>OZ018318.1:213102042-213212042 GCA_963969495.1 Ceratothoa steindachneri
ACATTTATTTACATTTTATCTGGATACATCAATATTATTTTTTTAACTAATGGAATGATTTTGACCCCCGAAACATCGTTAGGATGTGTACAAAAAACCTGGAATATTTATAAAACCATTGAGTTTAGGAAAGGGACAGGCAATTTAACCCAAGGAAAATTTCATTAGTCAATTTGCTCGAAGCAAAGTTTAAGATGTCAGTAAATAAAACTTGCTTGAAGCAAAGTTTTAAGATGACAGTAAATAAAATTTGATCGAAGCAAAGTTTAAAATGTCAATAAATAAAACTTGCTTGAAGCAAGGAACAACGTGAGTAGAATCAATAGATCACAATTAAATCGCAAAAGAGTGGTCTGAAAGGTGTTCCAATGTACAATCTGTACATTGGTGGGAAATAGTTACATCTTATGATATTTGAAAGGCGTCAAGAATGGCATTCGCAGACAGGTCATCAAGTGCGCCATCTGTCCCTTTTCAGTCGTAAAGAAAGTACTCCGAAAGGATAATGACATTCACATAAAGATAAGAATGTGAATCGCTGAAAAGCCATAAAGTACCAGAGGTCGATCCTCGTTGTGGTTGAAGGTTAAGGGAGAGCAGTGGAACTGTGTTTTTTCACCAGCTAGAGGAGCAGAGAACCCTTTGTAGCTCAAGGGAGTCAACCGCCACGCAGCAAGAGAGTGTGGATTTGAAGCCTCCCTACGGCAGGTACAGAGGAGTAGTACGCGAAAGGGGGGTGGAAAAGAGAGCGGAGTTGTGATTGCCAACGTGGTCAGAGCTGTCTCCTCATCCGCGGCCGACTCGCTACACCGCCTGATTTGGCGATCTAGACCATCGCAGCAGCGTTTATTAAACTCTACCGTCTTACAACTCACATCTAAAGCGGATGAAACTGAATTTTAGATTTAGAGATCTAATGAGCTAAACTTTACATTTTTCAACCTTTATTTGGAGGAGGGGGGGCATTTAACTGATTTCTGTACAAGTTTATTTATTTACTTGAACGTTTAATTTATCGTTACATATAGAGTTTTGTGTCTTCTCGAATGGGCACATTATACTGATGGAATCAATATTCTCTATCTTGTATATGAAGAACATACCAACTGGTGATTTACTAATCACTAGTAACATGACACCAAGTTTTAATCCACTTCGGTGATTTCTTAAGGATAACATCGCCTGCCTCTCCCGCTCATTCCTGCGATCCTGGGGCAAATTGGCTACACGAAGGGTCGAGATTATGGCACTTCTTCCTAATCGGAGTCTTGGATCATTCGGTGGAAAATTTGAAACACATCGATAAAACGGGATTTTTAGGGGGGGAGGGGGGGCTACACACATTGACCATCAATTTTCAATATATAAATATCTTCAAAAGATTAATCAATTTATCTTCAAAAGTCGGTTAAATTTTAATATTAATTCAATTTTTGAATTGCCAGGTAAAATCGAGTTACTTTGGCTCTCCATTTTATTAACAATTAAACTATATTTGATTAATTAATGCTAAATACCTGTGATGTTATGCCCCGGTACAATGAATATTGTAATTAATTGGAGGTTTGGCAATATAACGATGCCATTTTATGAAAAATGTACATAAATCGTCACGAGCTCTAAAATGATTCTGGAAAATTGACTACAACACACTTTGTAAGAGAGTGAAGAAGAAGGAAAGAAAAAAAGAAAGAAGAAAGAAAATTCAGCCAATCAGATTATAAGATATTCAGTCAGACGCATTTAATAAACGAGATTATCGGCAGAATTATTTTCTTTATTCTGCAGCAAAGTTAACTTTATAGCTGCTGTTCAGGGCGACCGAGGGAAGCCCCCCCCCCTCATGATTTCAGAGCGTGCTTGCTTCTTCTTGTTGCTTTTTGGCTTGTTTTGTTTTCGTTTGTTGTTTTTTTACTTTGGTTTAGTATTTGTTTTGGGGGTTGTTTTTTTTGTTTTGTTTTTTCATCCCAGTATTAAGCTATAATTACGGAGACTTATGCCCATGTAAGCAGTCGCCAGATGGAAGCTAATAAATAATTAATGGCGAAGGTGCTGTCTATTTTTCCATCGTCATCCGCTTAGACGTCTGCGTATGAAAGCTAACTCTATGATTTCGTCTCGAGTAAATAAATACTAAATAAGCAGAAAATTATCCCCTCACTTTTTCCATTTACGTCGATACACTATATCCGGTAGCTAAATTACGTTATAGAGAGTACCATTTAACTAGTACTTACACGTATTTTGGCAAGTCTTACGATAAGATTTACAATAGATAGATAACTAGGTATACAAAGGGTAAATCCTCTTTTATAGTGGGGATTAACAATGACTAAAATATACTAAAGGTTCCTTTAAAAAAGGGAAAATGTCTCATAAGCACCCAGCCACCACCCCTTCAGATCCTATTATTGCAAAAACAAGGGGTGGAGCGAGCTGGAGGGAATGGAGGCCATTACGGATTGGCTTTTTAGCCAAATGGCTACGCACGACGTGGGTGGCCCGATGTTTAATCCTATTTTAGGAGATTCGGATCCAATGATATAAAGCCTCCCTAAACCCAAATTGGCATTTCTTTTAAGGCAAATTTCAAATTTTAGATTAGCAAATAGTGAAATCTCTACATGAGAGGTATAATCGGAGTGGTAAAATGCCTCCTTGAATTTGGCACACGAGAGGATTTTCAGGGAAAGTAAAACTATTACCATCCGACCGATCGACCTACGAACTGACATAGTATCTTATAATAAGAGTCGGGTGTGCACGCGACTAAAATAGTGGTGACGCCTGAGGAAATAGAAGATATATAGCCGCGTTGGGGGAGGGAGGGCACGCCATCCCCCAGAAGTACGATAGATGCTTAGGTTAACTATGGGTCCCAGGGCGCTAGCAAGCACCCCCCTCCCCTTCAATCCGAGCTCGTTTGGGGTATCTATTATGAAAAAGGATACGATCACAGCAATAAGGAAACAAGGAGAGGACGTTAAAAATATTACCGCTGTAGCGGGATAGTGGGCGCGGAGGTGGGGGGTGGGGGCAAGCCCCAGGCATCGACAAGAGAAGAGGAAGAGGCGAACGAACCGAAATCTTCCCTTATGGAAAAAAGAACGAAGGAAAGAACAGACGGTAAGAAAAGATAGATAAATAGAAAGACCAAAAGGGGTGTTAGTTAGTGATTTAGAAAATGATGACAAACGAGGGCATCTTTCCTTGAAAGGACCTAAGGGTAACAAAGTGTAATGTAAAACCTCCGCAACCTAAAATACCGGGCACGGGAGGGTATCCTCGTATTATAAACTTCCAAGGACAAGTTTGTAAAAAGAGCACACACATCTCGGGTACGCAGAAGACCCCAAACCCAACCACTTGAGGAACGAGGGTGGCAATGGCAGAACAGAGCCCACTTTTTTCTCGAATCACAGAATCGATACACATTCGTCATTCTCAATCAGTTCCTCGATTCTCCGACGGCCGCATTTCTTTAAGACTTTGGCTAAGCAAAGTACAATGTTAGCCCAGCATCACTTTAATAGCTGTTGATTTGAGAAGGGAAGGGGGCGGGGCAGGGTTTGTTGTTTTCGTGAAAGAGATGAAAAGATACCGCGAAGAATGTAGCTAAATAAAGAAAAGTCGGAACCATGTAACGTGATTATTACACGAGAGCGATTTCTAAGGCAAGCATCCAAACCAATTTCACGCCATAGACACTCACATTTAGTGGCCTTCCACCACAGTTGTAGTATTACTGGTCCCACAACAAAGGGTGAATGATCATGCCCAAGTTTTGACGGGTGGGAAGGCGGCCCCATGCCCCTGCAACCTTCCATATTTTAGCATTCCTACACTTATTTATTGTCGCCTTATTCCCTCGTTATTCCTCTGGCAATGCAATGAACACCGGCCACATGTAGGCCATTACGACATGAAATCAAAAAGAAAGCAGACAGAAGCCAAATAGTCTACACGGGTCAGTAAATTCGGTGAAATCACTGCTGAAACTCGAATGAGACAACAAATACCAATGCGCCCGCGTGGTAGGTATTCGGTTTAAAGTAGCAAAAGTAGTGTAGAGCGATCGAATGGAAAATGGTATCCCATTTTAAAAGTTTCACTTCACTATTTAACGAGCGAAGAGATAGTGAAGATAAGGATGGGAAAATTAATACCGTGTGGCGAGATAATTCCCGTGTTTTTCGTTCACGTTATTGAGCCCCCCGCCCCCCAGTCCCCCTTCCCTAGGCTTCTGCTTCATTTTAAACTCTCCAATGGGGTGGATAATCTAGAAAATCTGTTTTCGGGCTTCTCTTTTGCAGCAACAAAAATAATCCAGAAATGGAATCGCTCAGAATTTAGCCAGTTTGATTTATTCCATTCTCAACCCAACAAAGGAAATATAGATCCCGTCTATTCGCTCTCAACGCAGTCGACCACTCAATGGCATATTTGTCGAGTTAAGATTACATTTTATGTGAACATTTTATTATAAATAGAAATATTGTTTCAGTTAATTATGGCACTTTAGGGCAGCTTTCTGGCGACTGTCTGAAAGGGCAGTCTCCAAAAGTATAACAGCCTTTTTTAAATTTTAAGAAAATAAAAACAATAAACAAAAAAGAAAGAAAAATAACAAAAGCATAACCAGGCGTTGGAGAGCCAATTATTATTTCATTTAAATACAACAATCTTCAATATTTACACTGGTAGTGACATCAACGAAGGTTTGTCTCTTGTGATGAAGCAAAGGAAAATAGAAGATTTTCAAATATATTTATAGCAGTCATCCTAAAATCCATAATAAAATAGCTCCTAAGCAATCAACCAACACCATCTTTCTCCGCTTGCTCCACTTCCCGGGAAAACCATTCAATAACAGTCACTGGCCTCGCCTGACGTCTCGGACAAAAATCATTTATGCAAGCAGACTCCGCATAAGGACCAACTGGTGCGAGTTTCCTTTGGCGTCAATAACCAAGAATCTCCTCTAACCAAATTAAGGTCTGCTAGAGCCCTTATGGGCCAGTGCTCGCATAGGGCCCCTGTATATGCTTATAACTCAGAAATCTTCATTTTCCCTCAAATGCTGCTCCGTCAGACCACTAAATCTGTACCTCGGATGGCAACACCATGCTTCGAGAGTTAGGCCTTAAGTGATC
This sequence comes from Ceratothoa steindachneri, assembly GCA_963969495.1. Classification (NCBI taxonomy): domain Eukaryota; kingdom Metazoa; phylum Arthropoda; class Malacostraca; order Isopoda; family Cymothoidae; genus Ceratothoa; species Ceratothoa steindachneri. Next base: position 213,107,196 of record OZ018318.1, read on the forward strand.
GTCAAAATTGAAATTGATGTAAGAAGTAGGAAAAATGTGTAGTAGGTATATAAAGATAAAAAGAGTTTAAGTGTTGCCCTGGAGTAGAGGGCTTCTCTCAGGTTTTTCTTGTTTGGGTTTTGTATTTTTCTTCCCTTTATTTGTTTGTTTTGTTTTATTGTTTTTTTATTTATTTATTTTTTTAACTTACATAATTAGATAAATATATTTGTTCTTTCCTCCGTCGTGGCATTCAAGCCTTTCAAGTTTCTTATCTGCTAAATATATATATTCTTCTTAATTGTTATCTTAATAGCTAACTTCTCATTTTCCCGGGGTTTAGTTTTTGATTCCTGTTTCGTATATTTTCATATCACATTGGGCACTTCGCCTCTTTTCTCTCTTGTTTGTAGTTTCTTCTTCTTTTTTCTTCCTTCTTTGCACTTTGGTGTACGTACTTCGCCTTTTAAGGGAATTTATTCTGTTCACGTAAATATACCAATCTAATTCTCTCGGGAGCAGTTCCTTCCACTCGGGAATAGGGCTTGCCTGGTGGCAGGTCCCCTAACTGCTCTCGGAATATCTAGGTTGTGGTTCATATTCGGGAGTATTTCTTCTTCTATTTTGTCCCAGGTCTTTCTCCCTAGCCTTTGGAGTTCTATATTCAGAGGGGTTAGTCCTGCTCTTGCGTGCAGTACTGTTTGCTGAATATAGTCCGTCCTTCTTGCTCCAGCTATAAGCAGTGCTGCTTTGTTCTGCACTCTCTGCATTTGTCTAAGAGAGCTGGAACTTGCAGTCTGCATGACCACTGCCGGCTACACTAAGGTTGAGCGCACCAGAGCAGTGTACAGCTTTTTAAGGTTTTTGGAGCTGAGGTTTTTAAACCTATACAGTTTGCCTAGCTGTATTTTGGCTAGGGGGATTCTATCATTAATGTGCACTTTATATCCTTCGGATGTAAATTGTATACCTAGGACTTTTCCTTTGTTACCATATGGGTATATATCGCCATTTACTGAGACATCCACACGTCTTCGGCGGTTAATTGGAAGGATCTGGAACTTTCGGCGGTTGGTCTTGATTTTCCACTTTTGTTCATATCGATTGATGTTGTCGATTTCGATGGCTGTCTGCCTTGCTTGATATCCAGCATGTTTGTAATAACTGGGGACGATTTGTGTGATGTCGTCTGCAAACTGCAGGTACATCCCTTCCTCCCCTACCAGACCAGGTAAGTCCAATGTGTATAAAAGGTACAGCAGCGGACTCAGACAGCCACCTTGTGGAACACCCGCCATAAGTTCAAACTCGGGTAGCCCTCGATCGAAATTCGGGCTTTTCTGCGCATGATGTAGTCGCAGAGGACCCTTTCTAGTATTGGGTTCAGCTGGAGGCCTAAGATCTTGTATTGTAAGCCTCTTAGCCAAACCTTATCGAAGGCCTTTTGCACATCTCGCATCACCACGTTTACGTATTTCCTCTCAGCTTTACAGCGGGCGAGCTTTTCGCTGTGTCAGTCCCCCTTCTCTTGCGGAACCCGTGTTGCTGAGGGCTGTGGGCTTCTAGCTCGGTCAGTTGGTCTTGTAACAATCTGATTCAGATCTTCGATCAGTTGGCCCTCGAATTCCTGGTCGAATTCCGCATTTTCTTTTGGTGTTATCTTGAAGACATTCTTCAAGAATATGCGGAATCTTTCTTCCAATACCGCCGGGTCTTCCAAGTAGTAATCGCCCTCCTTAATGCGGGTCTTTTCTCTACTTGTAAGACCTTTCAACTTGCTCACAAGTCGCCAGAACACATCGGGTCGCACCTCGCTGTCAACCTTTTCAATCAGGCAGTCCCAGATTTCAGCCTGTTGCTGGTTGATAGCCTGCTTAAGTTCTTCACTCAGGCGTCTTATCAGCGTAGTTCTTTGCCGATTTGCACCTTCTCTCCTGGTTTCCTCGTACATCTCCCTGTGCACTCTAGCGATCTCTCTCATTTCTTCGGTCCATCTGGGTTGTGGGGGAGTTTTGCACCTCTTCATCGGTACACTCTCACGATCTGCTTCGATGATGCGGGCAGTTATCGTCTCCAGCTCCTCATCGATCTTCCTTTAGTCTTGCTCCGTTTAGGTCCGCTGGTTCATATCTAACAAGGATGTCCTTGTAGCGTTCCCAGTTGGCCGAAGCGTAGCTTTTTCGAAGAGGGATTGGGAGCTGTATTGGCGCGAGAGAAATGGTCGTCAAGATCGCTATGTGGTCGCTGGGGACTGTCGGGTCTGGCTCACTACGGTAATTGAAAGGAAGGCCATCGCTTGTCATGATTATGTCGGGCTTTGTTGCGGACCTTACGGTGAAATAGGTCGGAAAATCCGGCCCTATACGCTGGATGTTTTTCCTTATCATAATCATTTCCAGGTTATGGCTTCCTTCGTTAATGTTACCATAGCCAGCCGTTCGGCATCTGGCATTGAAGTCGCCCCCAAGGAATACCATTCTGCCGTGGCCAAACAGGGTGTAGAAGTTTGTGAGAGGAAGGTATTTTCGTCGAGGTGGTTGGTATGCCGCCGCTATTATGAGCTTGCCTACTAAAGTTTGCAGCTCTACCGCCACGAAGGACTCGTCCATATCCGGAAGGCATTTGAACGAGAGATTCCTTCTGACGGCAACGGCAGCACCATCGTACCTATCCTGAGAATGTTTTTTTGAAATCACTCTGTAGCCTGGTATATTCAACTGCTTGTTGGTCGTATCGATACCATGCTCCGTAATTAGTATGATGTCGGGATCAAGCACACGGAATATGTTGCCGTATGCCGTGGCTTTCGCATCCCATCCGTTCACGTTGAGTGTTAAGACCTTTAACCTGTTGTTTTGGGTTTCCATTCTTTGTTCTGGCTTGTGTGGATGTCCCCTAGTGTTTACGGGTTGTTGATTTCCGTTTCCCGTTTCTTTTCTTCTTGTATTCTCTGGGGACAGTTCTACAAATGTTTCTCGCTGGAAGGCGATATTTTGGTAATACAAAGCCTCTTCAACCGTTTCTTCGTCGCATTGAGCATCGAAATCCCATTTATAGTACTTTTGCTTAATCCCCACAATTTTATTTGTGTCCCAGTCCTTCGGGAAGGGGAACTCTTCTTCCCCTTTTTGGGCTCCACCTAACATACGGAGCCCTCTGAGTTCAAGGTGTCCGTGGTATCGGGTGACTGATTCTCTTTCCGCACACTGTGGTTTTGGTTGGGCTGTCTTGGCAGCCACCTCTCTCTCTTTTTTGGCCTCGATCCTGGGATCTGGCCGTCTTACTAATTTTCTTCTGTCTCCTGATTTCTACTTACTGTTTCTTTGGGGACCATTTGTAACTGGAGTACGTCTCCCGATGGTGGATTATCGGGGAACCACATCTCGCTCATCCCGTTATTCGCAAGCATCTGGTTTAACTAATTTGCAAAGGTTCCTGGGTTAGTTTCTGACAGGCGCGTATAAAATGCATGTCAGAATTTTGGTGGAGTTTTCGTTTTCCAGCCTTAGATACGTTTTCTTAGCCTCCGTTTCCGTGAGGACTGGCTTCGCTGCCTGAGCGTACGTAGTATTCTGTTTCCTGGTGTGTTCTTCTTTCTTCTGCTGGACTTTCTTCTTAATTAGTTCCTTTTTTAGTGGGCAGGCCATAGCCATGGAGCAATGTCCTTGACCGCAGTTGGCGCACTTTTCCCTCGGACTGCTGCAGTTTTTTCCAGTGGTGCCCCGCCTCACTGCACCTTGAGCAGATCTCTTGTGGTTCGGGACAGTCCTTAGTCACGTGGCTCTCCATTTTGTAACAGCGGAAGCAGAACTGAATGGGAGTAAATTCTCCCCTTTTTATCTGCTTTCCGCTGATTTTTGCATTAAATAGCAAAAGACCATTTTCGTTTGCTTTCTGAGCCATCGCTGTGTCTGTGAAAACCACTTTGAACGCATGCGAGTATTCTGCGTTTTCTTTTCTGTTCCAGAATTTAATTATTTCTGAAACCTTGACCCATGGTTGGTTCCTCGTGATTTCGTCTTTTATTTGTTCCTTGTAATGTTGCCCAATCCAAGAATCTAGCTTTCTGCATACAACGCTCCTGTGCGTCTGTATTTGCGGCGGGATTGCAGGTTGAAGACCTATCTCGAGCAGTGTCTCTACTGCTTCCTCCTTTGTTATTCCCTCCACATCTTTCTCCTTCTCGCAGACCGCCGCATATCCTGTGGGGACCTCGAGCAGACGGAGCATAGCGATCTTCAGTTTCCCGAAGACCACTTCGAACACCTTCTCACGGCTTGGCCTGACGCTTCCACTGATGGTGCGCAGCGGAATTTTGGTGGTTCCATTGGGCTACATTTTCCCCTAATGGGAAGCCCCCCTAGGTTGAATTTCCTCTTGTCCTTTATGTGTAGTTTATATTTCCTAGTGCTTGTAATGGTGATCCTTCCTTCTTGGTAAAAGTTGTGATCTTTTTTATTGAGTTGTTTATTGAGGGCAACCCCCGCCCCCTCTTCTTTGCAAGAGGGCTTCAGTGAACATGAACTGCGGGATTGGGTGGATGAAGGTGGGTGGACCCGGGGAGGCCCCTCAGACGGATATGTGGCGGACTTAATGATGGGTGGTGATTGAATCAACTACCACCACCCGGGGGTACCGCCCCGTCTGGGGTTTGGTTATCGATGCTGCTTCCAACTTACACAGGGACGATTATATGTCTCCCTGTGGTCTTAGCCGGAAACTACCCTTAGAGGTTAGAGCATACTCTTCCCCAAAGCTTTCAGCATCACCTCGTAACCAGGCGTTCTCTTCCGTAGAGTTCCACAGTGGGCTAATCCTCAAACCTGCTTTCCTCTACGTCTCCAATTATGTCTATCAAAGTGGACCGACATAGTTGGGGCGAGATTGATGAATGGCAGTTCAGTTCACTTCAGCCCCCATGCTCCGGGGGGGGGGGGATTGCGAGGGGGTTTAGCCAGACATGAGTCGGCTATACTTGGCTCCGAATAAAAAAGTTCTTATATTCCCCGTGGGGAAAAAGCAAAGTTTGATGACGTTTTCTTGCGTCCTTCCCTCGACTTTACCGACTTTGCCGGCTGTGCCTTCTTGTTAAGCGCAAATTAGCCAAAGAATTCTTCCAAGTCAAGTGATCGTCAGCGATCCACCTCGCGGCTTTTATTGCGCCTCCGACAGAGGCACACCTGTAATACAAGCTCAGCTGCACAATGGCGATGTGACTGCCAGATTGCGTCATTAATCGGCTCAAAAGACACGCTTCGCGCTACATTACGATATACAATACCCATGACAGCATGCGCCATTCCCTACAAACAAACGCTCGAACAAACACTTTCGGACAGTAAATCAGCATAATATTCACACACCGTCCGCTAAATGACACTAAATCGGCTATGAAAACAGAACCGAGTGGTCGCAGCAGAGTGGCCATGATTAATGTTTATCGAGTCTGAGGCCTCAAGTTACCTTTAGTCGCTATCTATTGGTACAGCGTAGAAAATTTAAGTCTGCCTTATCTGTAAAGCTATAATGAACACTCACATCAATTCTAAATGAATATTTAATACGCCCATCGCTTATCCGTAAGTGTGCGATTCCCTCACACAAGTGTATAAAAATAACTAGAGAAGAAAATGGCGGAATCAAACAACAGGGAGTCAATTTTGCGAGTTCTTCATCTGAAGGAAGACGAAAATTTTGATTTACCTTTGATGATCTATGATAAAAGAGGAATCGGTTGGTGATAGGAAAGTTATACCATCAAAATTATTAGGAACTGAAGAGTGCAACTTTGTACTCACGAGATACACAATATTTCCCCCAAAAAATATGGTGTAGTTGTTAACGGAATATAGGAAGTTATGGAAGGCTACGAACAATTCAATTAATATTCAACGTCTTGAAATGGTTATGAAAAGTGGTAGTTTTTAAATGCCAGAACACACACAGAGTTGGCATTAAATGCAGAAAAAGTAATTTCAAAAATTGTAATCTTTATAGGTTCGTAATGCCAAATCTCGGTACGCGCATTTTATGCACAGCTATTCACGTACGACCTGTTGTCGAGTTCCATAAAGAGAATTTTAACATTATTTACGCAATTGAGTTCCCTTCTCAATCATCTCTATTCGTCACATGCTAAGTCAATTTCTGCATTCTATCTTCAGGGGATTTGTGTTAAAAGCAGGTTACGATATTCGCGGCACAACCGTGTTCTCATTTTTTTTAGCGCCCATGTGGCCATTGCCTCTCGGAGTTACAATGTACGGTCAATTAAGCTTAGGCGAAACCAGTCGCTCAAACGGCTTTGGAAGGCCCTACAAGCGTGACGTCACAAGAAAAGGGGCTATCAGCAAGCTAGATTTAGTTCGAGATTCGATCACGCGCTGCTCTAGTTCATGGAATATCTTGCTATCATCCTCCTCCGAGCCAAGTGCATTGCGAATGTCCTCCTAACCAAGTGCATTGCCAATGTCCCCTACGAGCCAAGTGCATTGCCAATGTCCCCTACGAGCCAAGTGCATTGCCAATGTCGCCCCTCGATTAATTCTGTTCAATCGGTGAACTCTTGTTTTACCTAAGGCGGAATATCCATCACATAGGAAGCGTCAGCTTTCTCCAACTCTGTTCTCCCATACCGTTATGACCTCTTCTAAGTACGGAAGAGACTGCTAAGAATATTTTAGTCTTTGCTTAGTGTCACAACCAAATAAAACAACCCATACTAGGGTAAACCTATGGCACGCCTACGACATTTTTCGATAAGCGAAACTCAGGCTCACCTTTAACCCCCCCCCCCCAAAAAAAAACCCTACTAAATTTTAGGTTTCACCTATGGCTGTTCTTTTTGGCATTTTTGTATACGAGAGCAAATTTATATGTGGGAAAAAAAAATCTGAGGATTGTTTTTTCCTCATATCAAAAGAATTTGGATAAAAGTTTGTTTGTTTTTTTCTTGACTTTAGGCCTAGAAAATAAGCATGGATCTTAAAAAAAAATAGACCCACATATACTCTGTATGCCTGCGAAGCGGTAGCTCTTCCTGTAAGGAGGGAGCGGTCAAGACGCTCTTGTTTGGCCTATTTAAATTATTTTTTTTGTTTAATATGCTGAACTGCATCATCCACGCGAATAATTATTGTTTACTCTTTGGCTGGTGTTAAACCAATGTGTTTGAATTGTGTGTGTATGTGTGTGTGTATACTAAAATTATACCCTTAAACGCTATTAAAAATATGCATGTAATCAACAGAGTAAAACGACCCTTTAATTAAAAATTCAGACTAAATTCGCTAATTTCTACTTTGATCCAACCTTTACATGGCCTACAATAATTAATTACTTTCAATTGATTGATTTAATAATTTAAAAAGGGTCCTTCCATACTTAAAAGACACCAAATAATAATCCTTTGTTCTTCCAAACTTCGGATGGAACGTAGAGAATTTTGGTTGTAAATATTTGACTTTTTGATGCGTACACTTAAAAATGGCCCGACCTCTATCTACCCGAAGCTACGGAGAGCTCCGAATGCGTGAATAATTTCCCCCTCCACTACTGGTGGCGCTTTCCCTTCATTTATTTGGAAGTTAATATTTAGTATTTGCGGTCCATTATGATCATATAGTTGAGAGTCGTAACGGTCAAAGTCTAGCGATTCTACCTAGCTACCTAAAACCTAATTCCACGAACTATGAGAAAACTTAAGAGGACAAATTAGAAAATCATTTTCCGCTGTAAAGATAGAAGAAATGATGAAATGTTTAATAAATAGTCGCATACACTCTTAGAAATGCAAAAAATATCCCCATTTTGTGTAGAATTAATTACTTATACAATATAACTGTCACGTCTCATATCACATTGTGTAATATCGGATAAATGCATTATATATTTCCTACATCCTACGAGTCTATGCATCTCAACACTTCACTGAGATGAAGTAGATAACTTCTTTACACACACTCACGAATGGACACATAGGTAATCCATCACTTAATGAAATTAACTGTTGGCAAAAGCCATAAGCATCTATCATCAGAGCTCATCTGAGTCAATCAGAGTCACATTAACATTCCGCAAAAATGGTGCCCAGAAAACTGCTTCCAAGCCATCACCAATCAAGGTTTGTGAAAAACTATATGATGCAGCTACAATATATAAGAATATCGATATTACAATATGTAGACTTGGCACCAACAAAATAAAACTAAAAAAATACCATAACTTTCCCACCCCAAAGCTCACTAACTTACCCCTGAACACATTTAAATTTGGACTACCTCCTGCGATAATTTATTCCAGAATTCTACCACTCGAGTGGTTAAAAATATTTTCACAAATCAAACCTAGACATTTTTTTTTCTTAATTTTCAAGTGGTGCATCCTAGTCCTTTTATTACTCAACAAATAAAAAAAAACTTTCTAACTTACAATTTATATTTCACACACAAAAATTAAAAGCTCAATTATAATTTCCTCTACCACAACCCTTTCAAATGAGAACATATTCAGTACCTTCAGTCTCTCAACATATTCAAGGTACCTCAGAGAATGTATCATCTTTGTTACCCTCCTTTGTATTGACTCCAGCAGGTTTATATACTAAAATGTTGGGACCCTGCCTGTATAAATACATGCTGTAATCTAGATGTGGCCGGACATACGAGTTATAGAGTTTAAGGATAATGTCTTAGGATCAGGTAGTCCTTGGCTGCCCTTCCTCAACGTGGGGGGAAAGAGGCGACAAACATGGGAGTGTCTCCCTTTTAAAGTAGTGGGGATTAAAGACGAGTGCAAATTCTAATATTGGCCGACTTGGATACTATTTCAACAGGCTTCGGATGATTATAGGATATAAACAAGTGGATCAAAAATAAACTTTAATACTATACAAATAACAAATGAGATTAACAAGAATGATACACTTTAATTATTACGTTAATCGTCCGGCAAATGAAAATTGAAATGAATTTACAAATAATGATATTATCTGAGCCGTACGAGGCACAATAATTACCCGAAAGGGATCGGGGGGAGACTACGAGTGAGCCTTGCAGTCGGAGAGCGCCACGCCTCTTCGACGATGAAAAAGAAAATGTAATGGCTTACGATTTTCTGGAGAAGACTTCGAGCAGTTGCTCGAGAGAGTATTCTTCCCTGAGAGCGGATCTAAGTGCGTTATTCTTGACTGAGTCCTTCGTCCTTGACCTCCGTCGTTTCGAATAATGGTTTCTGCCTGCGAGCCCTAAGGGTGCTGGGTGTCGGTCGAGAATTGTGCGTCGTCTGGATGATTCCAATTACCTCTCAAGATGCTGCGTGAATCTTGCTTACGTGAAAGCGGCGTGGATACAGCTCGCGTCCCGAATGCTCTGAGAATACTCATTTGATCATTCCCGGGTTGGGGAATATATAAGACTCTGCCGGAAGCTCTTTTATTTGCCGACGGAAGCGATACCGGCTCTGTCTGAAAGACGCGGCGGTGATGGTTTTAGCGCCATATCGCTAAATGGTGACCCGGCTCCAGTCTGACTTCGATATCGCTCCGGAAGTTTACCGAAAGGTTCCGATGGAATGTTCTTCGTCCGTGAGATACTCATTTTCTCTTTATTTGCGCGAGTCGCTTTTTTTTTCTCTCTCTCTCTCTCTCTCTGACAGATAACTTCCTTACTGTTGTAACTAACATTCCTTTTAATGAATCACATCACACTATTTACCCTGTTGTTTTTTTGCCTAATACAGTGCTTAGAAACCTTCAATATATTAATACTCCTAAGTATTTCGCATCTTCTACTGAATTCAGCCAATGCCCATCCATTTCGTAGCTGAATTTCTTAATTTCCTTTCCTATGTTAATATATTTTTTTAAAATTAAAAGCATCTACCACTTATGTGTACACTCAACTCTTACTATATACTTTTAACTTTTGACTTTTTCAAGACGTCAGACGTTATGTGTCCAGGATACAAAATTATTTAAATCACTCTGCACTTAGTTCCCCTCAACCTTTTTTACCCCAGCTGCCAAATTGGCGTCATCAGCAAAATTGACACTCTATTAACTGCCTCTCCAAGATCATTTATATAGATTAAAAATATTATTGGGAACAGAACTGATCCTTGAGTTACTCCACTAATAACATCCCTCTGCTGCGAGTTTACTCCATCTATTTACCAGAAAAGATTGAAGAACAAAGACATGATAAGGTCGCTATGTTTTTGTACATGAATTCCAAAAAGAGTAAAAGCAGATAGATGTACATGGATATAATTAAATGGATTGAAAAATGAGATCGATTACAGAATCTTCAATAGCAAAGGTTTCATTAAAGGCAAAATAACTTATCACTGCTTGTTTCTACTTTTGACGCAGTGTATTTCCTAATTTGGGGCTCTTTCATCCCCGCAAGGAACTTAATACTTTTACACTGGGGCTTTCTTATAGTGGAAAACTTGGTCCTCATGTTTGGAAATATCCTACACAGGAATAAGATTCACCAGTGTTTTCGCATTCCCTCATCTCCGGTCCTTCGCCCTTTGAACCTTTCTACGGCTGACTATTGCCACCATACACTCCCGATTCGCTCAAAGACTAAGGTTATAGAAAATATGGGCATCAGCAATTACTCTTCCCCAAGGCCACCCCATTCAATAAATGCTCATTGGGCATGTATCATTCGATTACTGCAACCCGTTTGCATTCAGAATCAGTCAATCATTCACTTCACTTCGAATTAACACATTTGCAAAAGTCAATTACCGTGATTTAATAAGCGGTGATTTGTCGTTTAATCTTCAACTCATTTCTTTCATGCCAAACGAAAACTAGATAGAATACATGAATCATATTTTCCCACGTTTTTTTGTTGGGAAAATTCATTTCCCAACTATCTTTTAAGAAGATAAATGCATGTGTTAGGCCTATTACACACATCGTGGCCACATAAGGAAACAATCAACACTGAAAAAAATCACTCGTTCCCGACCAAGCTTTTGGCCATTTTCCTTTTATGGAAGATGGATTACCTGACTTGAAACGAACCTACCTGATTTATGTAGGAAACAAGCTTAGGCGGGGAGTCTCTCGTAATAAATCCTCAGTGTAAATGTGACAAAACTTAAAAGACACAAAAAAACCCTCGAAAACCTAAACATAGAGCTCGATGTCGAGTGAGGGTAGGAAAGAAACATCACGGGTTTTTATCGGCCATTACCACATTTGGGAAAATTTGATTTAAATTTATCTGGCTCTCCCGTTGACAATTATGGGCCAAACACGTAATGGGTAAATTAAATGTTCTTACGAACTATGGTTTTATGGCTGATTTTATTGCCCCTTTAAAAGGAATGTGATAAACTATCTTCCGATGGTGACATGCCGATAAAAATACTCTTGTAAATGCATGATACATCATGCATTTACAAGATATATGCAAGAGAGGGCGAAAATAGTGGGATATTTAGTAAAGTGTACATTTGTTATAATAATAATAGGGCTGAGATCCATCGTTGGGGTGAGCTCTACATCAGAAAGAAAAGGAGGAACAACCAATGGAGGTCACGTCCTATTGACTACTGTATATCGATCGTGTATGAAAGCATAAATAGATGGAAAAGATCGAATATTAACAAACAGACTCTTTTTAGTAACAGGGTAAATGTAGGACTTAATGTAGGTGTGTGATGTGCTGGTTGGTGTTTACCACTGATTTGCTATCATATGAAGCCTTTATTTCTCAGTGGGGTCTTACAGATTAAAGTGTTATCAGACCGACGGGTCGCCACAGCGTCTGACAGACTGTGTGAAGTCGACCCGACTTGGAAGTGGATCATGTGGCTGTGGCATAACATCGCTGGAATTGAAAACGGCGACCCAACTTGGCTGCACCGCAGTCTGATTCGGGCCGAGATTATGGCCGAGAAGGAGCTGAGAACGCGGAGAGGACGGGAGGAGAGAAGGTTCGGGATATTGAGACAGAGTGAAACATCGGACCTTTGAAATCCACATGGGAGAAAAATAGTGTGTGTCACGTTATCAACAGCGCATGATTGCAACCATCGACATCTACCGCATTCCCATAAATTGTTGTTGGCGTGCATCAACGCTAATAAACCTACCAGCCCGATCCTATCCCTTTACGCCCTATTTAAACGAGGTCTTCATCACTTTGTTTACGCATAATCAATCGTTGGCCGGCGATCAACGGAACCTCCTTGGGAAGGCCTCCGATGCAACAAAACCCACGAGGAAAAAGAAACAAATATTCAAATTACTTTCGAACTCTATTTCAAGCTCATTCATCATCAAGGGGAACTAATTAACTTGAAATAGTAGAGATCCAAAGTACTAGGGATATTCTCGTTTATTTTTACTTCTGAGTTTTTTTGTGTATATATATATATATATATATATATATATATATATATATATATATATATATATATATATATATATATATATATATATATATATATATGTATATATATAACGGTTACGGCTTAACCGGTGTGAATAACATGCCGATTTTAAAAAAGTTCAGCCACAGCAGGGATGGTCAGTCGCCGGTTGTTATACGCTGTAAAATCCCGTGGTTCGGAATACACATTAATCAGTTATTCCCTACTGAGAAATAAAAGCATCATAAATAAAAAAAATACAGTTTAGTAGAATCAGTTAATGACATTACACGACTAGTATATATATATATATATATATATATATATATATATATATATATATATATATATATATATTCACGTAGCTAGGAAGTAGCTACGTGCAAACCCTTCCGATTTAAGCGAATTTAAGCCTCTCGATAGTGATTAGCCGTAGGAGTGGAGCACTGCGGCTTATATAATGAGCTCGAGTCAAGTTAAACATAGCCCCAGCTCGAGCAGCAACAGGCTCTTCTTCCCAGTTCATAAAGAATTAATCCCGACCTATTTCCGGCGTTGACCCCCCACCCCACCCCCACCTTGATACACAATCCCTGTCAAATGGGGCATCGTCCTTGCCAAGTGCAACAACAGAAGAACAGAGAAAACAAACAGCGACGAGAAGTGAACAACAAAAAAAAGGTGAGCAACAAAGATGATACACAAATAATCCGCACACGTTCTCCGTTCATCCTTGCTCCGTTTGTCAGATGTCTTGGCACAAACCTCGACGGTTCATTTGGCCAAGAGATAAAAAGAAACATTCTTCGAGTGGTCATTCTTGGCTACGCTACATGCACAGAATGGGTCACCTTTGTACATTTCGTTGGATTAATTTAAGGTGCATTATGGGAGGGTAGCGCCAGTGGAGTCGGAAGTGAAGCGAGAGTGCACTTTTATCGCGAAAAAGTAAAAATAGAACAGGAAATGAAGCAACAGCGCATCGTGCTCCGAAGCAAGAAACGGATGCATATCACAGGCCTCCCCTCGCCCTGGCCGGCTGGCACTGACATGAAGCATAGTAAGCCGAGTTTCCTTGCGATGCAAAAGTGAACAAGTTTCTAAGTGGGAAAATAGACATCTTGTTTAATAAATTACAGCTCTGCACTATCACTTGCTTGAGTTCAAGAGCCCCCCCCATATATATATATATATATATATATATATATATATATATATATATATATATATATATATATATATATATATATATATATATAATATATATAGTTAAGAAAGAAGGCATAGCCGAGCTTCAGTCTTTTATTAAGCTTAGGTTTCGGGTTTAAACTCAAACCCTTCTTCAGAGTAAGAATAGGTACGATTCTGTTTTCATTATTGCTAGCTTTTTTTCAGACACTACATGCCATTCGAAACTTTTCGCATATGCATGGAAATAAATGAGATTTTTCCTGGCTGCCAACTTCCTAAGCTTTCCTCCACTACACTCTCAGCTATATGCCTTATATGAAGGATGGAAACCAAGGGGCAGGACGATTCACGACCAGAAGCTCACCTTTGTTGTACTGAAGAAGGGTTTGCCTTTTGTACTAACTGGGAAGTGTTTCACTTGATTCATTGATTTGGCAAATGTTGCCCAGTGGAGTGCCTGTCTCGTACGCTGTGTAAAATGGGGCGAAAAGCAAAACTTCCCGCGTGACAAATAAAGTGCATTTGGGTGGGGCATAAAGCCATCCTTTGAAGGATGTAATTGAATTGATGAATATTAGTTAAGAAAAAAGAAATGGTGTGGAAAATAAGATGATAGATTGTGGGTGAAGAGAGTGTGTAGGGTTTACCCTGGTAGTGAGGGCTATGCTTTTCATTTTTCTTAGATCTTGTTTTCGTTGTCCATGACCTTAAATCCTGTAATTTGTATTGATGTGTGAACCTGAGTTTGTGTTTTAACGCATTCAAGCTTTTCTTTTATACTTATTTTGCAACCATATTTTTATTTTCCTTAATTTTGAACTATTTTTTAAAACTATTATATATATTTATTTTATTTTTTGTGTAGAGTATCTTTCTTCCCTGTCTTTTTTATTTTATTTGGGTTTTTTTTAGAATTTTATATATTTATCTCCTATTTTACTATTTTAAGAGAGGTAAGATTTTAAAAGGCAATAGTATAGTTAACCAACTATTCTAATTATCCTATACTAATTTAAGAACTTGTTTTGTTTTTTCCTTTTTTTCTTTTTCCCCCCCCTTAATTACTAGTTATATTGACATATATACATTTATTTTGCTTTTATTCAAATACATTCATTCATGTTTGTGAGTGTATTTGTTAATATATAGTATGTGTAGTTGTTTGTGCATTGTGATCTCTACATATTTGAACAACGGTGCCAACTGTTCCTCGGAGCATTGTCTCGAGCTGGAAAAGTGCCTTGTTCTGGCCACTTTCTCCCTTTTGTTCGCTGGGATGTTTAAACTCTCAGCTAGTTCGGGTGCCGTTTCATTCAGGATCCTCACCCATGTTCTTTTGGCGAGACCAAATTTGGGTCGCCAGATTGATTTGTGTCATGGCGGCTCTCCGGTGGAGTTCTCTTTGGGGTATTCAATCTCCCCTTCTGCGTTCGTTTATATAGAGAGTCGCCTTGTTCTGGACTCTTTGCAGGCACTTCAAGCGAGACGTACTTAAGGTTTGGGTCACCACCGCGGGATATATGAGCGTTGCTCGAATATGCATGAGATATATTTTTCTGATGTTGTTAGAGCTCAGATTTCTAAATCTGTGAAGTTTGTTGATTCTAACTTCGCAGATTTTCCCGCATTATGAAGTAGTGGCTATATCCCGTGGAGGTGATGTGGAGCCCCAGAACACTCCTTTCTTGGTAATAGGGGAATATTAGCTGCCCTATTGTTACATCCACTTTTTTTTCAGCGGCCGAGGGCGAGGATCTTGAATTTTCGGCTATTTGTGCGAATCTTCCACTTTCTTTCGTATTCATTTACGTTCTGAATTTCGTTTGCAGTCTCGAGAGCCTGAGCCCGGGGATTCCGGAATGTACCAGGGATAACCTGAGTTATATCATCCGCAAACTGGAAATATAATCAGTCCTCCTTTACCGGAATTGGTAAATCTATTGTGTAGATTAGATAAGGGGGGGGGGCTCAAACAACTTCCCTGTGGGACTCCGGCCTCGAGGAGGTACTCTAGTCCTTGGTGACCCTCTATCATGATCCGGGCGCGTCGTTCCATGACGAAGTCGCAGATGATTCGTTCCAGGATCGGGTCTAGGTGAAGGATCAGGATCTTATGTTGAAGGCCCCTCAGCCAGACCTTATCGAAGGCCTTTTGCACGTCCCTTAGTAAGATGTCAATGTACTTTCCATCCGCTCGGAACTTGGCGATTTTCTCGGTTAAGAGCGCGAGTGCGGTGTCTGTTCCGCACTTCTCCCGGAACCCGTGTTGTTGTGAGTGGTGGGCCCCTTTCTCGTCAAGTTGATTCTGAAGCCTGTTGGCTAGGATCTCTACCAGAATCTTACCGATGATTTCAGAGGGAGATGGGCATGTAGTCCATCGGCTGTTCTGGCAACTTTTTCCCCTTTGGGATTAAGATGATTTTTGTCACTTTGTATCCGTAAGCGAAGTAACCAGTGTTCAGGGCCGCATTCATTACGTTGGTGATACCCTGAAGCAGGCGTGGGGGAGCATTTGCCAGATGGTTTTTGGTAATCCCTGTCCAGCCAGGAGCTTTCTGCTTGAAGGATTTGAGCGTGCTCAGGGACTCCTCAGTAGTGATCGGTAGGCCGTGGCCCTACATTCTCTTCTCCCCTCAGAAACGTGCGGTGGCTTATATTATTTAATTCGTCAATCACCTGGCTTTCGAGGTCCAGGTCGAAATCCTCATTCTCTTCTGGCGTGATGGACAATATTTGTCTCCAGTATTTTCTCCTTCGTAGGCATAACTCAGTTTTTTTATATTCTTCCAGAATTTCTGGGGGTTCTGCTCTGTGTCAAGTCTCTCGATAATTCCGTCCCATATGGCTCGTTGTTTTTCGTTAATCTGCGCTTTGATTTCCTCTCTGAGTTATCCGAGTCTTCTGGTGCAATCTCTGTTTGGGGCAAATTGCCTGATCTCGTATTTCCTCGGTCCACCTGGGTTGCGGAGGGCTTTTATGCGTGATGTATGGAATACATCTGATCGCTTCCACGATCAGGTGTGTTATCCGGTTTATTTCTTCGTCAATATCTTCCAGGATAGCTACGCTTAAGCTGGCTGGTTCAAAGCTGATGAGCATTTGCTTGTACAGCTTTTCCTGGGTGGGATAGGAAGCAGAATAGGTGCGAGAGAGATGGTGGTCATCGTGGAGATATGGTCACTTGGAACCGTGGGGCCAGACATACTGACCAGATTGAAAGGGAAGTTGATGCTTGTCAATATTATATTCGGGGCTGTCGCTGATCTTTCAGTGATGTAGGTCGGAAATTCTGGCCCGGCTCTCTCGAGCCTATCCCGGTCAATGACAAGCTGCAAGTTTCTGCCCCTTTCGTTTGTTCTGGTATAGCCCCAGGCCCTCAGTCTAGCATTGAGGTAGCTCCCTATGAATACATTCCTGCAGTATGCAGTTAGGGTTAGTAGATTATTGATGGGCAAATATGGACGGCGTGATGGTTGGTATGCTGCTGCAATCGTGAGTCCCCCAACAAGCGTAGGGACTTCGACAGCTACGAAAGACTCATCTAGTTCTGGTAGACTTTTGAAGGTGATGTTCCTTCTTATGGCGATTGCGACAGTGTCGAATCTATCTGGCGAATTCTTTGACATGACGTGATAGTTAGGGATTTTCATCCGAGTGTTATTCGCGTTGACACCGTGTTCAGATATTAGGATAATGTCGGGGTCTGCTCTTCTGAATATGTTGCCATATTCATTCGCTTTCCCCAACCATCCATTCGTGTTTAGTGTTAAAATTTTTAAGGTGTTGTTTATGTTCTCCATTATTTGTGTCTACTTCTAGAGTGTGCCGCTAATTCCTTGTGTTTTCGTACCTTTCCACTCTTCGTCTTCTTGTATTCCATGGCCAGGATCGTAAATAAGGAGGCGTTGTCGAGTTTCACTTTATCGGTGTAGAGTGCTACCGCAACTTCAGTTTCATCTTTCAATTCTGTTATTGTCCATTTGAGTTTCTGGTTCTTACGCCTTTGCAGGTGTATATAACCGTACAGTAATATGGGTTTACCTGCAATGGCAAAAATCCCGATCTACAGAATATTGTAGCAAAAAGACGATACTGACGACGCAGGAACACCAACGGAGTGTTTCACGGCTTGTGTCTAAAAATCACTTTAGCGTCAAGACAAGATGTCAGGTGGTCCTTCAGCACTCATTACTGAAAGAACATCCGAGAGAACTGCATGCCATGAAACGTATAGAACAGAGTGGCAGGCAAGAGGCCTTTACTCACTATTGCCCACAAAGTTATCCAGATACAGTGAACCGTAGAGGACTGGAAACGCGTTATCTGATCAAACAAATCAGATTTCTGCCTGCGTCTTGTTGATCGTAGACCATATGAGGCCTTCAAGGAAAACTGAGTGCAGGATGCGGTACA
This sequence comes from Ceratothoa steindachneri, assembly GCA_963969495.1. Lineage (NCBI taxonomy): Eukaryota > Metazoa > Arthropoda > Malacostraca > Isopoda > Cymothoidae > Ceratothoa > Ceratothoa steindachneri. The sequence continues at coordinate 213,125,172 of OZ018318.1, forward strand.
GGCTAAATGATGTTCTGTGATGTACTGGGGGTGATTTAATTATTCGGAAATTTGGTCATTTGGTTAAGTGAAAATGAAATTGTACGAGTATGCTTCTATCGAACTACTAGACAACCAGGTTTTGCCGTATCTCCTTCATCTTAACGCGGGACACAACTTTCCAATCCCTCTTTTCTAACACCAGAACTACTCCATTCACCGGACATGAATATTCAGAAACAATCACACATTTGGATTGGCCATTAAAATCACCGGATCTAAACCTCATCGAAAAATTATGGGAGTACCTAAAACGAGTCAAACTTCAGGGAGGACACTACACAAGCTGGCCGAATTATGTACACAAGTCTTTGATCCAAGAGTGGCTGAAAACACACACACACACACACACATATATATATATATATATATACAGGGTGAGTCGAAATTATGTTAACACTTCTATAAGATTTATTTTATTCAAATTTTAACACTAGAATGAGAGGAATTATTTATTCAGAGTTTACTGAACCGTCTCCACTTGTCCATCAGTACAATTGATGCACACAAACCAGCGATCAACATAACAATTTATTGCTTTGACACACATTTCAAGGGGAATATTTGATATTACACCTTTTATTCTGTCCTTGAGTTCTTCGATGTCACTAACGCTTTTGCTATACATGCGATCCTTTATCATACCCCATAACCAGAAGTCACAGGGTGTGAGATCGGGGGAGTATGGTGCCCATGCCAACGGTCCGCCGCGACCTATCCAACGATCTGGGAAAGTTTGATCAAGATAAGCGCGAACAGTGCGGCTAAAATGAGGTGGTGCATCATGATGTTGGAAATACCCTGCTCGTCTAATATGTAGGGGTGTTATCAATGGCAAACCTTTGCAGCATTTGTAGGTAGCTATCTGCAGTCACCGTTAAAGTTGTAAAGAAATAGGGGCCAATTACACCAGTCGTGGTCACGGCACACCACACATTTACCTTTGGGGAGGCCCGATCATGCTCTCGAATGACACGTGGATTTTCAGTACCCCAGAAAATAGTGTTATGTCGGTTGACATGACCACTTGTATGACAGGTGGCTTCATCACTAAATACGATACGATCAGCAATGTCCAGTTGGATCCTTGTCCTTTCAGCCAGAATCTCACAGCATTCTACTCGAACCTGTTTTTACCGAGCTGTCAAAGCTTGGGCAATTTGTAGGTGATATGGTCGCATGCCAAGGTCTTTGGGTAGAATTCGGCACACTGTGCTCTGTGAAGTCCCTGTTTCCAGACTGCAACGTCTCGTCGATTTGGATGACTCCGTTATAGGGCTTGCCGCACGATATCAATGTTCAAGTTACTTCTTCTTGGTGGGCTACGATTTGGAAATTGTTCAGCAAACTTCCGACGCACTGTTGTTGCCGATCCAAAAACTTCCATCAAGCTTGTAACCACCCTTCTGTGCTCCATTGTTAGTCTGTCAGCCATGGGTAATGTAAATCTGTAAAATAAATATAAATAAATCATTAATCATAATAAAAAATAAATCATAAAACTTATAGAAGTGTTAACATAATTTTGACTCACCCTGTATATATATCCAAAAAGGTACAGTAGCGTGCGTGTAACTATAAAGATAAAACCACAGTTTTTATCCCCAACTAATTATAAGGAAAACAGATGTGACAAATATTATGTTACCTTCCCATACTCCACCCAGTTAATCAATTTCAAAAAGTCGCACGGACCAACAACATCAATGTTGCCTTTCAGTACGAGAATACGATCAGAAATAGCTTATCTAAAAATAGATCGATTGATAAAGAACATAGAGTTTATTTTATTCCATGCAAATCTGGTAATGAATTATATATCAGTGAAAGCAGCAGATTTTCCAAGAAAATGAATAAACATAAATGCGAGATGCGACGTTGTGGCCTCTCCTCGAGTATATTTCTTCATATGTCAAATGAAAATCATCAAATTGATATTGATAATGCTAAAATAGTTTATAAGTCTCACAATTATATACATCGACGCTTAATTGAATTGGCAATTATAAAAGAAATTCCCAACTTTAATACTTCCGACAGCCAAAAATCAAGCGCTGTTTATTTCACGTCTTCTAATATTATACTTATTTTGGTAAATTCTAGCACATAAAAGTTTACCAGTTTGCCCGAAGTAAGGTAAATTGCAAATAGAACATTCAATAAAATATACTCCACCTTTTTTCCTTGTATTATTGTGGACTAAGATTTTATATAAAGTGGATTCATATCTAAAATTTACAAAGATATTAAGTTACTTAAAAATACGGGTGAGACAAAAAAAATGGTCCAAAGTATGGCAAGATAAGACAATTTTTGTAATTGAAAACCGGTGGGTTATCAAATCTATAAAAAGTTCTCTTTGAAAAGTTTAATGAAGTGTGCAAAAATTGACGAGGGTAACAAAGTTTTTTACCTATTTCAAAGATATTGGACAATTCCTTATCCAAAAATTCCAGACTAACAAGGCGTAATACACGCAGAAACAGAAGTGAATACAGAGTTTAATTTTACCACTGTGATAAATAAAATAACTTTATAATGCAGCCTGTTGTCACTCTTTATTAGTGTAATATCATTCGCATTGCCTCCCCCACCACGTGTCTTTATTGTGCCTGTGGATAAATTCTTAGCCCTAAATGTTTTCTCTCTAATGATAATCCTTTAAAATGTTGTTTTTTTCATCAAACCATATTACATTCATATACATGTCGTTGTTGTGTGTATATCGTTTTAGGGATGCACATGTCTGTTATTAGTTGCCTATTGTTCTTTTTTCTGGTATTTTTCTGTCTTGTTTTTGTGTTTTTCCATTTGTTTGTAATATGTGATGGGTCTTCCCTACGTATCTTTGTACCCTATATAAGGTTGTCTTTCTCTATTTTCATGACATTCCTTGAAAATAAACTTGCAAATATAGTTCGAAAGTGCTTGGATTAATCTTTTCATTTTCCTGTGGGTTAATTTTCATATATATATATATATATATATATATATATATATATATATACAGTGGCGGCAACAAAAAAAGTGACATTGAATATTGGCAATAGAAATCGATACATAAAATCGCTTTCACGATTTTACTTGCCAACAAGCCAATGAAAAGGGGCGGGGCTTATGCCACGAGTGGATGACTCTCCTGAGCTACGACAACAGAACTGCGCTTTATTGGAACTCACTGTCTCGTTTGAGCTCGTACAGTGAGGTTTTGGTGTACAACGCTCCAGCGTGCTGATTTCCTGCATTCGTGCCTACATTTGACGCGCTATAACTTCTGTGCAAGTGGATACAATGGGGCGGAAGAAGCTTTCTATGACAGGGAAAAGCCGTGCCTTGACCCTATTAGAGCAGGGAAAGTCTTTTATTGATGTAGCAGCAGATTTAGGAACCTCAAGAAATACGATTTATCGCCTAAAACGGGCAGCTGAGTTATTGCCACCAGGTACCATACCAAAGAGGAAGGAGGGCACTGGTGCAGCTAGGAAGACATCTCCAAGGACTGATAATATCCTAAGGCGTGAAGTGATGTCAGACCCTTCTGTAACCTCCGCTTCAATCAAGAAAAAACACCCAGACCTTCTCCAGAACGTCGCCCTCAGGACCATCCGTCAGCGCTTACAGAAGGACTTAGGCCTACCGGCTCGCCGCGCTGCCAAGAAGCCACTTCTTACCAAGGCTATGAAGATGAAAAGGCTCAATTTTTGCAAGACCTATAAACATTGGACAGCTGCCCATTGGAAGAAGGTGACGTTCAGTGATGAGAGCACCTTTAGGCTGGTCAGAGGAGAGTCAAAGATCGTGCGTCGTCCCAGCAATGTGTCTCGGTATGACCCAAAATATACCGTGAAAACTGTGAAGCACCCTGATAGTGTGATGGTGTGGGGTGCCTTTAGTGGAAACAAGGGCAGAGGAGGTCTGTACTTCCTTCCCAAGAATGTAACCATGAGGGGGACTAACTATCTCGAAGTTTTGAAGCAGCACATGCTGCCATTTTGGGAAATTCATCGGTGTGAATTTTTCATGCATGATGGTGCCCCTGCTCACAGGTCCCAGTTAGTAAAAAGGTTCTTCAATGATAATAATATTAGTGTTTTGGAGTGGCCTGGTAATTCCCCGGACCTAAATCCTATTGAGAATGCTTGGAATCTGATGAAATCCAAAGTTCAAGAGACAGCATCCGGCAGCATCAAGGACCTGATAGAATCACTGAAGAAGATCTGGGTTACGATCGACCCCACCTACTTCGCAAACCTCGCTGAATCAATGCCCAATCGACTCAGAATGGTCATCAAGTGCAAGGGCAACATGACCAAGTATTAACTTTCATGAAATATTCATAATAAAATATGTAAGTTACATTTTTCTGTTTCATTTTCCCCGAATTGTCACATGTCACTTTTTTTGTTGCCGCCACTGTATATATATATATATATATATATATATATATATATATATATATTAGCCTATCCAAAAATAGATCGATCGATAAAGAACAGGGAGTTTATTTTGTTCTCTGCAAATACTAAAACCTTAATAAGCAAGAAATTCATACTTCCGTTTCTCAAAATTGCCGACACATTCTCGCATATTCCACCTTAGCGCCAGTGATTTGTGTGTTTGTACGTTAAGCAACTTCTGTATTTCACTTGTCCACCAGCGACTGACGATGACGGATATTTCCGTCGAAACCTGGTTTCGCATATAGAATTAGTCCTATTACTGTGGTTTTATCCTATATATATATATATATATATATATATATATATATATATATATATATATATATATATATATATATATATGCATCTAAAACGACTTTTGTTCATGTTCAACCCTTGAATAAGTTGATCGATCAAAATCTAAGGAAGATAGTTTAATAGCTTAGCTAAGACTTTATTAAACACGTGCTTCGATATAATTTGTATCATCTTACTTATTATCTTCACCATCCCGATCTAATATCAACGGGACTTTTACCCTTCTTTACTACACATATTGTTGGTACCTTTGCAACATCTATTCTCATAATGTCTAAACCAATTTTTCTGGCAAAAGCTTTAGTTTGTCTCCGAAAATGATAAAGTTGCATCGAAAAGCGTCAGTTTAATAAAACCTTAGCTAAACTGTTAAAGTACATACTTTCTTCCTAAAAATCTCCTTTAATTAGATTTTGATAAACTTATTCAAGGGCTGAACAAAAGTCCTCAAGATATATATATATATATATATATATATATATATATATATATATATATATATATATATATATATATATATATATATATATATATATATACACGAGGAGCGGTCAATAAGTTTTGCAATTCGGATATAAGGAAACGAGATATGAGGAAAAGTGTTTTATTATTTTTAAATATAACTACCCTCGACTTCAATGCACTTGCGCCACTTGTCCCTGAGGCTTCGAATTCCCGACAACCAGAAATCTCCCGACTGCTGTTCAATCCATTCCTGGATGGAGAACTGGACATCTTCAGCGTCTCCAAACCGGCGTCCACCCAGTGCAGCCTTGAGCTGGTGGAATAAAAAGTAGTCGCTAGGGGCCAGATCTGAATAAGGGGGGACGGTTGAGCTCCTCGAATCCGCACTCGCGCAACTCTGGGCTTGTGGACTTTGACGACGTTGAAGTCGATCATGGGGCGTCAGGTTTCTAGGGACCAAACAAGCAGAGGCCTTTGTCATGGCTAAACTGTCGTGGATGATGTTGATAACACTTCCATGTGATATTCCAAGTTCTCGCTCGATTTCTTCGACCTTCACCCGTCGATGTTCGAGGATCCTCCTGTCCACACAGGCCCCATTGTCCTCGTTGGTCACGTCTGACGGGCGTCCTGGACGGGGGTCATCTTCATAGACTCACAACCATGGCGGAACTCCCTATTCCAGGAGCAATAGTCGCATAGGAAGGGGCGGTATCACTGCAACCATGCGTTCATGGATCTCCTTTGCATTCTTGCCTTCCTTGGTCAAAAATTTGATCACTGCGCGGTGCTCAACCTTCTCCATCGTTGAAAAGGTTGTGACTGAAGATCTGCGATCAGCTACTGCTTCTTAAATAGACGAGGCAGAAGCGTGCGGCTGCAGGTCCTGACTTGTCATAACTTGTCCTAACACCCCCACAAACAGCCATCCCACTTACTCTGTTTTGCCCTACCGATTCGCTAAACTTATTGACCGCCCCTCGTATATATATATATATATATATATATATATATATATATATATATATATATATATATATATATATATATATATATATATATATATATATATATATATATATATTCATTATGGCAGATTTTAATGAAAGCGACCGCTAGATACGTGTTACATTAATTTACATTAATGTACAAGCAAAATAGGAAATACATAAGCTAGAAAGAGCTTTTAAATAATGTTATTTCCTCAACTACACCATCGAAGAAAGCCAAAACAACCAATTACCATTTTCAGACATCTTTACTACCAATATAAAGGAAACAATAATGATCAAAGTATATTGTTAAAGCCACCAATCCGGGACTTTGCATGAATGCCGACAGCGAGTGCCCTAAACATTATAGAACAAGCGTGATCACATCGTATATTAACCGCGCCTTCACCCACTGCACTACATGGAAGGATACACACAATGAACTCGAGAGAGCCACCCAGGTACTCCTTAACAACGGATTCTCCAATAAAGAAATACAGACAGCCATAATAATTAAAATGGACAGATGGTACATGTCAGAACCTCAGAAGAACGAAATACGGACAAGGAAAACATTATAGAAGTCTTTTACAATAACACTATAAGCACAGAACACCATACAGATGAGAGAGCAATCAAGGACATTATAACCGATGAATAAACCCACGAATGCCGATAAAAAGATCGCACTAACCATCTACTATCAAAATAGAGAGACATCACCCTTTTCATGGAAAATAACCCCAAACCTCCACCTCAACCCAAACAAAGGACCCATCTGATATGAGTACAGAATGACCGAAAGCAAATCTCTCAAGAAGAATATTATACCACCTCAACAATGGTGCACCTAAAAAACATACACAAGAAATACATGGAACTTGCATTAACAGAAAAATGAGGGAAGAAAACACAAAAATTAGACTATGCTCCCAACAGACGCCAATTACTCCTCCTTAAAACAATATATATTAAAAAATACAACCAAGTCTAAATATATAATCTAACTCACATGAAATCCTCCCAACTGCAAGACGAGGAAATCGAGGGACCAGGTACATTGAGGACAGCTGCCTCTAGTCGCTAATCACCTCTGGCAAGCAGTTTAACCCCCCCCCTCTCCGGCCACTCACTTACACTTCCTCGACCAGTCCCTACATGCATCTACTCCACCTACTAGTTCGCCTACACGTGTCTACGTTCCGTTCGTCAGTTTGTCAACCCATTTTTTATAACATATAAACTGGAATACATGTATTAATTTCCCATTTTAACTCTGAAGAAGATACTTGTCGTATCGAAACCCATCAGTATAATAAAACAAAGTGTTAAAGTGCATTAATTTCCTTTCACGGGTTGAACAATAAAGAAAAGGCGAACATAAGACAAATCGAGAAGATTGAAAAGAAAATCATTAACACGAAACTAGCGGTTGCTTGTCATATATATATATATATATATATATATATATATATATATATATATATATATATATATATATATATATACACTCCACTTCCTTTCTTTATCAAATTAAATTCATATAGAGCTAACAACCTCTCAAATGATGGCTTAAAGACTAGGTCCAAACATCCCTTTGTTTGGCCGAAGAAGCGAGAGCGCACTTGGTAGCACATATTTGATTTCCCACTTTTTCATAACGCGTTAAATTTGATTTAAAACGCTTTCACGGTTATTGCTTGTGCGGGTGAAAAAGAGAGACAGAGAGGGAAAGATTAGAGAGAGAGAGAGAGAGAGAGAGAGAGAGAGAGAGAGAGAGAGAGAGAGAGAGAGAGAGAGAAAGAGAGAGAGAGAGAGAGAGATAGTCGCAGTCAAATGTAGATCATTTGAACCTTATAAGGTATTTGTGGTGGTTGGCCTCGTGCGCCAGGGAGGCGGTGGTTTGTCGAATGAGATATCTGCGACGAGGCCAACCTTCTTTCATATCAGCCTTCGTTGACCACAACAAGACAAAAATAAACCAAAAAGACGTGACACCTTCATACATATCTTCCCTCGCTCATGGCACTGCACACGAGTCTTTCTGGCGCCTCCGCTCAGTGCCAGCACCCAGGTCCTCGAGAGTTAAACGAGATAACGGCTGCCTCTCCCGACGGCGCCGAGCTCTGCCGGTTAATTAAAGAGCGCCGTTATCCAAGAATAAGAAGGAAGGTCGGATAAGGGGAAAAGGGTGATAAACATTACTCCCCAAAGAAAAGTGAAAGGTAATTAATGATGACGGAGACAACAATAGCAAATCTCAACTGCGAAGAGCTGGGGACAGGAGGGCGTATTATACACCTCGGAGGCATAGGTTCGTGTAAACGGAACGGACTTAAACGAGGCCTGGACGAAGCTCCCAGTGAAGCTTCTCCGATTGTTCTCTTCAAGACCTTTATGCAATGCCTGTTAGATACGTGCCGTGACTTGGTGACGTCACCTGCTTTGGGGCGTTCTTTTTTGCCATCACTATCAACTAAATTGACCTGCGAAAAACAGTTGGTCATAGTTTATGACGTAGATATTAGTTAAAAGTCCAGTATTCAGTGTCATTAGGAAATTATAAAACGTTGAAAATTATAATAACAAACGCTAAGAATAAATTTAAATGATTAAGTTTTGTGAATCGTTCTTCCACCGTAAACACAACAGATGCCATTACGGAAGCATCTGGCTTAGTGTGTAAAATAGTCTCATTTAAATTGTAGTCATTAAGCCAATTAACATTAAAATGTGAATTGAACCCGTGATAGTATGAGAAACTTCGTAAGCTTTCTCGAATGTTCTTAGAAAACTGTAGAATAACAAGAAAGTTAGAGTTTATTGACTCAAAATCCGCGTGGTTAGTCAATGCAAAGAGAGGCAAGTTTTGATGACTTCCAATCGGCCCTTGTGGCTTTTGTCATCTGTTAAATTATGTTATGTTAAAGGAAACAAAAGATGATATCTTCCCTGTAGTACCTTGAATATGTAGATAGACTGAGGGTACTATACATGTTCTCATTAGAACGAATGTGTGTAAGAGGGAATATGATTTGATTTATTAAATATGGGATAGAGAATTGGATGTTGGCAAGTTCTTTGAGTTGGAGAGTAATAATAGGACTAGGGGTCACCACTTGAAATTATAGATGTGTTTTTTGATGAAATCAATGGTAAGAGGATGACTGCAAAATTGCAGGAAGGATCTGTTCCATCACTTTTACCCCATCGTCCACATTATCTCCCTCAAAACTTAACAGTGAGAGAATCTTCAGAAGCAAGGCGAGCACGTATGGAACCGTCATCATTCCAAAAGACAGTTAATAACAGCATGAAAACAATTAAGCTCCATAAGGAGTACAAAAAATTAGGGACTCAGATATAATTATATTATTTCTATCAAATTAATTTTATATTAATTTTAAAATGTTTAATATAGATTTCAATTTTAAATATAAAATTTCTTGCCAATCAAATTTTAGGGGGTTAATTTTATGTCTCTTACTCTTTAATGTATTTATGATATGTACATATTAGAAAATTTAATGGAAAAACTAATGTAATAAAAAAAATAATGCAATTTTTATTTTTATAAAATAGAGCTACTTATTAATCATATTTCATTAATAATTAATTAATAATAGTGAGATTAATGAATCTAACGTTCAAATTTTAAACTTTGTAAAATAAAAAACTTTACTAATGACACTAAATCGAATGCCACACTTATCAGAGTTAGTAATATTTTCAGCATTATTACACACTTCTCCTCATGACTACCAGTTCTAAAAACATCCTCGCTATTTAATCCTTAAAAGCCATTCCACAATTTTAGATCCGTCAGTTGAACGAAATGACAAAATTTCTTAGGTACATAAAAAAATATCTATACTATTATCTAATTGTTAGTTTGCTGCTAGACGAGATTCATTTTAAAACCATATTTTCATTTTAATGGGTAGTCAGTACTTGGTATTGCATTAATGGTAAGCAAGCTGCTACAAGTGCCTACCTATTCATAAGTAGTGTTAAATCTCCTTCAAAGATGTTCATATAGTTCCTAACTTTACCAAAATCAGTAAATTGAGTGTGTTTGTGTGGTTTCACAAACCAAGTAATTGTAGGCATATAGCGTATATGATTTCGAGTAATTGCAGTTATTAGACAATAATGATATTAATAGGAAAGCAATTTCCTTTGTTTTACCACACAAACTATAAACTGTATATAAGCACCCTGTAGATATTTCATGACACTGTTGGGTTCGAGTAATTGCAGTTATTAGACAATAATGATATTAATAGGAAAGCAATTTCCTTTGTTTTACCACACAAACTATAAACTGTATATAAGCACCCTGTAGATATTTCATGACACTGTTGGGTTCTAGTAATTGCAGTTATTAGACAATAATGATATTAATAGGAAAGCAATTTCCTTTGTTTTACCACACAAACTATAAACTGTATATAAGCACCCTGTAGATATTTCATGACACTGTTGGGTTCGAGTAATTGCAGTTATTAGACAATAATGATATTAATAGGAAAGCAATTTCCTTTGTTTTACCACACAAACTATAAACTGTATATAAGCACCCAGTAGATATTTCATGACACTGTTGGGTTCGAGTAATTGCAGTTATTAGACAATAATGATATTAATAGGAAAGCAATTTCCTTTGTTTTACCACACAAACTATAAACTGTATATAAGCACCCTGTAGATATTTCAAGACACTGTTCATCTATTAAAGTGTGTGAGAATAATTTTATTGAATTTCCTTATAAATATTCTGTACAATTAATTGACTTGTAATGTCACTTTGCATTATTATTCGCCACTTTATATACTTTTTGAGACTTTATAAAATAAAAGTTTATTATTTTTATTTTTTCTCTTGTGAGCTTATTTATTTTTCACTATTTTAGGTTCTTCTATATGTATTATAATTAAGGACCATTATTTTTCTTAAGTAATCTCCATTATATGTAATGTTTTGTATGTGTTGAATATTTCATAAAAATAAAACTCCAGTTCTGGACAAGTTCTTTGAATGATAACTAAGCCGAGTTCTGACATTGTTCCGATGAAATGTTCATCTTTGATGAACTGCCGAATCTGTGGATCATCGGCCTTGATTTTTTCAATTAACTGGAAAGGATGTGTAGATGTGGGAAAATAATTTTTTTTCCTGTCAACCTGTGGCTCATATAGCTTGTTGGAATCACCAGGTTCGAGGTCAATTGCTCTCCACCCAATGCTTCTCTCGAACTCTGATGCCCCACATGCACAGAAAGCAGGGTACTTCGTGCATCCTCGCGTTACTCACTAAAAAGGAAGCATACCATTTTAAGGTTAACACAGATGATCCAATTGGGCATGTGATATTGAAAGAACTCAATGGATTTATGTTTGTGTGTTCTTCGCGAAGACTAACTGAATGCCCGATTTGGACTGCACCATATAAATTGTCATTGTAGAGGAGGACACACTTTAAGATATGATTTGAGCTATGGATGAAGGGTCGCCATTCATTTAAGTTGTAGATCGGAATTCCCAATTCTTCCGGTAAGCCCTGTATATGGAAATACACAAAACTACTGTTATTTCTAAAATACTGCCGAAATGCACTTTCTCGGAATCGAAAGTAGGATACCTTCGCTCCTTTTTCAAGCAGGTTTTTTTCATTCAGTCATGATGCTAAGAGTTCTGAAGCCTTGTTTGATAGTCCAAAACCTCGTACCAAATAATTCAACTCATGCTGATCGAATCCTTTAGGAGCGGATTATTTTCAATTTCAAAATCTGTATCATTGTTCTCACTGAGTTCTTAATCCTGATCCAGATTTTCAAGAGGGTACTTGAACGAAAACTGGCACTGGGATTTCAGCTAAATGAGACACTGGACGTATAACTGAGGGAAGAGTAGGATACTCGATTTTACATTTGTTTTTCTTGTTATATCCTGAAGTTTTCACTAAACAAAGTAATGAGCTGCCATGATCTTTCGGCTCTCTCCAAATCATAGGTATACCAAACACGTATTCTCTCGGTCGACATCCGTAAACTCTCGACAAACTGCTTGCACCCCTTATGGGGGACCCCAAGACATATCTTGATCACCAACTTTTTCTTCAATATATGCAAAATAGGCCTGCTTGACAAATATGCTGTTGTTTGCCTTTGACTGGGAATGCTAAAACTGCCGCAGATATAACAAAATGAGACTTCCATATATCCTGTCAAAGAAACAAACCAACTGTTGACAGTTGCGTTAGTAATCTGGTTCCACTAGTCTTGAAAAATTGTTTTAGGATTCCTCGCTTTACTTTAGACCTCTCTCCGAGTGTCTTTCAAATATTTTCAATGGGATCCAGGTCCGAACTCTGCGGACGCCAGTTAATAAGTGAAATGCTTGTGTTATTCCTGCAGGGAAGTTGAAGATTGGGATTCGGAGATTCGTAGATGGGGTAAAGCATGCTCGCGCAGCATTCCTTGTACACTTGTGCATTAAATGTGGCCCGTAATGGCTCAAGTGGCCTAGTGCCTTTACCAAAATTACGACCCAGACCATGTCTCTTCACCCGGCAAACTTCTTTTTGGTGTAATTGACAGACACTCTTTCGCCTGCTCTACGACGAAAGAACCACCTGTCAATGGATACGAACAAATTGAACCCAGATTCGTCACTGGTCAACTTGGTTCCATTATACGTCCATGTAACCTGCTCATTGCTCAGTGGCAAATGGAATAGTCTTCTTCCAGCCGACTTGACATTCTGCCTGGATACATTGATGGCCAAAATCTTACTAATTTCTCTCAAGAAACTACTGCAGACGGCTTGAAAGTCTTCAGAATTTGGGTAATGGTTCGTTCTTCCCTTTTGAGGTCTTCCTTGGCCAACCGGTTGATTTACAAGCCTTACATAAACCTGTTTTGTCATATGTTGACAATATTATGGACTACACAATTGAAGCGTTGACAGGATCTGTCATGCCTCCAATTGAAAGCCCATCTTCACGTCTGTTCGCGGACAGATTTTCTGGGCATGTTACCTGGAAGACAGCTAGCAGGAGAATGACCTAACGTAGACGAAATTGAACTAAAGTTAGTATGCAAACAATGCCCGTTCTCTCTACAAGAAACCGAAACGTTCTGATCATTTTGGACAATCCTATTTTCTCGGAAATTACTTATCTGCTGAGAACTTTCGTTTTATTCAATAAATTTTTTATAACGTGGTTTATACCTGTAGGTTATCGTATAGCAATTTTGGAAACTTTGGATTTTCTCTGGCAAATTTAGCGAAGATGTTGTGATAGAATCACAAGTGTTCGATCTTTTGGGGCGGTACTCTATTCTATTTATTCTTACTTGTATTCTTTACTTATTTGTTTTATTCTTCCTTTACCACTACCCTCTATCCATTTTTTCTCCAATCAGGGAAAATGCGGGAGCAACCAAAGAGAAGATGGCACGTCTTCACTGCCCCAGCGTACCATGCAAGAGGCTGTGAGATGTAACATGCGCTAGAATGTCCATCAATTGAGACAGGTAGCATTGCGTGCCCTCCAGTCCCCAATGCCAGCACAACTTTTCCAGTTCTCGAATCTTCATCACTTTACAAAACTGTCCAGGTAGATCCCTAGTATTATGGACGCGATGCTCCAATGACATCTGGGGCCTGCCCTCGTGGGGGGGGGGGAGGCAGGGTCGTAAAGCAATGAAACCCTTCGTGCCCCACCCCCGAGCCTGGACATCCATTCTTCTTCAGGGGCAAGGGCATATAAGTTCCCTCTATCGTCATGATTCTTGAAGCAAGAGAGAGAGAGAGAGAGAGAGAGGGGAGAGAGAGAGAGAGATAAAAGAGAAGTGAGAGAGAAAGAGAGAGAGTGTGTGTGTGTGTGTGTGTGTGTGTGTGTTTATGTGTGTATGTGGTGCTGTCAAGGCGGGAAGGGAAATTATAGCCGTGTTGTGATTGTCTATGTACATGATGATACCTGTGGAGGTACCTATCTCCGAGGGGTAGGAAGAATCAGTGTATTCGCCCAATGGGCGGTCAGCTCATGACGACGCCGTAACCTTTGTGCCCTCGCTCGCTTGGATCGAGCCCCTGCGTAGACGTCAGAAATCCAATACCGTTACCACTTAACTAGCGACGGTATCTGCCCTTGTTAGTGAAATACGTTTCCCTTCCCTCCTTGCCCTAATTAAAATTAGAATACGAACAAAGTCGAAATAATTATTCGAACAAACGCGACTCCTATCATTTGCAGTCACACATTTATCGCCAAACACTCCATATATTTTCAATTAAGTCGTAAGTGCAGAAAGCTGCTCCAGATTCCAGCGTGGCTGATGAAATCGGGGCGGATGCAATCATCGAGCGAAACATTACCGGTTCGGTGCACATAACAACCGCGGCTTCAAGTTCCGTGTACGTCATTTAATCCGTCGGAGTGGGGCGGATCCTGAGTCCTTTTCGATAAATCGATACCCGCTATATTAAGCTGATTACTATTATTTTGAAGGGACTAATAATGAACGATAAATACTCACGAAAGGAAACTGAGAGAAGCGAAGATGATAATAACTAGGGCGAAGACGAGAGGGGGGGTGAGACCTTCTTACCTGAAAAGAAATAAAGAAATGAGAAATTAGATATCAAAGAGTTACATGATTTATATATGTGAAGACCCAATAAGGAAAGGGAAGGTAAATTCCGAGCACTTTCGTCTTTATTACCCGACTGGGAATTGGGGGATCCGGGTTCGAATCCGGGCTAGGAAAATTAAATATTTTCCTCGGAGTGTTGCTCCTTGCCTGTCGGTATGGATTGCCTCATTTAAGCTAACTTTTGCCCTCCTTGATCTTTGTCTTCCGATGTCCCTTTAACACAAAGTTTCTAGTACAAGGGGTTTTTTTTACTTGTCCTACTTTTGAAGTTTAATAAAATCAAGAATAATTTTGTGATCCCAATGAAACTTGAAGTTATTGGTAATAGTTGTAAGTTCCTCTTCCTAAAATGGCTAATTGATTCATTTATTATTTTAGAAGTTATGCTAGTTTTAGTAAATCGGTCGTTTATTGCTAGAAACGAAAAACTTTAAAAGTTTTGTTTGAAAAAATGATTTTTGGAATGCTCGATTCTTAGAAAATTTTCGCGAAAATTGTGACATAGTCAGTCTTAGAGTATAAAAGGAGAAAATTTTTCTAGCAAAAATCATTAAGAAATTTTTCCTGGAAATGATCGTGCGAAAAAAAGTGTTGAAACATTCTTCAGATGCAACTGTTCAGTGGATTCAACACAGCGACGGATGAGACGTGAAGGAGCTCAAGACGTACCATCACTCACGACGAGCGCTATGCAGACTAATTAAAAAAATTCGAGACGCCGGTAGTGTGCGAGGTGGACGAAAAGGGGGTGTTGGCAGAAAGGCGTAGAACAACGTAAAATTGAAGAGTTGCGTCAAAACGTCAAACGGTCCCCGCAGAAATCATTGAAAAGAAGATCAGAACAAGTGCGATTGTCAAAAAGTGCAACATACAATGTAATGAAGAAAAAACTTAAACTTAAGCCAAGCAAGATTCAGGTAGTGCAAAAATTAGAAGAAAACGATTTCGCGCAAAGAAAATCATATACAGAAGAATTTAGACGAAAATTTGGGAAAGTTGTAATAATGTCTGACGAAGTGCACTTTCATCCCAGCAGATACAATAATAAGCAGAACAACAGAATATGGTCGGATCACAACCCAGAAGCTATACACCAGAAAGAGCTGCATCCTGCAAAAACCACTGTGTGGTGTGCGAGAACACCTCAGAAGATCATTGGGCCGTATTTTTATGAGGATGAAAATGAAAATTCAGTCATTGTGAATGGCGAAAGATACCGACACATGCTTGAAGAATATTTTTTACCGAACTTTCGAAGGCTTCGAAATAGACGACAACTATTTTTCCAGCAAGATGGTGCAACATCACATACATCGAATGAAACAATGCAGTTGTTAAGACGAAACTTCAAGAGAAAAAAATAATTTCTCAAAACAGTGAATTTAAGTGGCCTCCAAGATTCCCCGATCTAACACCTTTGAAAATTTTTTTATAGGGATATTTAAAAGATGGTGTTTACCGTAATAATCCTAGAAGTATCCAACAACTAAAAAATAATATCGCTGAAGAAATTAATGACACCGATGAAGAACTTTTGAAATAAGTGATGAGAGCAACTTTGTCACGAGTAAATGAATGTTATGAGAGGAATGGTCAGCATTTGAAAAGAAGAATCTTCAAATAAATTAAGTTATTATGTTAATTATGCTCACTGATTATTAGTCTTAGGTTTTTGTTAATTTTAAGCAAATAAAATCGGTTTTAATAGTGGATAAATATCTGAAAGTTCAGCGAAAACTTTTTAAAAATCAATGCTCCACTAAAACTGGCATAGCTTCTACAAAAGTGAATGAATCCATTAGCTATTTTAGCGGAAAAGACTTACAACTATTACCAACAACTTCTGAAAGTTTCATTATGATCACAAAATTATTCCTGATTTTATTAAACTTCAAAAGTAGAACATGTAAATAAAAGACCCTGTATTACTTTGAATAGTTCTTTCTTATAACTTTTTTAAATTGCCTTATCTGATTAATAATGAATGACAATAAAGTGACGAAGCAAATGAAAAGGCACGCTGTAATCGTTGCCATACAAGCTTAAAGCTCAGCATAATGATACAAAGATCGCTTGCTTTCTGAAAGTTGCCGATCCTTCGTTGCCAAAGTTAGAAAATACCTAAGAGATGCTGATAGGGCTCCAGCATTAGCAGCAAAACGCAAAACACATACAAAAGGCTTTAATACCATCAGGTCCAAAGAATTGGTGAATAAAGTACACGAAAAATTTAAGTTGATCAGAGCTGTGCATGAAGATAGCCGTTACAAATCGTATGCGATGCAGATGGGTCAGTTCATATCTGGTAAGACGAAAGAGAATTGTTTGATTCGTGCAAAGCGCTTGCTCTCCATGTTGACAGTTCAAGAAGCTGAACTACTTTAGTTATTCTCTGATGAGAAAAACTTCGACCAGGACCAAAAGGTAAACCCAAGGAATAACAGATGGTTATGCAGAGTGCTGAGCGAACTTCCAAATGTAATTCATACCAAGTTTCCATCAACTGTGATGGTTCTTTGAGTCGATAGCCCTGAAAGGTATCATTCATGCCCCCCTCACCTTTTCAAAGGGCTCAAGAGTCAATGCTGCTCTCTACACAGAGGTTGTGGAAAAGGTTGTGAGCCCGTGGATAGACAGAGTACGCAACGTAAGACCTTATATCTTCCAACAAGACCTGCACCATCTCCTAAGGCTAGAACAACCCAAGCATGAATGCGTGTCATTTTCCACGACCATGTTCTCCCAGGCAGATGGCCTAGCTCACCAGACCTCAATACAGAGGACTATTACGTATTCGGCGTCGTCGAGACAGAGGTCAATCAACACCCCATAACAGCATTATAAATACCTATAATTATATCTCTGAAATTACTAAAGATCGCTTGATTCGAGCTTGTAAACGGCTCAGACCGCAAAAGGGACAAGTCATTGAGGCTAATGGTGGATTCATTGAATAGCCGGGTGAAAAGGATTCTTAAGATTTGTACAGATTTTCATTTAAATACAGCTTTTCTTTGATGTGCCTTGCGCCTTATTCTACATTCCTAATAATATTTTGCAATAATAAATGTTTGAATCTTTTTCTATTCTAGCAATTGTTCTTTAAAAAAAAGAAGGGGTGCAACCATTGTTGCTCTGCACCACAAAGGCATGAAATGCAAGGAGATAGTTGCTAAGGACATTGCCTCAAGGAGCACCAGTATTTTTTTATGATAAAAATACTGGTTACACTGCTGTGAAAAAGTCTTCTGGACGTCCAAGAGCATCAAATGAAAGCAAAAACTGCCTCCTGGTAATGTCTCAGCTCAAAGGTCTTGTTGTCTCCAGTGCCAAGCTCGCTCAGGTGTGAACAGTGAGGAGGAAACTTTTCGACAAAGGTCTTATTAAGTCGATAAGGGCCTCGAAGAACACTCATCTCACACAGAACCTTACGAATAGGCTTCACTTTTGTACGAAATATTAAGAATGGAATGCTGAGGTCGGGCAAAGTGATATCCTAGGGTGAAGCTTCCTTCAGCTTGTTTGGAAGATCCCTCGTTAAGAAGACGAATGGGACAATTTAACGACTCTGTGCCGTGTCGACGATGAAGCATCCGGACACTCTTCATGTCTCTGGCTGCTTCTCATCTAAGGGAACTGGAAAATTAACCATTTTGACCAAGAGCACTGCCATGGACTCAAAATGGTACCAAAAAGTGCTTCATAAGCGCCTATTCCCAATAGTGCAAGACCAATTGGGGGAGGATCACTGTATTTTTCAGCATAATGGCGCACCTTGTCGCAAAGTAATGGGTTGAGGAATAAGTTCTTGCGGTTTTATCAAATTTATTCATTACCATTAACAAATTTAGAAAAACTTCATTTTTAATTGATAACAATATGCAATTTAATCAATAATGTATTCTCCGTTGTTATTTACGACTTCTTCCCAACATTCAACTAGTTTTTCGATTCCTCTGCAATAAAAATATCTGGATTTTGACTCGAAGAATTCATCTAACCAAGTTCTTAATTCCACATCAGTATTGAATGAAACGCCGTGCAAATTTTTGGAGAGCGATCGGAACAGATGGAAATCCGATGGAGCCAAGTCTGGCGAATATGGAGGATGCGGCAGGATTTCCCAATTAAGAGTTTGGATGGCGTCTTTTGTAATATTGGCAATGTGAGGACAAGCATTGTCGTGTTGCAGAAGGGCTCCATAACGTCGATGAGGTCGCTTTTCACGAATAGCTTCAGCGAGTCGATACATTTGTTGAAAGTAGAGTTCTGCATTGACAATCTCGTTGTTCGCAAGGAGCTCATAAAGAATTATGCCTTCACAATCCCACCACACACACACAGCATCGTCTTTCGTGGATGAAGTCCTTGCTTTAATCGCGGAAGTGGTTTTTTTATTGGGGCTAAGCCAGTGTTTTCGATGGTTCATCTTGACATAAACACACCACTTTTTGTCGCCAGTGATGATGTGGTGAAGAAATCTGTCCTTCTATCCACGAGTAGCCTTGTGACGAGCAAGCAAACCTGCGACAATCGTGGAGCGTTGAAGATTGTTGCTTTCGTTCAAAGCGTGCGGAACCCATGCACCGAGTTTTTTTAACTTTCCCCATCGAATGAAGGTGATTCACTACAGTTTTCTGCTCACACGCCAATTGTACAGCCAATTCTCTAGTCCATTGACGAGGATTTTCATGAAGAAGGTCGTTCAATTGATCTTCATTCAACTTAATGGGGCGACCAGAACGTTCTTCGTCATTAAGATTGAAATGACCATTTTTGAAACGTGAAAACCACCATTGAGCTGTCTTTTCTGATAAAGCATTTTCTCCGCACACAGCACAAATATCGCGACGAGCTTTGGCTGCGTTTGCATTGTTCCCGTCTCGATTGAAAATGAATAACAAGTGTCGAAAATTCGCCTTTCTTTCAACTTGACATTCCATTTTGAGGGTACAGAACAAAAATTAAATTAACACAACTTTTAAATAAACCGCAATGACTTATTACTCAACTTCAAGACGTAGCCTAAGCAAAAGACTAATAGTCTACGCTGTTAAGAGACGTAGCCTAACCTTTGCAAATTTTGCTTTCATTATTTATTATTGTTTCTTAATATGTGCACAAATCACGTCAACAAAACTTAAATCAACACAATGTTAAAAAAAACGCAAGAACTTATTCCTCAACCTAATAAAAACAATAACAAAGTTCTTGGCTGAAAATAACATCGAACCTTTAGGACCTTGGCCCTGTAATTCGCCAGATTTGAACCCAATACAATTTGTGTGTAATAATAATCAAACTGGCGGCTCAGAAACAGAAGCCATCTAATTGTGAGCAGTCGCAGGTGCTTTTGAACAAAAATGGAGCAATATTATTCAAAATTCATCACAAATTTGGTCCCCAATATTCAAAAACGAATTTAAGCTGACCTGAAAAATAAGTGACATTATTGTAAAAATTGATTGCACGCATCAATTATTAATAAAATGGGTTCGAACTATTTTTTTTTATTTCACCTTCAAATTATGATACAAACATACTAAAACAAAATGCAACGTTTGAAAATTCCTATTATTTTTTATAGGGGGGGGGGAAAGAAAAGAAAAAGTAGTGTCAAAACTTTTGTCCGTGACTGTCGGCCGTTTCTGAAAGACTTAAACAAGTCCTGGCAACATGTGTTGGAATAACTGCCCACTCATCATTACATATAGCTTTCAATTGGGAGAGGTTTGTAGGTTTCCTCTTGTTAGCTTGTTAGTTCAATTTCCGCCCCAACTTTCGGATCAGGTTCTCAGCATGAGATTGACTAGGCCACGATAGAACATTAATATTGTTCTACAGGAACTACTCAGGTGTTGCATTTGCTGTATGCTTCGATCGGATCATTCATTACCTTCTTGGAAAATCGAATCATCCTGCATCTCAAACTTAACAGTTGACGTTAAGCTAATGAATGACCAATGTTTGTCGGCTCGATTCCGGGTGAAAAGTTCAATTTTAGTCTCATCACACCAAAGCACATTCATCCGAAATTGATTTGGTTTTTCTGTGTGTTCCTAAGCAAACACACATCTATCGAACAAACAAGTTGAGAGTTTGTCTATTGAGCTCATTACTAGTTGTTCCTTTTCATAAGTGATGTCTTTGCAGTTCCGCCATAGTTACCATAGGGTTTTTCGATACCGATCTCAGCATCCATCGATGAACTTGTTAAGCTCTTTCCCTCGGAGCTCTACACAAAGTTGTAGTGTGATAGATGCCCAATGAGGTTATGTCAACAAAACATATCCAAGTAAACTATTCTTGGAAACTTATCGGATAATTCTAGATCTTTGTCGAACATTGTAAAGAAAAGAAATGTAAATAGGCGAATTTAAAAATGTTTTTCGTCTAAGTAGTTATTTCCAACCTGGTTTTGTCTTTTCGGTAATAAAATATAATATTATACTAGTCAGTATCACCATTTTTCATTTTCTTTCGTTAACACAAACAAAAACGATAGTTGTAGACTTACCATTAATTTTATAATGCTGGATATATATATATATATATATATATATATATATATATATATATATATATATATATATATATATATATATACCAGGTATTGCAAAAGTCCTGTTACACTTGTTACGACGCTATCAACAAAGGTCACAATGATAGTTTTGATGCAGTTATGCAGTTAGACAAATTCATATTGTTTAACAAAAAAATGTGTTTAAAATGATGACGCCAAGCATCATCACGGACGCCGGGTGCTTGGTTGTGGACACGTAGTGGACCTCGGAGATGTCCTGGCCGAAGCTTACCACGCGGTCTTTCTGCTTGTGGATGATCAGATCGACCGTTAGGTTGTTTTTTTTTCATCAGAAAGAAATGCGAATGCGAGGTCTTTTCAGGTATTTGAGAAAGCGACGACAGCGGTCGCGACGTTGTTCTCGCGCAGGGTCGGTGAACAGAGGTCTTTCCACGCACCTCACCTCAAGCACTTTCGACGGCCTTTCTCACAGCCAATCGGTTGACAACTTGAGGTCTGCCTGAACGAGGTCGATCTTTGAGGTCTTCCCCGTTCTTGAACCCTCATCCGGCTGAGGATGAGCAGCTTGATGATGTTTGACTTGTCACTGTGGACCGCGCGCAGGAGATCAGAAATCTCGAATCTTCTCACTTTCATCTCGACACACGATGGAAAAGACCTTTTAATGACACGTGCTGGAAAAGTAGAATTTTAAGATTATTTGACGGAACTTTTTCTTTCACACACGTAAACCTATCGAAAGATTAAAAAACACACACGAGTGTAACATGACTTTTGCCAAACCCAGTGTGTGTGTGTGTGTGTGTGTATATATATATATATATATATATATATATATATATATATATATATATATATATATATATATATATATATATATATATATATATATATATATATATATATGAGAAACTCACAAAGTAGCGCGTGAGTAGAGCAATAAATGCAAAAAATCCTGCAAGAAAATGAAAGGCGGATTCCAAGTACTAAGTTAGATTAAATTTGAATATAATTTGGTAAATAACTGTGCAATATAGCAATTAAATTAATTGAAAAGGATTAGATATTAACAAATTCATTAAAAAAAACATGAAGCACCCGACATAAAGTATTCGAAACATCTCGCTGAATATTTAGTTACAAAGCCATTGTTGACAATACAGCTGAGAGACGTCTCTTGAACGTTGCTGTAAGTTGTTAGTAGATTTCAGGTGTAAAAGCAGCCCATTCTTGCTTCCAGAGAAGTCTTCCAAATTCCGCAGATTTCTCGAGTGGATTCATATCTTCAGCTCATTCCACAGAATCTCAATAGGATTGAGATGAAGAGATTGGCTCGACCATTCTGAAACATTGATTTTCCTTATACGGAACCATTCTTTAGTTGCTTTCACGGTATGATCCGGGTTGTTGTCCCGTTGGAACGTCCAACCCCGTGGTAGCTTTATTGATCGCGCCGAAGGTATTTAATGTTCCTCCAGTATTTCGAAATACATTTGGCTACTCATAGTTCCATCAACTAAATGAAGTCTGCTGGTGCCTACAGATGAAAATCAAGCCCAGCTCATATGTTGACCCCACAGAATGATGGTTCTGACCATACTAACTGGTATATTCGGTTTAGTAGATATTTTTCTGTAATCCAGACCATGTTTATGAAGGTCAAAAATCACATTATGAAGATTCTCCGAGAGTTCTGGCGACATAACAATTGTGTAAAATATAGGTGCGATGGTGGAGAGCAAATGCCATCTCACTCTTGTGATAAATGTCCGTCGTGGTAACGCAATTGGCGTGGATCATTCTGATTGTTCAAATGAAGTTTCAAGCTGATGTGAACGGTGCAACTATATTAAAACAATAATCTCACATTAATTGCCATTCTGTGTCCAATACTTTGGCTTGGGAGGCTTCCTTGCTTTATTTTTAATATATTTATTAATATTTAATCTTTTCAATTATATTTCACTTGCTATATTGTACAAGTATTTACTAAGTTATATTCAAATTTCATTCCATTCAGTGCAGTAGAAGGGCAAAAATCACCGGCCAAGTGTAGGGGAGTAAACCATGCAAATCAGGAGTGGACCCCAGAAGGCGGACCAGTGCGCTGTGCTAATTGACTCCGGCAGCTCCTGCAGCTAACCTGGTGCCAAACGTACTACTCTGCATTCCTTTGGATGACACCGGCGAGGCCGAAAGGGAAATCTTGACGACTGGGAAACACAAGATCTCCATACACTTCGCCCAGGCCTGCGCCATCGGGCAATCTCCATTGTCTTCCGAGACAGAGGGATGTCAACCAATATATATATATATATATATATATATATATATATATATATATATATATATATATATATATATATATATATATATATATATATATATAGAGAGAGAGAGAGAGAGAGAGAGAGAGAGAGATGTTTATGTTGAGTTCAATTCCAAGGTGAAGATCAAAGAAAGGTAGGAAAAATTTACAGTAGGCCAAGAAAATGAATGTGCGAAGGAGTGGTTGATTTTACATGAGCTTCAAAATGAAACAAAGCAGAAGATGGACATGAAGTGACCAGATGGGACAACAAAAAATGTGAGCAATTACTAAGGAGCAAAATCAAAATAGATCTAAAAGAATAGAGCCAAACTCATGACAAGTAGAACAAATCTATTAAAACTCGACACGCAAACGAAATAAATACCTTCAAAATCACAGAGTTAATGAACTTAATGAGAAAATCTTCATTAGAAAACTGCAAAACTAATATAACAGGAACTTTTACGAGTACAACTTTGGCCAATAACAATGAGGCAAGGTCATCATCATCATCATCATCATCATCATCATCACTAACTTTATAATTTAAGAAGGGGATTTTTTTGAGTATTTGAATAATAATTTCGTCTTAGTTTGGTTATGACTTTTGTTTTTTACCAAAGTTATTTCTAATAATTCTTTTTTTTAATATCAAAAACAAAATGGGAAAGTTCAGAAATAAATATAAGTATCGAAATTTTGTGAAATTTTAAAACACAAAGAATTACAAATGGTGAAGCTCAGAAAATTTATTTTTATATATCTTCTTCTTTTATAACTATATTTTAGCAACGTGATTTTTTTGTAAGGGGGGAAATGTTTAGAGTTCCTTTTAAAATTATTATAATTGGCAAAGTTCAGAAAATTCATAAAAATTTAACCATGTCTTCTTTTTTTTAAGTTTTTAAATTTTAATCTTAGTAGCGAAGCGCAAGCTTTCCCCGTAGGGGATAGTGTCTTATATAAAAATAAGTGAGGCTAGAAGACCTGCACAGAGAGGCGGGGATTATTCCCATTAACAAAGTCATTGAAGAACGGACCCGGAAAATGCAGGATCTGGTTAATCGTGAACTGAGTGATGAAATCACCCAGATGATTAACCAGAACAGAAGAGCTGATTGTCGCCCCAGATTCCCCAGCTCCGCCAACCGAGTGGCTGGCGGAGACGAGGTGCCGTTCTATGCGTAAAATGAGAAAAAAAAAACCCTGTGAATATAAGATCAAAATTAAGAAAAATGAATAAACTCGAATAATTACTATGAAACCTTACCGAAGAAGACTACCCTACCAAGACAAGAAAAACCCCCCGATTACGACAAGAACTTCAATGGAAGAAAACACCCAAAGAAGAAAGAAGAAACAATAACACTATTAAAACACACACACAATAAAACAAAACAATAAGCACGCACTTAAATATATTTAAAACATATACAAAGTAAGCATTGCACAACATAAACCATAAAAAACTAAAGTTGCTAAGACAAAGGGCTTGAACGCCATAATAATTATAACTTTATAATTATTACCAAAACCAAATACAACAACAATGAATTCACGCATCCAAGAAAATAAATTAAAGTGATAAGTCTGATCACCAGACCCTAGGCATCTCTTTGCACCTCTACCACACTTCTTTCTCTCTTCTCCACTTGTCTATTTTCTCTATCCCTCCACACACCCTATCGTCTCCCCTCACATGCACCCCCACTTAAACAAAGTCAAAGTCAAAATACTTCGACACAAAATTCGAAAAATGAGACGAGATGGAAGAATTGGAGATGAAACAGCAACTAACAATTGGCAAAGAGAAAAATACCACAGGAACAAAAATCAAAAATACCATCGACAGCGTTGTAGAATTCTATTTCTGTCGGGAACTATATGCCAACAATGACCATCGTTCAACAAACGACACCTCAAAGAGTTAGATGTCTTACCAGTCTAAATGGCAGTCAAAGATTTAAAGTGGCAAATATATACAAGGTACAGTGGATAATTTCACTGGGGAACAATTTTAATCACATTTTCTGGTGATTTAGATTTATCTGGCAATTTTAATTCGCTTTTCCATGCTGATTTCAAATATATAATCCATTTTTACCTACATGCTTATAGTTATTCTGTAATTTCTATTTTCTCGTTTCCCCGAAAATTGCCCTCCGGACGGACAAAGAGAGTGCTTGTAGAAAGCAAATACTTCATAGTACATAGTAGTAAGATAGTAATAAGTGTTATTGTGCAAAATATTGACATTGTTTTTTTTCAGGTCTCATGTTAGAGTGATGGCTTCATCAAGAGGAAATTGCGTTAATGATCCAGACACCTTCTACTACATGTGTGACTGTTACATGCTAGTTCGTCAAAGGCGGCGCAATATATCAAACTTTGTGATCCGCATTTATAAGGCATATTTTGATGTCCCTCTTGGCGATCAAGATAAGAAGTGGGCCCCACATGCTGTTTGCCATAGTTGTGTGGAACATCTTCGTGAGTGGACGAAGGAAAGAGAAATGGTCTTCCTTTTGGAATCCCCATGGTGTGGCGAGAGCCAAAGGATCATGTATTGGGCTGTTATTTATGTCTGGTGAATACTAAAGGGATTGCAAGAAAAAACGGCACAAGATCGACTACCCACAACATTCCCTCAGTGATCCGGCCAGTACCTCCTTCTGAGTCTTTACCAGTTCCGATGAAAATGATGTACCTGATATGGACGTCCACGGAATGGATTCAGAGTCTGCTGATTCATCATCAGATGCTGAACAGTCATTAGCTCTTCACTGTTTCAATCAAGAGGATTTGAATGACTTGATACGTGATTTGGCGCTCTCCAAGAAAGCTGCAGAACTTTTAGCCTCCAGGCTGAGTGAAAGATATATGCTTAACAGGTCGGTACGGGTATCATATTACCGAACAAGGGAGAGTACATTTGTTAAGTATTTCTCTGAGGACAAACAATTTGTATACTGCCACAATGTTCCTGGTCTGTTTACCGGGTTGGGACTTAGCACCTATAGCCCTGCTGAGTGGAGACTGTTTTGCATAATGACAATGACTTTGGTGCAGTTCTTCTCTGTTACTCTGTCCATCTGCGAGAAACTCGCGATGACATAAGAATGGTCATGGATTTACTTAAGTACCATGAACACAATTGAATCATATGTGTAGACCTTAGATGGTCAACTTCCTCCTTGGCCAGCAGAAGGGCTATACAAAGTTTCCTTGTTATAGCTGTATGTGGGACAGTCGAGCCCGTGACAAACACTGGTCCCAAAAAGATTAGCTAGTTCGGGAAACTTTTCAGTACATAGTATCGGCGTTTCCTGCTTTGTCATACGAAAAAAATAAAAGCAGGAGTATTTGATGGTCCCCAAATCCGAAGACTTCTGAGTCATCATAGATTCGTGAATACCATGAATAAAAAAGAGAAGGCAGCCTGGCTCTCATTTTCTGCCGTTGTTCGTAACGTCTTGGGAAACAAAAAAGCGCATAACTACGAGGATCTGGTTACTAATATGCTTTTAGTATATCGTGATCATATAACATGAGTGTAAAGCTGCATTTCCTAAATAGTCACCTCGACCAATTCCCAGAGAATCTGGGAGCCGTGATCGACGAACAAGGGGAACGCTTCCATCAGGATTGGATGACGATGGAAGAGCGCTACCAAGGTCACTGGGATAGACACATGAAGACGGACTACTGCTGGACGATTAGAAGAGATTAGCCAGAGATGACTTACAAGAGAAAGAGTTACAAACGCAAATTTTTGCCCGATTTAAATCAAGAAGAGGTCCTCGAGCCTGATGTACGGTCATTAATAAATTAACATCTATTTGATTACAGTATTTGTAATCCTAATGTGTAATTACAGTTTCTTCTCATATGCATTAAAATGTTTGTGCAAAAAAAAACCTGCTTTACTATAAATAACGCAAAAGGATGATTCAAAATTACTTCAGGGCATAATGATAGGCGTGAAAAAATGAAAATTATTGTATAATATTAGTTATTGATATTACGAAAAATCTGCAGCATTTAGAGAGAATCTGATTTCAGATTTGAATTCAGTATGCTCGAATTAGGTAGGAAAAGTACTTTTGTCAATTCACCAAATACATTGTTTCCCAGTGTAATCTTTCGCCTAACTTCAATATAAAATCAAATATTTCTACAAATATATTAAACAAAGTCACGTGATAAGGACTTGAAGGATTGCTGTACTTTTCCTTTTATACAATGAAATCACCGTCGGCCTCAACCACGGCTTCCAGCCGGCGTTGCAACCACTTGCAGGCCCTCTCGACGGCCCCACTGTTTAGATGGGTGAAAATTGCGATGATCCTGGACCTAAGCTCCACCTTGGTAGTGCACAAGGACTTATTGTTCTCTCTGTTTCAACCACACCCCACACATAATAGTCCAGGGAGTTGCAGTTTGGGAAGTTAGGAGGTCAAAGAAATTGTCCGACAGCCAAGACTGACCTAGTGCCTGTGTTACATAGTCCAGAATCCTTTTGCCACACTTACGGCCTGTTTCCGGGAAAACACCAACACTTCCAGGCACTTTATGTAGCCATCCGTATTGAGTCTGAAGACCTACCGGAAGATAAACTGGGTTATAACGTAACCTTCGCTACTGATAGCCACAAACACCATGATGTGGACTGGGAACTTGGTCTTCATAACCTCCGGTAATCTTTGGGGGACCACAGAAAGCCAGCCGCTGTTACATCAACTGGTCCAGGCAGAAATTCTTTTCAAAGCATGTGAAACTTCGCAAAACGTTTCTTCCGTTTGTTCTTCGTCTTCTGCGACAGAAGGTGGACCTTTCTCATTTTGCATGAGTAGTTGCAGATGTGTCCATGCACTAACTGCCCGATGAGAGACTGACACACTTGTTCCTGGCTATGGACCTCATGGACTTGATTAGATTGTTGGCAATGATGGCCAGGCTCTTCTCTCCGCGACAAAATTCAGGAATTTTTTTCGTATAAGAACGCCGTACCCTCACCATCCAACTCTTCCCTCATCTCCTGCACTAACCTCAGATTTACACCAAAGCATTCGGGCATCTTTGCATTGGAGCTCCCGGCGTGAATCCCAAAGCATCACAGCTTGTCTTTTCCAAATTTTTGGAGGATTGAATTAATGGTATTGTTTTCTCCACATATTATGCATAACTGAGTTTACTATGAGAGGAAGAAGAGAAAATCGACGGCCGACAATATGCATTCGTGGAATTCAAGGTTGCCAACGGCGACAAATTACCCAACTCACCCTGTATAATTAAAAAGAACATCGAAAACATTCGAATTTGACAGCACAAGTTCTACTTACTCCAGCTGTGTATTGCCTTCTGGATATAGAACAACACATTCAACTTAGACTTTTCTTCTATCAAACAGTGTTAATATTACAAACGAATTATTGTATTTTCCACTAAAAAAAATCAGTAACAATCCAATAGGAACTGTTCAGAGGCAGATAAAAGTGTGAAGACGACCTAATATTCAATTCAAAATGTAAGCCCTAAGGTGACGCTTTGCCTCTTGTCTAGGCTCTAACAGCCAGAAATGAAGAAAGCAAAGAGGCTTTGCTGAGAACTGAAATCCATAGAGAAAACCGTGTAGTTTTTTGGACGATCATCCCTTAATGCCTTAATAGCCGTTTTTCTGAATTTAACTTAAAAAAAAGGTTGTTTATAGTTTTTACCTAGTGTATAATTCTATCTATTCAAACGAATGTCCTGCAGCAACTACGAGTATAGGAAACAGATGCCAAATTTGTGGAGATGGGAACGATTTCCAAGATTGCATTTGTGCCAGTCTAAAATTCAGCTTATTCGTTTGAATATTTATAAGACAATATGGAATTTCTCGAATAGGCCAGGCCAGTATTAGTTAGGGGAAGTAATGAATAAATGGATTAGATTCCCTGGCCGTTTGCAAGCATGACAACCACCCCTCGCTTTAAACATACAGACTACATTGTTAAATATCGATGTAAAATTGACAGTACCTTACTGTATATTTTTACTAATATAAGGTTGCGCTTGTTACTGTAAAAAAACGTGGTTTCCTTGTAGTTTTGAACCTAAGATTGGATGATGAAGTTTGCTGCGCTTAGCTGTTGTCTTATAGTTTCTATGAGTAAGAAAAGTTTATGTTTTCTTTTTAACTAATTTTCTTATCCGTTTTTTACAAAATAATGCTTATTTATATTCATCAGCAAACTTATCTTTAACTAAATGTTTTGGTGTTCCCTCATCTAAAAGATTAATGACTATTAAGAAAACAAGTACACAATTGGCTCACACTCGAAATCTCAAATTTAACAACTACACTGTAGTCGATCGCATACGCCAATAACAACATATAGTAGCTGAGGCTGTACTAAAACCTGGTACAGGCCATACCTTCCTCACAGTCTCAGGGCTGCTCGATCAAAGAGCTTGAGGATCGGGATCAACATACAAGTGTATGTTTATTAGTAATAAAAAGATGCAACCTTGTATTTTTGATAACGGGGTACTTAATGTCTCATAGATTGAAAATTAAAGGGACGGAACCTAAATTAATATGAAAGATTTTTTTTTAATATCTACCAAACTCTATTTGTTTCCACATCTTCCTGTAGCTGTTTAAGAATAGTCGGTGGTTTATCATATACTTTTATCATATCCAAGGGCGACCTGAACGAGCCAGAGGATAAATTGAATTTAGAGACCTCCAGTTGCATATTATGGTACTAACTGAACTTAGAGGTACTTTAAGCTGCACAGAGATCTTTCTTTACACAAGGTCACTATTATGTATGAAGAGCTAGAATGCATTCACGAAGATCTTGACAGATTTCTTTGTTTTTCCCCATGATAAAGATGGCGACGGTACGACTATCTTGTAAGGAAGGACGGAGTAGCCTTACACGATGAACAAAGAAACTTGACATTTAGTTTAGAATATTCTAGATATTCGGGAACAAATGAGGACTAGTTTTTAATGAGACATTTTGCAGATGGTGTAAACTTGCGCGTTGTCAAATTTCACTATTATTCTTATAAAGTTTTTTCTGTCACTATTTCGTTTTTTCTGATCGCTACATTGTATTCAGTACATAAAGTTCCACGTGCGTTGTAAATTTCATTAACCTGCTTTAATTAAAAGTATGTAAATTTGAATTTCTAACTGTTTTGTAAACTTTTGCGGCCTATTGTATATACAGTAATTGTGCCTAGATTCTAGAATTAGTTCTAAATATCCACTTCTTTTTTTACGAAGCCTATGACATCTGGAAGTTGTTTAAACTAGGCTTTTTGATATGGTATACATACTTGAAAGTTATTAAGTACATACTAGCAAGTGTATTAATAGTGATTAATAGACAGGTTGCTGATTTCTGAGTATATTTATGCGAATTTTGTGTATGTATTCCATATTAATTTTAAAATTTATTAGAGCTCTATTGAAACGCTAAGCCCGTAAGGCTTACCCATATAAGGCATTATTTTATTTAAAAGAAAAACTTCGATTGCATAATAACCGGCCATAAATTTAGGCAATAGAAGTTTGCTTTTAAATACCCAGACAGATAGAAAAAAATGGTCACAACCCTCGTGGTTAGTTTAAATTAGGCCTGTAAATTATACACACAAACATGTTGGTCTGAACCTCTAGCCAAACTGGGTCTAAAGGGGTTAGGGGGGTCTATATATAAATCCACGTCGATCCAAGATAGACCTACAACAAACTTTCTGGAGAAGGCTCTCTCCCAGAATACCCATTGAACGATTCGTTGAACACTCATTTAACCTTTCCTAAGCACCTATTGATCCCTGTCTAAACGAACATATTTCATCCTTACCTATTGATCCCTCCCTGAAAACACTCTGAGCCAGTCTGAACCTGTCTGGCAGTGAAAAAAATCCTGGACCTACCGTGGGCCCAATTTGAACCCTCTCTAGGCCCTCCATATACTGTAGGGTTTACAATTTAATGGCAGCTAAACATTCAGTATATTACTTTAATTTTAACAGAAAAAAATACTGTAGAAAATAGAGGAAAATGGATGTTATTTTTTATACTATGTTGTTGTAGTTTCTAAACTAAGATACCGTATAAAAACAGTAGAAGCATTGTTGCGGTAAAAGTACTGTTTAGCCACTGTTTAGCTGCCCGTAAATTGATGTAGAAAAATTACATTAAATATTTAACAGCGTCGAATTATTAGACGAACTCAACGAGGTGCCTCCAAGACAAAGGTCTTTCTTCCTAGCCTTTGGAGGACCATATTCAATGGCTTTAGTCCTGCTTTTGCATGCAGTTGCGCTTCTCGTTGCTATAGTAACCTTAAACAGTAATTAGCCTAAATATTAATCAGATCATACTTTTATCCCAAATAAAAAAAATGCGAATATTTCTATATAAAATTTGATATGGCGATGAAATTACTAAATTACATCTTTTGAAAGCCCTTTTTCATTATACAGTTGAGTTGAATAGAATAAAAACAATTAAATCCAATAAAATATTAAAAACTATTAGGGTGTGTGGTAATAAATTTAATGGAATCATAATTCAAACGCTTTTAATGAGTATAGAAAAAGTATCAATAGTCATAAAGGAAAAAACAACAATTTCCATTAATTACTTTTTTTTCACTAACGTATCTATCTATCTTATCCGAATGAAAAAGATGAGAATAAATGTGTAAATTCTGTGGGGTGCTAGTAATTGATAAGAAAGGAGTATTTAATAATTATATACCGTTTTTAGTTGCGTGCACGCAATTCTAAAGTTACTATGTCGGTCAGTTGGTCGTTGGAGGGTAACCAACCATTTTACTTTTCAGAGTCTTTTCGTAATAAGATCGTAACTATTCGGCCGATTCGGAAAAATTCGAACTGCTGAAAAAAGGAGTGGCAATGACGCTCAAGTATGAGGAGAGGAAGAGACCAAGGTACAGATTCCTTCACTTAAAGCAGCCAGTAGGCGAGGGAGTGTTTTTTTTTCAACTCTAGCCACCCTTGAGGCCAATAGGAAAAAATAGTTGCAAAGTGGTTAGTCATTTCCAAGTGGATATGACATGACAACCCACCTGGAGTGAGACGCCACTTGGCCCTAAGGTCAAGTTGCACTTTCTAGCTGTTGCATGGGCCGCTAGCACATGGTGGTCTTATAAAATTCCCACAGCATACAACAGACCCCCTCCACTCTAACCTAGTCCCCTCGGGACAGTCTCACAGAAAGCGCGGCCCCACTTAATTGTGGTAACGTTGGTGGGGGTCTACACCCCAAGCTGTAGGATCAAAGCTTTCTCGCTTAATCTCCCGAGGGGTTGGAGGGAGCAGAGGTCACCTGTTCCTGGAGACCAATAAACAACAACTTTCACCTAATTCGTCCATCCTTTCAAGGGTTCGCGGACATTTTTTTCCCAACTGGACAAAATATGTAACAGTTTTATTTTGGGGAGGGGGAGGGGGGGCATTAGCAAACAGGCATGATTTTGTATATTCGCATTTTGGATGAGAATCGCCATAAAAAGTAAAAGGTGATTCACCAGAAGAGAAGGAATGCATGTTCAATTTCGAAGAAGCAAAACTGCATGGCAAAGAGTTGAAAGCGCACCACATGAACGATGCATTTGTAGAAAACTATATACCCCACCCCACCCACCCCGCATCAATAAGAGGCGGAGAGTAGCTCGGAGGGAATAGGAATGGAAAATACCAGAATTAAGGGGATGGATACTGCGACGAACTCGGTCTTAGAGCAAGTTATGAAAGCTCAACAAATGAGCGTCAAAATATAAACTAGGAACGTGTGAACAAAGCATGAACAGTGAAAGATAATGTATGCCACAGTCTTCTAAGAGGCATCTCATGAGGTTCAGTATAGGCTCAAAAAGGAGTGACAGGTGTTAAGAGAAGGAAAAATCTATGAAGTACAAATGCATTTACCATTCTCGTTCTAATAATCAACTATGGCCAAAATTGTCTGTACGATTAGTTGAAATTTGTGCTCCAGCTGTCTACTATTTTCAACATTTAGCGATGGAAAACTTCATTAGAGTTTTTAGGAAAGACCTTTTATTTTTAGTAATAAAGTTGGAAGAAGATAATCAACATTTCTACCAACCCCAGTGATCAGACTATGACGTAATCGCTAGAAAATAACAGTTCACTTCAGAATCGGGAGTATTGCCATTCACAGCAGCAGTTACTCCTTTTGCGGTGAAGTTCTTCTCTTGATCGTTTATCGTTTTATCTTATTTTAGTTGTTCCTTATCTAATTGTTTTGTCTTATTTTAGCTGTTCTAATTTCCACATTTTGCACATTATTTATTTTGTGTTTTCAATTTTGTCTTCTTCAAAGAGCAGTTTCCCAATAACTATGTCTTCAGATTCAGACTGTTCTTCCTTTCCCTTCCCTACTGGTTTCTAGAGCTTTTGATGACGACGACTGCAGAATATATCAAAACTCTCCAAAACCAACAAAGCAAATGTGAGTTCGTAGCCTGTCGATCCCAGAACCAAGAGGGGTCAACCACGGCCCCATTACTTATCTAGGTTTCCGTTTGTGGCATAAGAAAGCAACCCAGTTTCGAGTCAGGACGAATGACGCCGCGCGCCAGCCGATAATTCCTTTGTCTTTAATTTTTGCCGGGTGAAGCGAAGCCGTTTTAGCTCTAAAGTAAACTTGTTTTTCCCTTGTTCCTTTGTTTCCGTCGAGAAAACTTTGGCGTAGAGGAAAATGTCATTGGGAATTTGCCCTTCGCATTAACCCCAATAGTGGCACCGAGACAACAAGAGAGGACGGTCTCCTTTCTTAGGTCATTTTCTTAAAGTTTCTTAATTCGAATCGATTTTTTTGTTTTTCGAACGTTCAATTTTTTTTTTCGTTACTCGTTCGGTTTCCACCTTTGTAGTGTTTTACTTTGTTTTTCATAAGTTTCGAGCGCGCATTCTGCTTTGTTTTGATGGGGTGAGGGTGGGGCGCTCCCTCAATGTTTCTTTCTTTACGTTCTCATCAGCGATAATTGAAATTCCAATTAAAAAGATAAAAACTTGAAAAATTACAGCTAAAGAAGTGTCACCAAATTAAGGGTGTTTCACGGGTTACTGAAATAATTAAAACCTTTTTATTTTAGGAGGTCACAGAGAATGTATACAGGCTAAAATAACCACCAAACGTGGGAGTCGCCTCACATTTTAGAGAATAATAAATATTCATATTTTGTTGTTTTTTTATTGTGGGGCTGGGGAGGGGGAGCTTAAAAAATCTTGTGGCAACGCGATACACCATTTTTGACATTAGAAACGCTCCGAAATGGTTTGCTGGAAAGTAAAGTACTTTGTTTTGTGTGTTGAATGTAATAATTGGTTATAGTTGGTTAAACTTCGACATGGTACAATGACCGGTGAGTGCCCTGCTACAACGCAATATGTTATGATTGCCAAAAATTCCTATCTACTGGTTCGGTTAAGAACTATAAAGTTTCAGATCTTGCATTCACTGCAAAAACAGCATAAATATTGAGCTGGCTCTTGAATCAGTGAATCAATCGCAGTCCAAGAAGCAATCTTTTCAGAGGGACTCGTCGCTTCTCACTTTGTCAGTGTCTACTGTTTGTCGTATAATGCATTTCCTTAAGTTGCATCTATACAAAATAGCACAACCCAAGAAATAAGTGCCTATGGTCAAAATTTTCTTGAATTGGAACAACCAGTTGTGCAGTTTGTGATCAAAGTGGTAATAAGTGATGAAAGTTCATTTTCATGGCAATGTCATGTTAATAAACAAAACTACCGTTATTAAGCAAGTGAATGGTCAGAAGAAATTTAAGAACTTCTCTTTGATTCTCCTAATATAATTAATGGTTTGGTTCGTAGTGGCAGCATTTTAGATCCTGGGATCTGTGTTCTTTGAGGACGAGAACGGGGTTACGCCTACTGTCAAAAAAGAGGGCTACAGAGATTTAATTGTCAACCTAAGTTTCGAACTTGAAAGGCTCGAGAACTAACAAGAACCTGGGTACCAATACAATGATGAAAATTCTCCCACCGATAGAAAGAGTAGGAAAGTTTTCCAAGTTTCTGTGAACCCACGCCCCACCCCAATTTTTTTTTTTACCCATGATTTAAATATTTCAATAATCTGTGAACGCCCGTTATTATAGTGGGATGAAATTGTTTTGGACTTTGGAGGGATGGGGGTGTAGAAACATGAAATTTGCCTTGTTTTTTCTCTTTTTGTTGTAGATAAGCTTCACATATGTAGATTTTGCATATATGAATAAATCTCCATTTCTCGAAGCTCATAATCTCTCTTTCTAAGCAATGACATCTTAGGCAGGATTTCATCCATCTGATTTCACGCAAGAGACTTTAATGTCAACGTTCTGAAATTCTGGGATTTGTGGCCACTTGACAAAGCAAATAAACTTTAATTTTCCTGAATTTTCCTCTTCTTAATTATTGAAGTATAATCTTTAAAAATTAAGAAAATCTGGAAGGGATTCCGTTTGTCGCTGTCCTTGGAATTAACATGAAGAATGAGAACCCCCAAAAGTAGTTTCCGATCCCGTCATTATAATTTAAATGGGATCTGAAACACGGCCTATCTATAGCGTAGATACTCCTTATTTCCAGTTAAATATCGAATTATCACTTGTCGGGCATTAAAACATTTCGTTCAATGAATATATCTCATACAATTGCTAGTTAGCGTTAAATAATAAAATAAGAGACTAACTGCGGAGGGGACCACAAGGCCGTGGCCATGAGGTGTCCCATCCACAAGGAAGCCATTCGGGCAAAACGAGATGTGATGAAGCAGGAAAAGGAGGCAAAGTCCAAGACCTACGTCGAGGCAGTGGCATCAACCAAGACCAGCAGCACAGAAAATCTGCCCCAAAACTGGTAATGCCAGGTGAGTCTAAGGAGATTATGACCATGATCGTCTTTGCTCACTTGGCGAATCTAGCTAACCCTGGTTCATTTAAGAGGAGTTAAATCGCCTCCTGCAAAAGAGCGGTTTTCAGAAAAAGCTATGGTTCCCGCCCAACCCCGCATCGCAGGAAATGTTAAGGATACAATTCAGCGACGTTCCCCAGCAAAAAAAAAAACTGGAAAAGAACAAGTTGTGAATCGGCACCATAAAACATCGGAGGAAGAACTCACAACGGAAGAAGAATTGGAAAAAGACGGAAACACGAAAAAGTTCACAAAGAAGAAAAAAACAAATAGGGAAAAAGAAAAATCAAATGGTAAAAGAGGCAAATAAAGAAAAGGAAACAAGCCAATCTCAAGAAAGCTCAGACAAAGATGAAATCCTAAAGTATCCGGGATTTCCACTCACGGAGAAAAGGGATATCCTTCTGCGGGGCTGTTTCTTCGACGCCATGGACGTGGACCTTAAAGTCCATGGTCCTACTCAATGCGGACCCACAAAGGGACACAATGAAAAACTGCTCGAAGGAATCAACAAAGGCAAATACAAATGGACATACGAAGGACCATGGTCCCCGAAGGAAATAGGTGGACTATTGATGGAGCGCGCGATTTACATCCCGGACTCGTGCTTACACACCATCGATTCAGCTGTCTTTAAGGTAATGGAGAATGGCCACAAGACTTCGGAGTATTACTTAACCTCCAAAATAGCAATTAGTGTTAGCAAGAAGTGAACAAATCAAAGTGATTAAAACAAGTTGTCAAAAGTGCGAACAATTGAACAAATTAAAGCGTCTAAAATAAGCAATGTAAAATGAGAAAAGTGAATGAATCGAGTGAATAACAATTAAAATGGTCTAATAGTGTAAAATATAGAATAATAAGAGAATGAATCGAGTGAATAATAATTAAAATGGTCTAATAGTGTAAAACATAGAAAAATAAACTAACGATTAAGCTAAACAAGAATAATAATATAAGTACAACTATTTAACTCGTGTGTAAATAGTAATATCATAAAGTGCTACCAAAATAAAGTTTTAAGCGAAAATAGAGAAAATAGTAAAACCAGAACAATTAATTTATCTAAATATGACTAAAAGAACAACTCAATTAAAAATAAGTGCTAAAATAAATAAAATGAAGCATAAAAGGATTATATTAAAAAAATTACTTCAAACCTTTCTTTATAAATTTGACTTAAAAAATTATCTCTAAATTTATACTAAGTTTAAATAACAAAAATTAAAAACATTTCATGTATTCTTTCAAAACAATATATAGTGCTAACAAGCCGCTGTTATCTTCCTTAACAGGAAGAGCTTGGTCACACAGGCACCCCTGCGGGGTGTGGCCTGCGGCCTTATTTGCTAATCTTAACCGCCAT
The DNA here is from genome assembly GCA_963969495.1 of Ceratothoa steindachneri. Classification (NCBI taxonomy): domain Eukaryota; kingdom Metazoa; phylum Arthropoda; class Malacostraca; order Isopoda; family Cymothoidae; genus Ceratothoa; species Ceratothoa steindachneri. Next base: position 213,163,281 of record OZ018318.1, read on the forward strand.
TTTTAATCCCCTTTATAGACTCTTTATTTTAACACCCTGAGCACCTTTTTCTTCTTCTTCTTATAAAGGAATTATTAGAAATAACTTTGATAAAAAATTAAATCTACTTAGGTGACAACCGAACTAAAAGAAAAAATCTTATTCAAACCTTCAAAAAATCTCGTTCTTAAAATATAGGGTTATGGATAAGTTGACCTCCCCGTTGATTCCGGGAGAATATGTTTTCCTACTCATACTTACAGTTTACCCTTACTCTTCTCCGCTAAATTTTCAAAAAATATAATTCAACCACTACACCTATCTATTGTTTCATTTTACATATATGTATTTATTTTTATTTTAATATTTGTAAAATGGAAAAACTTATTGTATATTTATTGCTTTATGAAATCATAATAAAAAAAATGGTTACGAAATTGAGATTGGGAAATGGATGCGCGAGAGATGCAGGACGTGCGAAGAAATGAATATGTCTTTGTTTAGTCTATTTATCAGTCGACTTTCCATGAAATGAAATTCGGTAGAAATGGAAGTAGAGAATTATATCTTTGAGACCAAAATTAATCGATTTGAAAGAAAAGCGTCGATGAAGAAGGACTAGGTGAGATTATTTGTTACATTTTTTTGGAACCAATGTTGTGGTTCGTTGGTTGGGAAAATAAATATAAACGTGGACTACCCTTTCAGGCTTTTTCAATAATTGTCGACTTTACAAAAAAAAACAGCTTTTACATCGCAACTTCAAATCTTGTGGATTGCATTTTACTATCTATTGTTTTTTTTGTTTAAAATAACTCAGAAGTGAATTTTCTATTTCAACAAAGCAAATCCACCAACAGCGAAATAAACAGAAATTATAAAAATCGACTCAAAAGCAGAGGAAAGAGATTGAGATTAGGGACGGGGGACGTGGGGGGGGGGGCGGAGGAGCATAACTATAAATCAATGGTTATTCCACGTTGATTGTCAGGTCTCGGTTAAGGACCATAATTTTATTCGAGAATGGTAACGTCCCATCAGTCTTTTCTCATTACTTGCACTTCCCTCCCCCCCCCCCTTTTCTATTTACTGTTTTAAAATAGCAAATGCTCCCCTGAAATTCATTAAGCCATTAAATGTACATAAACACTAAAAGTGGGGAAGCGTTGGAAAGCAAATAAATAAATTGCACAAGAAAGCCGGAGGAGAACTACTCTTGGAGAGAACTCCTGAAGCTAGCGGAGACAGACAAAGGTTGTTCGAAGAGAGGACAAAAGTGCAGGATATTAATCTGGAGGCATATATATATATATATATATATATATATATATATATATATATATATATATATATATATATATATATATATATATATATATATATATATATATATATATATATATATATATATTCAAGTCAGTGCGATTGTTAAAGATGCTGCAATACGAAATACGGAGAAGTAACAATGGAAAGACTCATCCAGGAGTCATGTGTATTCATTCACTTGGGACGAGCCGCTTTATCGAACGACTTTTAGAAATCAACATAAAGAATGTTTGCAGCCAGATTTCAATCGCGCTTTATGGAGAAGAACTCAAGCACGCCTGTGAGGGAGGAACGATTCTTCATCTTTTCATGGACGGGAAGAGGGTAGGGGGGCAGATTAAGCAGAAATGCGTTCAATATCTCTTTGGAAATGACCCCTCTTTGGATTTCGCCCACCCACACACACACCAACAAAACGAAGCAATGATACAGAAGAACCACTTCAGGTGGACTCTCCAAGTCGGGTGGAGATTCCCCCTGAAAAAAAAACAGGGATCGATTTAAGGACGCCCTGTGACGCCCGACCTATCACTACCCAAAGATACCCTCCTAGTCGATAGCATTACTACAAGAGAAAATATTAAAAAAAAACAACCAAGTGACTCTAATAGTGGAAAAGGAACGAAGATGAAATTCTCTGCAGTCGCAAACTTCATTAAACGTCGGAATAGAGACCCAGCGCCGCGCGCAGGGACTTTTATGTAACAGAGACATTCAATACTATGAATGCGTTTGCATGCGAGAGAGAGAGAGAGAGAGGGGGGGGAGGGTTGCTATTTATATTAGGCTAATATCGAGAAGGAAATTGAGAGGGGAAATCTGACACCATTTTGTGCGAGACTTCTCAAATACGCCCCAAATCTCCCCCCATCCCCCACGCCCTTCTCCGTCTCAATTTGAGGGCAGCCGCATTTATAGAATTAGTATAAATAAGCGATCAAGTCGCTCTCTATCGCCGAGGTATTGACGTACGCGTCATGGCATTACATCCGCATGGCTGAGTGTATTTGGGACTTGGCCCCAATCCATCAGTCAATATCTTAATACCTATTAATAAGGTGGAACTCTGTGCTTAAAAGCCTCTTTGACTCACTCAAACCGTAATCAGTACATGGGAGTGTATGTAACACATGGCACATGATCTCAACCCCACATGGAAGTTTAGTCCCCAGGAAAATGAGCCTAAGTGTTATGTTGGATGTCGCTGGGCATAAGACAAGGAATGATCTTATTTGCAATATATATATATATATATATATATATATATATATATATATATATATATATATATATATATATATATATATTTAGGTAAAAGGCCATGTTGTATGCATGTACTATTGAAGTCCACAGCTGTGGAAGCGTTATTAATTCGTATTTTCTTAATATTTCTTACACTTCCCTTATCCTGAGACTCCCAAACCACAGAAGATTGCGGATGGCCGAAGGAGTCATTATTCCAATGAAGAAACCGGCAATTAACGTGCAACTTCAGCCGGAAACCATAGTCCCGACATCTCGGCCTTTCCGTGTTGACCGCCGTTAAGAGAAGCACGTTTTCAAACACTTATGTTCCTTTGCCTCCTTTGCCAGTTAACTAGATCGGAGCGGCAAATAATAATAGGTGAGAGAAGAAGCGGGGAGAAAGTTAGAATATAGCATGAGCGTTGTTTTTTTATATATAGGGGGGGGGGGGAGAGTGTTATTGTGTGTAAGAGTATAGAAAATTAAATTTGACATGCTGATCTCTTTCCTCTGATGGTTCTCTTTTTTATGCTCTTCTAATTGCCTTTAGGATTGGGTTTTTTGTTCTTTGTCTTCTGTATTATCTATGTCAAAATCTTAATTTTGTTGCTTGGGGTACCTTTCGGTAACGTACTTAGAATTCGATTACAAATTCGGTATTATTACTGTTCATTTTATGCTTTCCTTCCATATTTAAGTTAGGTTGTTCTAAATTCCTTTAATTTATGCAGTTATGTCCCTGTTCTTTGTTTTGAGGGGTTCCTGGCTTTTTGATGGGTTTTGCTTGTTCGGCTTATTTTGTTGTTATTATTGGGTCTTCTTGAGTTAGAAGGGGTGGTTTATTTATTTATTTCTTATATATAACATTGTTCTATTAATTTATCTTGTAGTTATCCTTGAAAATGAACTGAATAAAGCTCGAAAGCGACAGGAAACATTTTTTCCTTTTTTTTTCCTGCGGGACATTGCATATATATATATATATATATATATATATATATATATATATATATATATATATATATATATATATATATATATATAACGGGAAATTACAATACACAAGTGACACGGTAGATGTTTAATAACCCATTGGAAAAAGGAAATACTAATTCACAACCACTTTCGTCTTTTTTAAAAGACCTAACAAGAATTAAACAACATCATCATCATCATCACTAACTCTATAATTTAAGAAGGGGATTTTTTTGAGTATTTGAATAATAATTTCATCTTAGTTTGGTTATGACTTAGGTTTTTTACCAAAGTTATTTCTAATAATTCTTTTATAATATCAAAAACAAAATGGTGAAGTTCAGAAATAAATATAGGTATCGAAATTTGGTGATTTTTTTAAAACCCAAAGAATGACAAATGGTGAAGTTCAGAAACTTTATTTTTATATATCTTCTATAACTATATTTTAGTAACGTGATATTTTGAAAGGGGTGAAATTTAGTTTAGAGTTCCTTTTTAAAATTATTATAATTGGCGAAGTTCAGAAAATTGATAATAATTTAACCATGGCTGCTTTTTTTTTTAGATTTTAAATTTTAATCTTAGTAGCGAAGCGCAAGTTCCCCCATAGGGGATAGTGGCGAAGCCATTACCTGGTAGATTAAGAAAAAAAAGGGGAGAGAGGGAGATAATGACTGGAATTATTCACAAATTGCTGAAGATGACCAAACACGGTCGAAAGCATCTAGGAATAAAAAATGTCGTTAGCGGATGTTTTTTTCTCGCCTCGAAGACCCCGTTAAAAAACTTGTAAGAAGAATTAAGAAAATACAAGCTAAAATTAATAACGCTGCCACAGCTGTGGACTTCAATAGCACATGCATACAACATGGCCTTTTACCTAATTATATATATATATATATATATATATATATATATATATATATATATATATATATATATATATATATATATATATATATACATGTGTGTGTAACAATACAGATATAATTTATTCATTTCATGTCTTATAGAATATTGGGATTAATAAATTAATTAAAATATATATGATAAAGATACCGAAATAGATATATATATATATATATATATATATATATATATATATATATATATATATATATATATATATATATATATATATATATATATATATATATATATATATATTTATATATATATATATATATATATATTGATTTATTATAGATAGAAAGTGACGGGGGGGGCATTTAAAAACAGTTTTCATGAATGAAATATAACTAACTTAAAAATAATACCGTTATTTTTGACGGCACGGATACACTAGTTTTATTATACCTATCTTTCTCCGTATCGTTTGTTAGTACGTTTGTAACCATTTATTATTACAATATGTAAACCAATTTTTTCAGGTAATATCTTTACTTTGTCTCTGATGATGATACGAGTTGTATCAAAGTGCGTCAGTTTAATTAAATCTCGTGCTAAAACGCTCTAGTTTTCCGCTTCTTTTCGAAAAATGAAAGAAAATCTTTATTCGCCTGTTGAATGAATTTCAACGTAGAGGCGAACATACCTCGAATGAGAAACTCTGGAAAAAAAGTTACCAATACGAACTTAGCCGTCGCTTTTAACAAAGTTTTGAGGAATATATTAGTGCCTAAATTCACAGACACACACACATTATATTTTTAAGGGAAAGGAAATTCGGTGGTACTTTGAGAATATGGGCCAATTAACCTCCATTCGGGAACATACAAACAATTACAAAAGTTAAAATTAACACAGTAGTGCAAATACTAGAGTGTAGTCAGCCACAATCAGAACACGAGGGTTTCAGAACTAATTAATTTTGAGTGAATTCATTTACGAGATGTTTCTAAAGATGAAATTCGTGGAATTGAAGAGCTTTTGATTCAATCAACATCAACTTAGCACCAAGAACGCTAGAGAAACAAAGATTAGTAAGACAAACACTAACATCCTCTCTAATATGTACAGACGCACAAATAAACCGATTGATGAGAGGAAACACAAAACCTCGAAATTATCTAGATTTTCAGGCCCCTAAACTAGGAACAAGATGAAAATCAAAATTAATTATTAATATTTAGGTCACTTTCTTGAAGATATGCTATTAATGGGCTCAACTTTAGAGGAATTACGATGAATAACAAGATTATCACAAGGTAGTCCAACAGTGGTACTTAAAATTAACTTTTAAAAGACAACAATAATGAACAATAATTTTGTTTTACTTAAGTATAACTATTTAAATGGATGACTGGGAGCAGTCTAAATGAAGATGCTGCATGTAAGAGTGTATTTCAATCTATGTCGGGTTTTTAAAAAAAAATCCCTAATTTCAGTAGTGCTCTTAGAACTGAAGGGTTGTTTACTCAGCAAAAGACTTTTTCATAGTTAACTGTAATGTGTAGAGGAGTTTCGTATTAACTTCTCTAAAACAATTGTTAAACCGTCTGCATACGTCATAAGTACTATAGTTGCTTCTTAAACCTCATATCATATCTGGGAAACATCAGAAGGTTGTAGTCTCTTGAAGGCCTTTTGGTCAGCTGTTATTACTTCACTATTCAAATTTTCAGCAAGGAGACGAATAGCAGCTGACCAAGAGTCCTTCAAGAGACTACAACCTTCTGACGTTCCCCAGAGATGTTAAGAGACTGATGGGCGGGAAGTTATTTGAGTTTTACTTGTCGCCTATTCAAGTACGTAAGCGTTGGATCATCCCATCGGAGTCCTACTTTCCCTTAAACCTTTTGTAAACAAATGGACAAGTAGGTCAGCAGGATGTTCGCTCCAAGCCTTTGTAAGGTCGAGTGTAACTCTTATCTTCCCCTGGCGCTTAACCATTTTTCATGCTCTTAAGTGGGTGAAACGTTTCCTATGTACTCGAGAGACTTACTCTTCATTTATTGAGTGGGTAGGTAGCGGCATTCGTTCTTCGCATTCTGGAGGAGACCCCCCCCGTCTCGCCTGGATAATGAAATGCACATAAAGTTCAGAATGACAATCACTGATGACGCCGAAAGCACCATGGACTAGCCCTCCTTGGAAGAGGTGGGGGGCGTATTATGTTTTGACTTAACCAGAACTGATGGAACCCTTCTTTACTACATAAGGGGAGGGGCGACACCCATTTCCCGATAGGGGCATATGCATATGAATATACCCATAGGGCAAATATAATACTACATAGGCAAAGTTCCGGAACAGAGAATCGGACTGATATAGGGTGCAGACAGAAGAAATGACAACGGTGTTGGGATTGGCTATGTGCCTGGCAATGCGTACTACTTACCCGCGCGTATCCGCCACTGAGAGTTTTGGGGTCGCCTTCGCTTGGAGTTAACTCCTGCCTCGGCATCAGAAATCCAACGCCGTATGAGCTGAGCAACGAAGAGCTCATTTATTGATAAGTTGTCATCCGATGTATAGTTGCCATTGCTGCCATTTTATAGTTTCTGATTGAGTTGTTCAACGCTTTCAATAATCTTTTGGGGGTTATAATTTTATTTTCGTGGTTATCCTTTAGGGTTGTCTTTTTATTAGATGACCGTTATTGTGGTCGAAACGGTGGTATAATAAAATGATGGCTCCGAATAATTTCCTCACCTTGGCGTTTCTAATCAATATTATATATATATATATATATATATATATATATATATATATATATATATATATATATATATATATATATATATATATATATATACAGGGTAGGGTGTCCACAAAGTCTGGGTACATAGGAATTTTAATATTTTATTTATTTATGTTATTTTTCCTCCCCAGATCGAATGATGGCTCTGTCTAAAGAAGAAAGAATCGAGTTGGTACTCTTAAGTGGTCGAGAAGGATGGTCTTATCGCAAAATCGCCGATGAATTTAACCTTCAACACCCTGATCGGCAACCTATTTATTTTACTGCCGTCGGGAAATTGGTCCCGAAGTTTAAAGAAACAGGCAGTGTCATGGACAAACCCCGTTCCGGGCGACCAAAGACTTCAGACGAAACGAAAGAGGTTGTCATGGCCAAGATTGCTGCTAGCCCAAAGAAATCACTTCGTCGGACATCCATGGAGTTGGGTGTTCCAAGGTCAACTATCCACAAAATCCTGGTAGAGCAGAAGTTCCATCCGTACAAATTACATATATTGCATCACTTAAATGAAGACGACCCCGATAGACGAATGCAAATGTGCGAATGGTTTTCAGATAAATTGGATGAAAATATCAATTTTACTAAAGACCTTTTGTTGTTCAGTGATGAAGCTTTATTTTATGTTAATGGTGAAGTCAACAGACAGAATCTTCGATACTGGTCTCAAGACAATCCACATTGGATGGATCCATCCAAACAGCAAGGCTGCCCAAAGGCGATGGTGTGGTGTGGTTTGTGGAAAGCTCATGTGCTAGGACCCTTCTTTTTTGATGAACATGTAACCGGTGAGACTTATCTGAACATGTTGAGAGACAAATTAATGCCTCAAATTGAGCGCCTAGGCGAGGGACTTCCGGACTGGTTTCAGCAGGATGGAGCCCCTGCCCATTTTGCTACAAATGTTAGAGATTGGCTGAATGGCACTTTTCCTCACTGGATTGGAAGAAGAGGTCATGTGGAGTGGTCCCCTCGTTCACCAGACCTTTCTCCCCTTGATTTCTTTTTCTGGGGTATGTTAAAAGAGAAAGTTTACTCAATGAAGATTGCAAATCTAAACCACTTGAGAGAACGCATTATCAGTCAGTGTGCTGAAATCGACGGCAATGTACACCTATTCAATCGAGTTCACCAGAATTTAGCAAGGCGCATCGAATTATGCATTGCAAATAATGGAAATCATATTGGAAATATAATTTCTTAACATTATAATTAAATAATATTGTTTTGTTCTAAAGGTAAGTATTTATCCCCTATGTACCCAGACTTTGTGGACACCCTGTATATATATATATATATATATATATATATATATATATATATATATATATATATATATGATAATGAAACCACTGTATAGGAACCAAAAAGTTTAATTTATGAGACGAGTTTCAGTATGTAGTTTATCATAGCCTCTTCAGTCGTATACTGAAGGGGGTATGATAACTACATACTGAAACTAGTCTCGTAAATTAAACTTTTGGCTCCTATACAGTAGTTTCAATATGTGAGGGCACGCGAAATTTTGGTCAGCAAACCTTGTTTGAAGTCAAATCACTTCCTGCAACCTCTTTTATGAAAAACGCGCATGATTTAAGGGAGACATCTTATATATATATAAAAGAGGTTGCCGGAAGTGATTTGACTTCAAACAAGGTTTGCTGACCAAAATTTCGCGTGCCCTCACTTATTCTGATTTATGACCTTACGACCTTCAAAACTTTTAATAATTCCCAGATTAACCTTGGGAGGATCTTGGCAATTATATCATTCGAAAGCGAATGTAAACACCTTAAGGGTTTCAAATTTCGTTAGAATTGGCCGAATAGTTATGATGTTATTGCCAAAACAAAATAATTACCGGGCTAACCTTGGGGGGACTTTGCCAATTATATTATTTTAAAGAGAATGCAAAACAATATAAGATTTTCAAATTTCGTTAGAATCAGCCGAATAGTTATCATATTATTGCCCCCCTCCAAAAAAAAAATATCCCGGCTTGCTTTTTAATGGAATTTGAAGATGTGGTTGGTATTTTAATGTCACTTCATAAATTCAATCCTTTTCATCTTGAACATCAGCTATTTGTTCTTCATTTTTTTCAGGAGAGAAAATTATTTCACTTGATGGCATTGAAACATTAGCCTACTTATAAAATCTTTTAACAAGGACGCTCGAGCTTCGTCAGGCGATAGTGGCCATGTTGTTAAAGCGACATCTGTCAACCTAACTGTGAACTGTTCAATAGTACTTGGCAAGTCACGATGAAGGTTATAACGTTGAACAGCGTGTGCAAATCATCAAATGTTATTATCAAAAATCAGTGCTCCGTTCGACAAACGTTCCGCGCATTACGTGATTTCTATCCTCGCCAGAGCGACGAGGCCCATTTTTGGATGAATGGATTTGTGAACAAGCAAAATTGTCGGATATGGGACGAAAACAATCCACATGAGATACAGCAGCACCAATTGCATCCCAACAAAGTCACTGTTTGGTGCGGATTTTCGTCTAACGGAATCATCGGTCCGTATTTTTTTGAGAACGAAGATGGGATTGCCATAACCGTCAACGGCGAGACCTACAAATCGATGATAAGCAACTTCTTGTGGCCTCAACTGGATTATATGCCTGATATGGATACTGACGACATGTGGTTCCAACAGGACGGCGCTACGTGCCACACTGCGCACGCCACGATAGACATTTTGCACCAGCGATTTCAGGGCAGAGTCAGGGCGGCGACGTCAACTGGCCACCGAAATCATGCGATTTAACGCCATTAGACTACTTTCTTTGGGGGCTACCTTAAATCGCAGGTTTATGCGAATAATCCGCAAACAGTTGATGTCCTCAAAGTCAACATAACGAACACCATCCAGCAAATTCAGCTAGATTTATGCGACAAAATCATCGAAAATTGGGCCTCCTGAATACGTTCCACCAAGCGAAGCCGCGGCGGACATTTGAACGACGTCATATTCCACACTTAATGCCATAAAATGTACTTTCAAATTTAAAATAAATTTAGTGCATATATCACACACAACTTGTTTTATTTACATTCAAAAATCGAGCGACCTTATGGAAAAACCTTTTAGTAAGCAACTCTTCTTCCTTCACCTTCTTGACGCTTTTACATATTGACTTGACTATTTTAGTCAAGTTAATCTTGAAAGCAAACCTGATGTGTTCCAAAAGAACTAATCATTTCTCTCTGACCTTTAATAAAAGTAAGTTCCTTGACAGAGATCTTCATCTCCGTAGGGGATTTAAATTAATTTGAGTTTCGCTTTTGCAACCAGGGCAGCCAAAGTCCTAGCAAAAAAAACAATTTTACACTTTCGCCTCAAGAAATCAACAGGTTGTCTAGTTTTGTAATTAAAGTGTCTTAGGCCTGTAGCTCTCCTCTCCCAATGGATATGTTTTAGGCCTGCTCCCTGTTCTTTTTAAGATTGTGACTCTTGAATTTACAATGGGGGCTAGAAAAGTACTTTTCCCTCGTTCCCACATTCCAAGCATTTTAGGGTAAATATACTTTGCAAGATTGGCTGCTGGGTAGTTTCTCACATCCACATTTTAGAACGTCAACCAGAGTTTGGAATTGAGATGGCAACAACTCTCCTATTTTCAATTTACGTGTTCAAATGTGTAAATGTTTCCAGTCTTGTCCTAATTTTAAAAGCAATTGTAGGTCAAATTCCACTGGTAGGATGGTAGTACTGAAGGCCACGTAATCTTTAGCACACTGATGAATATGTTTCAAAAGGTGAAATAAGAAAAGAAAAGTGAAATAGATATAATTATTAATATAATAATAGTCATTTAATTCCCCAAGATGACAAAAATAAGTCAAAACTTTTAAGTAGCTAACCAAATATTAAAATAAAAAAATAACTTTAGAATTCATAAGTAGGGCTGCAAAATTTGAGCACCCCTCATATATGTAATTAGAACGTTGAAAAGATTGGCATACACTAATAGCACAGTATTCCATAGTATAGCATAATATACTATAGCAAATTAGACCATAGTAGATTATAGAATATTATTGCATATCATAGTATAGCATAGCACATCATAGTATAACATAACATAGTCTAGCCTAAAATAGAATAGCATAGCCACATACATTAGCATATCATAGTAGAGAATAGCCTGGCATAACGTAGTATTGTCTAACATAACATAGCCTAGCCTAAACTTGCCTAGTATAGGATAGCATAGCATAGGATAATCTAGCCTAAAATAGAATACCTTAGTTGTGCAGGGCCTAACCTAGCCTAGCTTAGTATAATCTAGCTAGCCTAGTATAACCTAGCATATTATAGCCTACTTTTCCTACCTTAGCTTAGTATAGCATAGCCTATCATATCTTAGTATAGCCTAGCTTAGTAGACCCTAGTCTAACCTAGCATATTATAGTATAGCCTAGCTTAGCCTAACATTGTCTAGCGTAGCCTAGCTTACTATATCCTATCCTAGGCTAACCAGGTATGACTTAGCATTGCATGCCAGAGCCTAGCATAGTATAGCCAAGCTAGAATAGGCTACTATAGACTAACCTATATATCCTTGCATACGATAGCCTATCCTAACATAGCCACACCTAACATAATATAGCCAAGCGTATCATATTATAGCCTAGCCTAGTATATCATACCATACCCTAGACTAAAATAACCTTGCATAGCTTAGCCTATTATAGCCTTGGTTAGCTAGCCTATCGTAGCCTAACATAGTATTATTACCTAGCATAGCCCTCCCTAGCCTATTATACTTTAGCCTACCCTAGAATAGCATAGTATAGCCCTGTCTATCCTAGTATAGCATAGTATAACCTTGCCTAGATTAGCTATCCTAGACAAGTATAGCCTAAACTATCCTATTATACCCTAGTCAAGCATAGCTTGGTATTGTCTAGCCTAACATAGTATATGCTATCCTAGCATAGCATTTTATAGCCTAAATTAAAATAGTATATCTTACCCTTGTACATTATATCTTAGCATAGCTTAGCATAGTATAGCCTAGCCTATAATAGCCTATTCTAGGCTTGCCTAGCAGTGTATAGCATATTATAGTCTAGTCTAGCAGAGTATCAGCCGAAAAGTTATGATGTTATTGCCAAAACAAAATAATTCCCGGGCTAACCATGGGAAGACTTTGGCAATTAATTATATTATTCGAAAGAGACTAAAACAACATAAGGGTTTCAAATTTCGCTAGAATCGGCCAAATAGTTATGATGTTATTGCTAAAACAAAAATAATTCCCGGGCTAACCTTGGGAGGACTTTGGCAATTATAACACTCGAAAGAGAATGTAAAACAACATAAGGTTTTCAAATTTCGTTAGAATCGGCCTAATAGTTATGATGTTAGTACAAAAACAAAAAAAGCAAAACGGAGACCAACCGACTGATCTGTCGACATAGTGAGATGTAGATTCGCTCGCGACTAAAAAGCCATGCCAGCAACTGGCACAGAGACATATTTCAATTTCGTCATTGTCACATAGCATAACACGAAAAAAACATCCGGAAACGAAGACTTTAAAGTGAACTTTTTAAAAAAGTTAAAATAACAGGATAGAAACTAAACAAATTTATTCTGGGGAACTTTTATCTTTTCAATCCAGGTCGAAGGGGCTGGGTAGATTTCAAGTTAAATATTCCTTTTGACTCTTGAATCCTTCTTGTTTAACGAATCAAAATGGATAAGAAAGATAAATCGAGACAGAAACAGGGTTGGCAAATCAAAAAAACCCAGCCTTAAAAAACCCGGGTTGGGTTTTTTTTTCAAAATTCCACCTTTTTTTATTTCAAGAAATGAATGCTACTTATCAATATTTTATTCAAAATGCATATTTATTATTATAATTTCAACAAATATGTATCAAATTAAGATTATTTCTCTGATTCTGATACTGACTCATAATTCATCTCAACTTCTACAAGTTATGGTTATAATGGGCACCCACAATTCTCGATCAGTGATTTTTTCTTACCTTAATATAATTATTAATATTATAATAATAGAGATAGTTATTCTTTTTCTATGTTATTCTAATGCTCGTAGTGTTTGTTTTTTGAAAAAAAACAGAATAAAACCCGGGTTTTATTGGGCCCTTTCAAAATTTGGGGGGTTTTGCCAACCCGGGACAGAAATGAACAAAGAGTGACGTATGTATGGTTGTCACCTTGGTTTCTTATTTGGAACGATTTATTTGATGGTTAAACTATTCTAACATTGATTAGATCCCATATTGTCCTTCGCACAGTCACCAGTACAATTACAAGCCCCGATGGCACCTTCGCTAAACTCCATGAAAATAATAAAAACGAAGAAAAATGGAGCTGACCGCGAGGATCTGATCCTGGAGTGGAGATGAAAGAGAAAGATGGTTATTTGCAGCATTTTCCAACTCTATTATTGTACCGGTCATTAAAATTTCAATAACCGTAATTTCTTTTCCCAGAATTTATAAATAACTGTGAGTCAATGGAGGATTTGCGCATCGGGAATCAATGCTGATGAACGAACGACGTCCCCCGAATCCATCGTCTCATGTCTCGTGTACAGGGGTGTTCCGATGCAACGGAAGAAATATTTATTACTAATTCTATGTATACCCCAAAAAATATTTATATTATTATAGAAGAGAGATAAAGTATCGCAATGTTAAAGGTGTTCATTAGAGGGTAACAAGACATTCGCAACACCCTGTACTCAGGAATAATCCGATGTGTATATTTCGACTATTCATCCTCACGTCCCATTTTATGAAATTGCACTAATTCTATAACAATAAATTGTGTGAATAATGATAATAATCAGATATTTTTTTCATACACATTTTGTAATGAATCATTCGAAAGTGTGCGACACATAATGTGCTGCGTAGCACTTCTAGGGACTTGACTTCATTGGGAAAGGGTAGGATCAGGAGAGTTGCCCTACAACCCATCCTATCATTTAATCTGCTTACAATAATTTACACATATTTTTTTATTTCTCGCAACTTAATAACTTTATTCTCTCCGTCCCCGCACTCGCATTTGCCCCCCGTGCCCCAAATTCTGCAACAGTGTGTGCGGCTATCTTCCACACATTTGAACTTCCTCTTTTTCCACAACTTACAGATCGCTCCTTACAAACTTTCTTGGGGCAGATGCCCTCGTGTTTCTTGCCGCGATGCCCTCGTTGGTTTAATACTTATTGACGTCATTACACAATAGAAGGAATCCTCCAAAGATGAGTTTTTTTAAGATCTTCTTCAGTCAACTTTGTGTTGCATCGGTGAATTCGTTTAGGGGGGAGGGGGGTTAAAAGATCTACGATGTGCCCCTACTTTAGAATAGGACCTCTCTAGACAAATCAAGGCGGTTAAGAATCCAATGATTCCTAAACGACCGTAGCATTAGCAATGACCCTCCTCCCATCACCATCACCACATAAACGTGGCTGAACAAATTCAACCTCATAATAATAAAAAAAATGCGATTTCAAATCTTAGAACAAAGTCAATTCGCACAATCTTGGGAAATCCAAACAAACAATAAAAAAAAGACTAAAAAAAGTAGGAAAACTATAATAAATAAAAGGGCGTAAGCCCGATTTTGTAGGACGCATGCGAAGGATGAAGGTTAAAAAAATTGTTTTTCAGCCAAATTCTTGATTAGCAAATTGGTCGCTACAAAAATATTTCTGGATTAAAGGATTAAATGAAAAATCTGGAGTTGAGTTTATCCAACCTAACAATCAGGGCCTTAAAATTCACCAACTGAAGAAAATGGACGCGCAAAATAACTGACTAAGTTTGAAGATTGAAGGATAAGCATAAAAATATGTACTTTAATAATTTACTAACATTAACTTCTTCAATAAAATAAAAATACAAAGAAAACTTCATTGCAATTTGTATTGCAATGGTAGGGTCACAAAATGCATATCAGGTTAGGTTAACCTAACTTAATACAGGACGTAAAATGGTATCTGTTTAGGTGTACACTAAAATAAATAAAGTCTAGTACCTGTTGAAAAAGTTAGGTTCACACCTTACATCGGCCTCTCTCTCTCTCTCTCTCTCTTTTCTTTTTTTTGATAACGAAAATAGAGGGAGAGGTGACGCCCCCTTGTCGCGGGAAGAGAGCTTGTGTGGACCTTGGACTTTTCGAGCTATGTCGGCGGGGGTACCTCTTCTGGGTACCCCTGGTAGGGCTTCCCTTGTCGATTTGGTCGGAAACGAGGTTCCAGACTAAGTGCGTCATTCCTTCCTTTTTCTACTCTATCCCTCTCCTTTTTTTTACTTTTATGCTATCTCCCACTCATACAAAAAGAAAAAAAAAAAAAAAAGCCTACTCCTATCGTGTCACTCTTTCCCTTTCTTCCTCTATCTACCTATAAGGACCTGGCAGCTACCTCATGCGTCAGAAGAGAGGCTTTGGAACCTCTATAAACAACGCCAATCGACGCTCACTGGTTGCGAGAGACTAGGACTAGAGGTGTCCTAGGCGTTGGGGCACGATTAATGGGATGAGGGTAGTGCCTCGTTAACCCCTTCCCTGGCGCGTAATTATTGACCGTTCCCAGTGACCGTTGACGGGTGCTTATGGTAGCATTGGTCCGAGGTGACGGCCCTTTGTTCCCATGTTGGTTGCCAGGCCAGTAAAAAGCCTTGGGTCGAGTTCCTTGGTGTGGCGGGATATCCATTGAACGCTACTCCGAGATCCTGGCCGTTGTGAAGGGAACTAGTAGGAGTTTAGTACGGGGCGTGCTTCGTTGTTGTTCACCTGGTGAGAAATCGATGGCCCCTTCGGGGACCGTCAGTGCTGCTTGGTTGGGAGCCACGGCACGCCGAGGTTTGACGACTCGGTCGGACGAACAGCAGCACATGGAGCGTGCCTTCTGAAGGATCCGAAACCTCTCCGATCGATAGGCGGGAGCGACTCACGCTGGGAGAACTCACCAACCCCCCTTTTTTATCATTGATTGGTCACGAGTTTTCAGAGAGAGAGAAAGCGCTCAAAATGACAGGCAAAAAAGGACCCGTTCGTCTCAAACACAACTGTGCAATATGCCAGTTAGAAAAGTGGTGCGTTGACTTTCCGGAGGGCTGCTACTCAAAATGCAGCCCTGAAAGTATCTGCACTACTTGCATATTGACGCGAGAGGTGGAAAAATTAAAAGACCTCTATAGAGCCTCAGAGGAGAGAGCTAAAGTCCTTGAGGGAAAGTTGGAGAAGCTCGAAGCCCTTAACGTAGCTCAGGTTCGATGCCTAGGAGAGGCGCCGCCCACTGACGTTACGGAATCCCCTGGTAATGAAGCGGACATTCCGGCATCATCTGAGGCTAAGCCAGCTGAGGCGAGAGAAGGAGAAAAAGAAGAAAGGAGAAACGAAGAAAAAAAAGAAAAAGGTGATAGTTGAAACAAGAGTAGAACCCAAAATAGAAGAAAAACAGATAAAGAAGAAGAAAAAGAAAGATAAGAATGTGGAGAGTAAAGAGGAAAAGGGGAGGCCTCTTCCACAAGGGAAGACCCCGTCTTCAGAGACCAAGTGTCCGAAGGTCACCCTCATTGGTGACTCGCAAACACGGGATCTGCAGCCGCTGCTAGCGGCCCGCCATCGCACTAGCGTGAAGGTAAGCTGCCTGTCAGGACGGGGTAACCACACCATCAGAGTAGAGGCAGAGAAAGCTCAGATTTCTGAGAATTCTGTTGTTGCTCTGATGGTGAGCAGCAACGACATCTACCTCAGAGGGGGTAAAGTGGGCCTCAGTGGTAAGACCATCCAAACAGTGATGGGAGCCGTGGACGACATAGGGCTTAAAACCCGCAAACGTGTGGTGGTTGGGATGCTTCCGAGAAGAGGTCCATCCCGAACCGCTCACGAAAGAAACGTGACAGTGAACAAAAGGTTAACGGATCTCTGCACGGCAGAAGGAGTCTTCTTCGTGGACCCCTATCGTACCTTTATCGGTAGAGACGACCTCTACCAAAGGGACGGGGTACATCTCTCCTTTAAGGGGAAGGCTTTTCTCGCCAATCTAATTCAAGATGTCGTGGAACGCACCCAAAAGAGCGTTCGAAACAGAGCGAAAGCGGACGTGCGCCAGCATGTCCGTGTCACTCCTGGAACGACCTTCTCGGAGGTGGTCAAAAAGGGTGTGACCACGAAAACAGAGAAGCCGGGAAACGGAAGAGCGTAGGGAGTCCTACACTAGGGGACTCCCTCAAAGTTCTTGTGTTCAATGCGAGGTCAATCAGGAATAAGTTTCTTGAGCTCCGTGGCCTCGTAGTAACAGAGGAACCTGAGATGGTGGCCATAACGGAGTCGTGGATAAAAACCTCAAGCCGAGATTTTGAAGGTGAATTCACGATTCCCGGTTACCAGCTCTTCCTGAAAGATAGGCCAGACAGAGAGGGTGGCGGTGTGATGTTGTATGTCAAGGATACTCTCAACTCGACGGATTGCAACATCATATCCGACCATGAACTACTAGGTGTTGACCTAGAGATAGGTCCTGCGAAATACAGGACCCTGGTGCTTTATAGACCTCCTGCCCAACTCGTTGAAAAGGACAGAGATCTGTACCAGCTACTAGGAGAACTTGTGAAAGACAGAGTGTGTATCGTCATGGGTGATTTCAACACACAAGTTGACTGGGAAACCAGAGAACCCTGTGGCGAGAACGCACTACTCCTGGAGTTCACGAACAACGAGTTCCTCACTCAATGGGTGAGAGAGCCAACGAGAGGAGACAATATCCTCGACTTGGTTTTCACCTCTGAGGATGACATCGTTGAGGACCTCTCTGTTGGCGAAGAGCTCGGTGGCAGTGACCACCGACTAATTAGATTTGTAGTCAAAGTCCCCAAGGCAGAGCCTGCAACTAGTAAATCAAGGAAATTGGATTTGAGAAGAGCAGACTTTGCAGGTCTACGCGCGGGACTGACTGACGCGAGGCTAGAAGAGTGCGATGCTATTGAAGACTCTTGGAACAGTTTCAAAACCACATTCATGAGTCTTCAATCGCGTTTTATTCCTCTGAAATGCCCCCGTCGGTCTTCTGTTCAACCAAAGTGGTTTAATCGAGAAATCGGGCAACTGCTTAGGGAGAAGAGAAATGTGTACCGGCAATCGAAGATCTCGGGTGACTTTGACGAATACCGGAGGCTAGCCAGGAGAGTGAAGTCCAGCATAAGGGCGGCTAAGCGGTCTGAGGAACTCCGAGTGGCGAGACTCTGTAAAGAGAATCCCAAGGAGTTTTTTGGATATGTGAACAGCCGTAAACCAATCCGTCGAACGATTGGCCCTTTGAGGAATGAGGAGGGGACATTAAAGCATTCAGATGCAGAAAATGCCAACCTCCTCAACGACTACTTCTCTTCAGTGTTTACTGAAGAGTGTGGTCCCATTCCCCAGCCGACGGATTCCTACTCGGGGGAAAAGCTGGAGGCAATGGAATTCACCGAAGGAGAAATAAAGAAAAAGATCGCTGACCTAAAGACGAATAAGTCCTCTGGACCGGACGGGTTTCTACCTAAAGTGTTGAAGGAAGTGTGCGATGAAGTATCACGACATCTGTGCGCTATCTTTAACATGTCAATCCGGACCGGATGCGTTCCTAGAGACTGGCGTGAGGCGGAGGTGACTCCGATCTTCAAGAAAGGAGACCGTAGCCAACCGTCGAACTACCGACCTATCAGTCTGACTTCGATAGTCGGTAAACTCATGGAAAGCATCATGGTGGACAAAGTGACGTCGTATTTAGAGTCAAACCTGCTACTGAGGAGTTCCCAGCACAGCTTCCGAAGGCAACGGTCATGCCTGACGAACCTTGTAGAATTCTTCCACTTCGTTTTCAGTGAGCACGATCGGGACAAGGCGGTGGATGTGGTCTACCTAGACTTTCAGAAAGCCTTTGATAAGGTACCACACCGCCGCCTTCTCCGGAAAGTGCGAGCGCTTGGCATAGACGGAAAGGTAGCCGGCTGGATCGAGAACTGGCTAAGTGGCAGACGGCAACGGGTGGTGGTAAATGGACAGGCTTCTAAGTGGGTGCCCGTTACTAGCGGGGTGCCTCAAGGTTCTGTCCTGGGACCACTACTATTCATCATCTACGTCAACGACATGGACGGTGACATGGTTGCCAAGATTTCCAAATTTGCCGACGATACCAAGCTTGGTATGAACGTTGCAAAGGATGGAAATACTGCCCGCCTGCAGGAAGATCTTGGGAAGATTGGGGAGTGGTCGGACACGTGGCAAATGCCTTTAAAACGTGGGCAAATGCAAAGTGATGCATATCGGCCACAGAAACCCCCAATCTCAGTATATCCTTAAGGGCACTGCTCTTGAATCGAGTGACACTGAGAAGGACTTGGGTGTTACTATTACTAGTGACCTCAAGTTCTCGAAACAGTGCATTGAGGCGGAGAAAAAGGCCCAAAGGATGCTAGGCTATATTAAGCGCCAGTTTGGTTATCGGAACCAGGAGATTGTACTGTGCCTGTACAACTCACTTGTCCGACCGCACCTGGAGTATGCCGTACAATTTTGGAGTCCTTCATTGCGAAAGGACATCGCGAGATTGGAACGCGTACAAGCCAGGGCAACCAAGCTGATTCCCTCTATCCGACATAAAAGTTATGAGGATAGACTAAGGGAATTAGATCTGTTCTCGCTGGAAACCCGTAGACAGCGTGGTCAGCTCATCGAAGTTTTCAAAATACTTCGAGGGTTCGACAATGTTGACTATCGGGATATTTTCACACTGAGTGAGAACAGAACGCGCAATCACGGCTTCAAACTTGAACTGAAGCGTTACAACCGCAATCTGTGTGGAAATTTTTTCACTTACAGTATCTGCGGTATGTGGAACGCACTTCCAGTGGAAGTTGTCAACAGTGAATATGTTGACCAGTTCAAGTCAAGACTAGACAAAGTCTTGAAAAGTGGCCGTTTAGGGACGCAAAACAATTGAGCAGCCTTGTGCCCGCTCAATTGCTAGTCCAAAGGTACCCTCTTTGAATGGACCGTAAGGTCTCCTAGGGTAACCTTCTTTCCTTGTCGTTACACTCTCTCTCTCTCTCTTCTCTCTCTCTCTCATAAAGAAAGTAGAGAGAGGTGACGCCCCCTTGTCGCGGGAAGAGAGCTTGTGCGTACCCTTGACTTTTCGAGGTATGTCGGCGGGGGTACCTATCTTCTGGCACCCCTGGCAGGGTTTCCCTTGTCGATTTGGTCGGAAATTAGGTTCCAGACTAAGTGCGTCTTTTCTTTTTTTTATCCTACTCTATCCTTCATCTTTCTTTAAAAATTAATCCTATTTCTTCTACTTATACAAAAAGAAAAAACAACAACAAAAAAACAACCCCTATACCTATCATGTCACTCTTACCCTTTTTTCATCTATCTACATATAAGGACCTGGCAGCTACCTCACGCGTCAGAAGAGAGGCTTTGGAACCTCTATAAACAACGCCAATCGACGCTCACTGGTTGCGAGAGACTAGGACTTGAGGGGTCTTAGGCGTTGGGGTACGATGAATGGGATGAGGGTAGTGCCCCGGTAACCCCTTTCCTGGCGCATAATTATTGACCATTCCCAGTGACCGTTGACGGGTGCCTCTGGTAGCATTGGTCCGTGGTGACGGCCCTTTGTTCCATGTTGGTTGCCAGGCCAATAAAAAGCCTTGGGTCGAGTCTCTTGGTGTGGCGGGATATCCACTGAACGCTGCTCCGAGATCTTGGCCGTCGTGAAGGGAACTAGTAGGAGTTTAGTACGGGGTGTGCTTCGTTGTTGTTCACCTGGTGAGAAATCGATGGCCCCTTCGGGGACCGTCAGTGCTGCTTGGTTGGGAGCCACGGCACGCCGAGGTTTGACGACTCGGTCGGACGAACAGCAGCACAAGGAGCGTGCCTTCTGAAGGATCCGAAACCTCTCTGATCGATAGGCGGGAGCGACTCACGCGGGGCGAACTCACCACCCCCTTTCTTTTTTATTGAGTGGTCACAAAGTATTCAGAGTTATAAAGTGTTCAGCATGACTGGAAAGAAAGGACCTGGTGCGTTAAAGTATACCTGCTCGACATGCCGAAAGGACAAGTGGTGCGTAGATTTTCCGGAGGGGTGTTTCTCAAAATGCCACCCTGGAAGTATCTGCACGGACTGCGTCCTTAGGGCAGAACTTCAGGAGCTTAAGGAACTTTTTAAATCTTCTGAGGAAAAAACACGACGGCTGGAAGAAAAGGGGAAAATCCTCGAGTCTGAGCATGTGACTCAAATCCGTCATCTCGAAGCCATCATTTCAGAGATTAAAGCCACCAATGGACAGCAACAGCAACAAGAAACTCCCAACGACGCGGATGGCTCCTCTGTTGGGCCCTCATGAACCGCGTCGATAGAGATAGGCCAACCATCCGACGTCCCAGAGCCAGCTGCTGCTGGGGTTACTCAGGGCGTCAAAAAGAAGAAAAGGAAGAGTAAGAAAGGAAAAACAGAAGAGAAAGTAGAAACGGAAGAAAAAACGAAGAAGAAAAAGAAGAAAAAACCCCAAAAAGTGGGGAAGAAAGAGGAATCGAAAGAGCCCATACTGAAAGGGAAGCCTCTGTCCTCTGAACCCAAATGCGCGAGGGTCATCGTGATCGGTGACTCCCAAGCGCGGGATCTACAACCCTTGCTAGCGGCCCGCCTTCGCACCAGTGTGAAGGTAAGCTGCCTTCCAGGAAAGGGGAACGGAGAAATAAGGGTGGAGGCTGAGAAATCTCACATCTCTGAGAACTCAGTAGTTGCCCTCATGGCAAGTGGCAACGATCTCTACCTACGAGGAGGCAATGTAGGCGCCAGCGGGAAGATCCTGACCACGGTTATGGGAGGAGTTGACGACTGTGGGCTAAAAACCCGCAGACGTGTCGTGGTCGGGATACTCCCAAGACGAGGTCCATCCCGCAATGCTCACGCGAGGAAAGTCTCCATAAACCAACGCCTGGGAGATCTTTGTACGGCGGAAGGAGTCTTTTTTGTAGACCCCTACCGCACCTTTTACGGGAGAAATGACCTGTACAAAAGGGACGGAGTGCATCTTTCCTTTAAAGGGAAAGCTGCACTCGCAAACATGATCCAGGATGTTGTGGAGCGGACCCAAAGAAGTGTCCGACCCCGAGTAAAGGAGGACGTACGCCAGTACACCAGTGTTACTCCAGGAACGACCTTTTCTGAAGTCACAAAGAGTGGAGTGATCCCGCCACAGAGAAAGAAAGCGGGAAACGAAAGAGCGTAGGGAGTCCTACAGTCGGGGACTCCCTAAAAGTTCTTCTGTTTAATGCGAGGTCTATCAGAAACAAGTTTCTAGAACTTCGTGGCCTCGTAGCAACAGAAGAACCGGAGATGGTGGCCATAACGGAGTCGTGGATTAAAACCTCAAGCCGAGATTTTGAAGGTGAATTCACGATTCCCGGTTACCAGCTCTTCTTGAAAGATAGGCCAGACAGAGAGGGTGGCGGTGTTATATTGTATGTCAAGGATACTCTCAACTCGACGGATTGCAACATCGTATCTGACCATGAACTACTAGGTGTTGACCTAGAGATAGGTCCTGCGAAATACAGGACCCTGGTGCTTTATAGACCTCCTGCCCAACTCGTTGAAAAGGACAGAGATCTGTACCAGCTACTAGGAGAACTTGTGAAAGACAGAGTGTGTATCGTCATGGGTGATTTCAACACACAAGTTGACTGGGAAACCAGAGAACCCTGTGGCGAGAACGCACTACTCCTGGAGTTCACGAACAACGAGTTCCTCACTCAATGGGTGAGAGAGCCAACGAGAGGAGACAATATCCTCGACTTGGTTTTCACCTCTGAGGATGACATCGTTGAGGACCTCTCTGTTGGCGAAGAGCTCGGTGGCAGTGACCACCGACTAATTAGATTTGTAGTCAAAGTCCCCAAGGCAGAGCCTGCAACTAGTAAATCAAGGAAACTGGATTTGAGAAGAGCAGACTTTGCAGGTCTACGCGCGGGACTGACTGACGCGAGGCTAGAAGAGTGCGATGCTGTTGAAGACTCTTGGAACAGTTTCAAAACCACATTCATGAGTCTTCAATCGCGTTTTATCCCTCTGAAATGCACCCGTCGGTCTTCTGTTCAACCAAAGTGGTTTAATCGAGAAATCGGGCAACTGCTTAGGGAGAAGAGAAATGTGTACCGGCAATCGAAGATCTCGGGTGACTTTGACGAATACCGGAGGCTAGCCAGGAGAGTGAAGTCCAGCATAGGGGCGGCTAAGCGGTCTGAGGAACTCCGAGTGGCGAGACTCTGTAAAGAGAATCCCAAGGAGTTTTTTGGATATGTGAACAGCCGTAAACCAATCCGTCGAACGATTGGCCCTTTGAGGAATGAGGAGGGGACATTAAAGCATTCAGATGCAGAAAATGCCAACCTCCTCAACGACTACTTCTCTTCAGTGTTTACTGAAGAGTGTGGTCCCATTCCCCAGCCGACGGATTCCTACTCGTGGGAAAAGCTGGAGGCAATGGAATTCACCGAAGGAGAAATAAAGAAAAAGATCGCAGACCTAAAGACGAATAAGTCCCCTGGACCGGACGGGTTTTTACCTAAAGTGTTGAAGGAAGTGTGCGATGAAGTATCACGATATCTGGGCGCTATCTTTAACATGTCAATCCGGACCAAATGCGTTCCTAGAGACTGGCGTGAGGCGGAGGTGACTCCGATCTTCAAGAAAGGAGACCGTAGCCAACCGTCGAACTACCGACCTATCAGTCTGACTTCGATAGTCGGTAAACTCATGGAAAGCATCATGGTGGACAAAGTGACGTCGTATTTAGAGTCAAACCTGCTACTGAGGAGTTCCCAGCACGGCTTCCGAAGGCAAGGGTCATGCCTGACGAACCTTGTAGAATTCTTCCACTTCGTTTTCAGTGAGCACGATCGGGACAAGGCGGTGGATGTGGTCTACCTAGACTTTCAGAAAACCTTTGATAAGGTACCACACCGCCGCCTTCTCCGGAAAGTGCGAGCGCTTGGCATAGACGGAAAGGTAGCCGGCTGGATCGAGAACTGGCTAAGTGGCAGACGGCAACGGGTGGTGGTAAATGGACAGTCTTCTAAGTGGGTGCCCGTTACTAGCGGGGTGCCTCAAGGTTCTGTCCTGGGACCACTACTATTCATCATCTACGTCAACGACATGGACGGTGA
The DNA here is from genome assembly GCA_963969495.1 of Ceratothoa steindachneri. Taxonomy (NCBI): domain Eukaryota; kingdom Metazoa; phylum Arthropoda; class Malacostraca; order Isopoda; family Cymothoidae; genus Ceratothoa; species Ceratothoa steindachneri. Next base: position 213,187,690 of record OZ018318.1, read on the forward strand.
CATGGTTGCCAAGATTTCCAAATTTGCCGACGATACCAAGCTGGGTATGAACGTTGCAAAGGATGGAAATACTGCCCGCCTGCAGGAAGATCTTGGGAAGATTGGGGAGTGGTCGGACACGTGGCAAATGCCTTTTAACGTGGGCAAATGCAAAGTGATGCATATCGGCCACAGAAACCCCCAATCTCAGTATATCCTTAAGGGCACTGCTCTTGAATCGAGTGACACTGAGAAGGACTTGGGTGTTACTATCACTAGTGACCTCAAGTTCTCGAAACAGTGCATTGAGGCGGAGAAAAAGGCCCAAAGGATGCTAGGCTATATTAAGCGCCAGTTTGGTTATCGGAACCAGGAGATTGTACTGTGCCTGTACAACTCACTTGTCCGACCGCACCTGGAGTATGCCGTACAATTTTGGAGTCCTTCATTGCGAAAGGACATCGCGAGATTGGAACGCGTACAAGCCAGGGCAACCAAGCTGATTCCCTCTATCCGACATAAAAGTTATGAGGATAGACTAAGGGAATTAGATCTGTTCTCGCTGGAAACCCGTAGACAGCGTGGTCAGCTCATCGAAGTTTTCAAAATACTTCGAGGGTTCGACAATGTTGACTATCGGGATATTTTCACACTGAGTGAGAACAGAACGCGCAATCACGGCTTCAAACTTGAACTGAAGCGTTACAACCGCAATCTGTGTGGAAATTTTTTCACTTACAGTATCTGCGGTATGTGGAACGCACTTCCAGTGGAAGTTGTCAACAGTGAATCTGTTGACCAGTTCAAGTCAAGACTAGACAAAGTCTTGAAAAGTGGCCGTTTAGGGACGCAAAACAATTGAGCAGCCATGTGCCCGCTCGATTGCTAGCCTAAAGGTACCCTCTTTGAATGGACCGTAAGGTCTCCTAGGGTACTAACTTTCCTTGTTACTCCTTGTTACTCTCTCTCTCTCTCTATCTCCCTCTCTCTCTTTGGCACAACTGAAGAATCTGTACGATAAACTAAGTAGTTCATCTGGAGAATCTGGACGTTAGGGACTATAAGTCCAGATTCTTCATAGGATCCATATTTTGCATCAAACTCAAGCCGGAGGATTTTAACTCAATCGGATTATCCTAACCTTGTGGTGGTGGTGGTTCGCGGATCCCGACCGGATAATGAAATAGACATAAAAATCAGTATAACAACCACTAGTGAGCCCGAAGGAACCAAGTATTGTTTTGACACCAAACAGTGTTCAGGTGGAACCTTCGTCGCCACTGGGCAGAGGGACCTGTTCCGCATCAGAGGTATGTGGATATAGATACCTTTGAGCAGTGTGTGTGTATGTGTGTGTTGTGCTGTGAAGATGGGAGAAGAAAGAAAGCAGCGTTGTAATTGGCTATGTGTGTGATGGGAAGTGTGAGATCTACCCGCCCCAACCCCAGTACAGGGCTGACCAATCTGAGTAGGAAGACCTAGTTTGGGGAGATTTTTTTTTTGGGGGGGGGATTAAACAAAATATAATTCTTTACTTAAGAGACAGGTTTCGGAAGTGACCCTCCTAAGTAAAGGATTATAGAGTTTTATGAAAAAAAATCCGTAAATTAAGTCTTACTATTCATTTGAAAGCTCGATTCCAGAGGGTAAAATATTTGATACCACTCTGTTCTCTCTCTTGCTTATGGAATACAATAAATTTACCGTAGATTTATGACGGATCTGCATTCTGCTACCATTCGATTCTACCAAGAGATCTCCAAGGAAGGAAGTAACAATGCTACCACTCCCTGTCTACAGAGATCTCTCAAAGTAATGAAGTCACTTGCTACCACCTCACTTATACAGAGACCTCCAAGGAATGAAGTCACTCGCTACCCGTTTGCATCTACCAAGCGATCTCCTATGAGTGAAGGCACTTGCTACCACTGCGCCTCTACCAAGAGGTCTCCAAGGAATAAAGTTCATTTCTACCCCTTCGCTTCTATCAAGAAATCTCCAAGGAATGAAGTCACTTCCTGCCATTTCGCTTCTACCGAAGACCTAGAAGGAATGAAGGTCATAAGTCAGAATAACTGAGAGCACGCGACTTAGGCCTGGTGACCTTGTTTTTCATAGTAAACTTTTTTTCCGGTGGTTGTGAGAGGGAAATGACCATCACCATGGTGTTAATTGTGTGAATGCCAAAAACAACATTGGATCGACCCAAAAGTGCCTCAGGCGACCTAAATATAACATCTTGTTATGGTGGAATATAATGTAGGAGGTGGTGGGTGAACGACACAAGTATGAGGAAGTTGTAATATTTATTTTATGGGCGATATAATCTGACAGGGCGAATAGAAAAGTTATGGGAGGCCAGGAATGGCTGATGGGTTATTTAGTGATGGGAGGAGAGGTTTTCAATCTGGGAGATGTTGTGAAGGTGGGTTTTGCTCTGCGGCAGTTATGTGAAAATACCCACGAAAGAAATGTGTGAGGAGTGAAAGTTTTACGGTCAGAGGATGATTAGTCAAAGGGGGTGTATGATAGGGTATGAAACAATAAAGGAAGGACGGCCCTGTCAACTCTAAAAAAAGCTAAGGAAGGACTCCCATGTCAACTCAAAAAAGCTAAGGAAGGACGGCCCTGTCAATTCTAAATAAAGGTAAGGAAGGATGGCCCTGTCAACTCTAAAAAAAGGTAAGGACGGCCCTGTCAACTCTAAAAATAAGCTAAGGAAGGACGGCCCTGTCAACTCTAAATAAAGGTAAGAAAGGACTGCCCTGTCAACTCTAAAAAAGGTAAGGAAGGACGGCCCTGTCATCTCTAAAAAAGGTAAGGAAGGACGTCCTTGTCAACTCAAAAAAAGGTAAGGAAGGGCGGCCCTGTCAATTCTAAAAAAAAGTTAAGGAAGGACGGCCCTGTCAACTCTAAAAAAAGGTAACGAAGGACGGCCCTGTCAACTCTAAAAAAAAGTTAGGAAGGTCGCCCTGTCAACTCTAAAAGAGGTAAGAAAGGACGCCCTTGTCAACTCTAAGAAAGTGGTAAGGAAGGACGGCCATGTCAACTCTAAAAAAAGGTAAGGAAGAACAGCCCTGTCAACTCTAAAAAAAAGATGTAATTACATTTAAGTGAAAATATGTGTGCCACTTTAGCAAATGAGTGAAGCAGGTATGATATGGGCTACTTGGCAACTCTGTGTAAGTGGGCATGTTTAGGGCCTAACATGACGGAGATGTCAAGACCCTGTCTTTTTTTATGACGAAAGAAGCCTTTAATTGAATGTGATGCCCGAACTAGGAAAAAATGAAGGTGATGTCACGATTCTTTTTTCCAAATTTTCTTACCCTGTTTAGGGCACTAACTTATGAGAACATCTATTTCATGGGTATGGTCGTGTCAAGGATGATGAAGTCACGCATATTAAATTGCATCAGTGCCCTTTGTTAATATTAAAATAAATATCTATGTGTGGTAGATGATGAAGTCTAAGCATAGCCTTATATAGTATTTACTCGTAATATTTGCATTTTAAATTGTTTCCATCATTTTTGTTTGTTTAATAGCCGAAATTAGCAGCATAGGGTGAGTGTATTCGACTTACGCTACGCAGGCACAAGAAGCAACAGTAGACGATGTCAGTTAATGTTTGTTTGACCCACGCATTTGCAGAGTCCGACAGCCTAAGCGAGGGCAGAGCTGAGTGGACGGGAGAAGGACGAGTTCGAGGGAGGCCGTCGGTCGCGCCATGGTAAGGCTGATCCGTTCCATTTGTTTCTTTGACTCTTTCTTCAAATGAACAAATGAAAACATTAATTATGTGAGAGAGAAAATAGGCGAAAATCAACGAGAAATGTTGGTAAAGAGGGGTTCTCAAAGGGGGCTGTGAAGATATTAGGGAATTTAAAATGTAGGGAAGTTGTGTAGTCCGAGTAGTCAGGCTACTTAGGGCGATGGGAACTTCACTTTATTGCAAGCGTCGAATAACAGAAAAAAAAAATCCGAATTCCCTCTGCCGAAGAAGCTCAGGAACGCCCGAAAATATACCTACTCAGTGGCACTCTCCTGACAAACCCTAAAATGTTAAGTGGCACTCTCCTGAAAACCCCTAAAACGTTCAGTGGCACTTTCCTGACAAGCCCTAAAACGTTCGGTGACACTCTCCTGAGAAGCCCTAAAACGTTCGATGGCACTCTCCTGACAAGCCCTAAAACGTTAGGTGGCACTCTCCGGACAAGCTCTAAAATACATTGCAGCTTCATCGAGGCGTTGTTCTGTTTGTTTACGGTGACATTTCGTCCTCCAAATAAAAAAGAAGTAGAGGAAGAAGAAAAGAAGAAAAAAAGAAGCAAAAAAGAAAAAAAGAAAAAAGAACAGAAGAAAAAAGAACAGAAGAAAAAAAGAAATAAAAGAGAAGTCCATCACTTATGAATGCGCACGTTGATACTCGGCTCTAATTTTAAACTCCTAATTAGTGGAGCCGTTTATGCTTGGGCACTTGGGCACGTCTCCCCAGGATGGGTGGGGGTAAGAATATCACCCTCGTGGCACGTTGTCGTTCACTTAAAAATAAGCGAAAACCAACGAGTGCATCTCCCGCAGGAATTTTGTGAGGAAATATCTGTAAAGAAACTGTTAAAAATGGAATAAGTTAAAATGTTTAGAAGATAATCGCGGGTCAACGCGAGGGCCCTGGGGCCGGGAGGACACGCAACTTTCCAAATGTCAGTTGCTACACCCGACTCTTTCTTTCAGGTGAAAAAAAAGTACAAGAAAATCGTACTCAATATTTTTATTAAACAATAAACGATGTTTTTAACTGACTTTAATGTCTTGGGGAGGGGGAGGGGTATGATGTCAAAAGCGAGAAGTTAATCTGAGATGGTGGAATTTCCTTGTTCTCTCCACCATTACATTCTCACTTAAATGAAATTAATCAATTCGAGTTAGCGTGGATTTCTGGGTTGAGGCGACCATCCGGGCAAATAGACATGAAACGAGTCTGGGAAATCAGCGGAGAAGTCAAATTACGTTTACACGACACAATGGAATGACATCAGTGATGAGACTCGTATAAAGGACATTGCCCGAAGCTGTGATTCGGCTCTCAAAAGAGAAGAGCTTCGTACGACTATTCTCCGGGGGAGGATGAAGAGGGAGATTCAGATATGAAAGGGGATAAATATATGGAGCAGACAGACTTCATTGTTGTGGAAAATGAGTGACAGGAAGAGAGGAGGAAAAATGGTTACTGGAAACCAGAAATCTGCCTAACTATATTGCATTTGCGGATGTTTATATCGTATAGGTTTAGTTTCCCGCGAGGAGGGTTTCCAAGCCTACCATAGTAGAGTAAACCTTAGGGTTCGATTACTAATTGCTGATGCATTAACATGTTCCGCACAACACTGAAAAAGATTAATCCACGTTTCAATAGAGATAGATCTTTTAAATCCTCAATATTGCGAAATACTCGTAGTGTTGTAATGGTGGCCGCCTCCGTCAGGAAGACAAGCATGAAACCGACAGTTAAAACCAATCACATAGTTATGGAGGAGTCACGCATCCTTCCAAAACTCTATCACACAACCTGGCGCGCAAAAGCCAATCCTAAGTACAAAAAGGATGCGGTAGCGACGCGGCACTCCACAGTACTGGGACAGATACCCAGTCTAAGACATTCCACCCACCGTGACGTATTGTCTGTTACAAGCAGTGGTCGGAGAAACGGTTAATGGGGAGCGCTCAATCCGATGACACTATGTCCTTATAATGTCGGATTCAGACATACGAGTGTATGACTTGATTTGGTCTAGCCATTGGGAGATAGATCTACGGGAACAGTCTCAGTGCAATGACATGCAAATTCAAGTTCCCAGTCGTCATCTCCCATCTTCTTTGTCATGCAGCACGAAGAGCTGAATGACCTGCAGTGTAGCCAATGTAGGGAAGGGCGAAACGCCAGGCGGGATGTTATGTGTAAATAGTCTTGTTTCCAGTATCTCCTTTATGTCCAACAAGCCAGAAAAGGACCACCCGGAAAACCTCCCGACTCAAATAGCCACGGCAACACGGATATTGCAGATCATGAGATGTAGCGATTTAAATTCTTCAAGGACAGTTAGTGCGTGCAGTGAGTCGCTATGGATTACAAAACGATATCTGTAGAATCGGGTCCGGCGCGAAATCTCTCGTGCCTAGCGATATATTGTGATCAGCTCAACCCCAAAGAAAGAAGCAGCGCCAAGAAGAGCTCCACCAACTTCAAACAATAATAATAATAGGGATTTTTTTTTTTAAAGGCGCCTTTCTAAACAATGCATTTTCACAAGCACCTGAGGAAAAGCTTGAGATAATAGGTGTCTTAAAAAGACTAAGGAAGGGGTTTGAGCAGCATGTCGATCATTCCAACTTCTCGGATGGGAATTAACATTTGCTCCGGACTTGGAGCCATCTGTGTAGCCCGGCATGGTCCTATAGTGTGACACGATGCCGAATTTCTTGCACGGCAATTCGAGATATGCAAACAACGAGAAGACTCGCATGGCAAGTGACAAGTTATGATGAATCCTGTCCATTCGCTGGTACAGCAAAGAATTTTATCAGTTTTCCTCGCATTGGCGACGAGATTGCTTTGCTCAATTGACGATCATAGCAGAGATAGTTATGATTTGTTCATCTTCTGTCGTATCTAGTCTACATCTTTGAGTTCCTATCGACTGACGACTCTGAGTTGTTAACATTCGCTCGTTCGCTATCAGCCTTTCTATGGCAGTTTCTACCATATTCTTTCCTACCATATATCATCTGCCGACTTCAAGTGGGGTTTTTTTCTGACGACGCTTCCTACAGCAAAAATCTAACCGCTACTTAGTAACCCGTCATCAACGTGTTGGCACGAAGCAGATGTTCATCTCTAGAAGTCTCTTGACTCTTTAGTCGTCCGTCCTCCGCCGTCGATGTCGTGTTAGATTTAACATAATTTTTATAGCTTTGATATGTGTGATTCATTGAAAGAAATTTATGGAAATATGTGCATAAGAAAATTTCTTTTTAAGAGGCCTAAAAATTAATGCATTCAAAAGGGAACGAATGAATGTTAATTACAACTGTGAAGAGAGGAGGCCATCAAATTCAAGAAATGAGGAAAAGACTGCTGCTATCTCGTCTGTTAAGAAAAGATCGTTCGAATTTTATCTGCAACGATTAGCAATGAAGCTGGAGCGCCTCTTGATTTTACTCGCTTCATTCAGGTAAGTGAACCGAAGCTCAGCGAATTTTCTACTTCATGAGTCTCAAAAGCATTACGTCAAGAACACTGAGGAGAAATCAAATCTTTCTTTTCAGTAATTTGAATCCATTTAGGCTAATGAGGGCGCTTTTATGCAGGGAATAGTGACTGGGAAGGGGACCTGGATCCATCAATATGCAACTGAGAAAAAAATGCAATGGTTTTCTAAAGGATCAAGTAGAACAGTCAAGTACAAAGCTAATAGGTCAGCTTACCAGGAAATGGTTACTACGAAGAGAAAGTAGGGGAATAATTTTAATTACTTTTAATAGGTAAAAAACAAAAAAAAACAGTCACAGTATCATTTTATGTGAAAGTTCTGAAAACAGACCAGGAAAGTTACAACACGGTATGTAGCAACCTCAGATTTTCAATAATTTCCAAAATTGAAAGAAAACATAACAAGTCACTTTGGATTAGTTGGGGCAGTGAGAAAAGCAACAATCAGAGGAATACAATCAACAAACTCAGATTTTCATGAAAACGACTACACTTATAGGAGTGGTTTTTAATCGGAGTGCCTCGGGACCGACCCCCAAATAATTTTTTTTAAATATTGCCAAAAAATATGTATTTTAAACATTTATAAAAAATCTAACAACAATTTAAAGTATTTTAAAATTATATTCCCTGAATTGTGCAACATAAAAACAACGAAGAGGGAAAAATTGCACAGTGAATGAAGAAATGAGAGTAGCCTTGTTAACTATACGTTCATAAATTAAAGAATTATGTGATAATTCATCAAGCTCAAATTTCCCATTAAATATTTAAATGTAAGATTTATTTATTTTCAAATTTTTATGTCTTATTTCGATTAAATTAGGTTAAATGTTAATCGTCGTTAATTTTGAAATGTCTTCCACGTAATTATGTATATATACGTAAATTATTTTATATTGGGGTCCCACGGCTGCTTCTAGATAACAATTAGCGTGCCATTATCATAAAAAGGTTGAAAACCAGTGCCTTATACAGTTGGCACTAGTCTGGCAACGCTTTTTCCTAAGATATACAAGTAATGTCCTTTCTGGCAGCGATGTAAAAAGAAGGCAATGTTGCCCTTATATTTTAGTCATTTCCACCAATCAATGTTTACTAAGAATATATTTTTATTTTTTGAGACCTTTTACGAAGACCAATTTCCTTATTTTCTAAGAAGCAACCACCAACGAGGGCGTGAATGTCAGGGTGTGCCAAATAGTGAAGTTAGGAGAGGTCAACATGATTCTCTGGTGAGCTCCAGTTTTATTATTTTCCAAAGAAGCGAAAGACAACGAGGGCATCAGTTTGTGAGGAGTATAGGAGCATGTCAAATGGTGGTGGTAAGGGAAATGAAATGTGTGAAAGATATGCCAAGAGGACCCTACATCAGGGACTAGTGACCGGGTGGGACACAACTCTCTGGGAGATGCCAAACTTATAAAATAAAGTGTACATGATAACTATGATGCAGCTTACATCTTAATGATTGCATGCGCCCCCGGCACCAACCCACAAGGGATATCTGCCTTGAAGTTGGGGACATTCCCGAGTTACACTTCAACGTTGCTCTAAGCGGCGAGTAGTTTCCTCTTTGGATTAATCGGGCCCTTAAACTTTCTTCCAAACACTTCCCTTAACTTCACTACTTTGGTTTTTTCTTAACGAACCTCTGGCGAAGATGCTTTCGTTGGTTATCGGATTATCGCTTCTTAATTTTAGGTAAATTATCACTCTATTATGAACATCAATATAAAGCACGAAGATCTCTAACGGCTAACAATACAGTTATACAACAAATTAATATATATATATATATATATATATATATATATATATATATATATATATATATATATATATATATATATATATACGAGGGGCGGTCAATAAGTTTTGCGAATCGGTAGGGCAAAACAGAGGAAGGGGGATGGCTGTTTGTTGGGGTGTTAGAACAAGTTATGACGTCTATTTAAGAAGCAGTAGCTGATCGAAGATCGTCAGTCACAAATTTTTCAACAATAGAAAAGGTTGAGCACCGCGCAGTGTTCAAATTTTTGACCAAGGAAGGCAAGAATGCAAAAGAGATCCATGAACGCATGGTTGCGGTGTACACCGACACCGCCCCTTCCTATGCAACCATTGTTCGCTGGAATAGGGAGTTACGCCATGGTGGTGAGTCCCTTGAAGATGACCCCCACCCAGGACGCCCGTCAGACGTGAGTAACGAGGACAATGTGGTTCGTGTAGAGAGGATGATCCTCGAAAATCGACGGGTGAAGGTCGAAGAAATCGAGCGAGAACTTAAAATATCACATGGAAGTGTTATTAACATTATCCACGACAATTTGGCCATGACCAAGGTCTATTCCCGTGGGGTCCCTAGAAATCTGACGCCCCATGATCGACTTCAACGTCGTCAAAGTCCACAAGGCCAGAGTTGCACAAGCTGCCCTGCGCGAGTGCGGATTCGAGGAGCTCAACCATCCCTCCTACAGTCCAGATCTGGCCCCTAGCGACTACTTTTTATTCCGCCAGCTCAAGGCTGCACTGCGTGGACGCCGGTTTGGGGACTTTGAAGATGTCCAGCTCGCCGTCCAGGAGTAGAATGAACAGCAGTCGGGAGATTTCTGGTTGTCGGGAATTAGAAGCTTCAGGGACAAGTGGCGCAAGTGCATTGAAGTCGAGGGTAGTTATATTGAAAAAGAATAAAACACTTTTCCTCATATCTCGTTTCCTTATATCCGAATTGCAAAACTTATTGACCGCCCCTCGTATATATTAGAAGGCATCGCATTAACGCGATATAATATAGCCAATGCAAAAGAGTAATGATAAAGCACAATATATGAGTGAATTTATTTTAAAGCACAGAACTAGTTTCAGCTGTCAGCAGCCATTCCCAGCTGTGTAATGAAAAATGAAGGTAGTACCTTCCAGTATATAAAGGCGAATTAAAAAACGAAACAAAAAGAAATCAGAGAAAACCAAACGGGGAAAAAAACATAAACATTTGGCGTGGTTCCGGCGTGAATTAAAAGACTAAACAAAATGAAACCAGAGGAAGCAAAACAGGAAAACATAAATATAAATATTAGGCATGGTTCTGGGGCAAAGATTGAATTGAACATAATGAAATCAGAGGAAAAAAAACCCTGAAAAAATAAGTATTTGCGTGAAACCGAAGGCAAAGATGCTAAGATGTTTCGGGCGGTTTATAACTAAGTTTGGCAATATAATTCGAGATATATTTGTTAAGTTTGTATTGCCTTTCCGATAAAGTGAAATTATCGACTTTGTTGATGAATATTGATTCAGCAACTTTCCTCACGATATAATTGTTTGATTTATAAATAATCTCTGAATGGTTCAAGTCAATCTTATGGTCGTAATTTTGCATGTGCGCAAAGAGAGTTGAAGAAATTGCATATCTCCTTATATCAGCTTGAAGTTTTTTTATTCTCTTGTTAAAGTGACCAGACTCAGCGATATATAAGTTGCAATTCTGGCAGGGTATAAGATATACGCCGGTATATTGGTTGGTAGGGTGCAGTTTGGTCAACGATTTTTTAATGGTAGTCGTATTTGGATATTTAAAGGTATTATTTATGTCGTTTTGGTTTGCATACGATTTTAAGGGGGCTAAGAATGGAGCATATGGGAAAATAATACATTTTTGGAATTCATCATTTTGAGGTGTGGAGATGAACATAGAAATTTTTTCGCGCTTTAGGATGGCGTTTGTTTATGAAGTAAATTGGGTATTTTTGTTCGATGAAATTGCGGATGAGGTGAGGTGGTAAATTTCATCTTGAAGGAAAATTGGGTCGCATATTCTGTAGGCTCGGAGAAAAAGGGAAGAAGGACGGATGTCTTAATAGATTTATCATGAAATGAGAAGAAATGTATGTAACTATTTGAATTTATAGGTTTTCTATATATCGGAACAGCATAAGCATGGGTAACCCTCTCTTGTATATATATATATATATATATATATATATATATATATATATATATATATATATATATATATATATATATATATATTAAGAACGGAATTTTTTTAGAGTGGTGAAAAAATAGTACATTTTTTGTTCTTTTTGCTCAGTTAATGAATGACCATATTAAAATTAAAAATCTATTTTAGATGCAACTTCGATAAAACTTTCGAATATATGATCAAATAAAAAAAAGCAGCCATGCCTAAATTTTTTCAGCAATTTTCTCAACTTCACTATTTGTAAATTTTGTTTTTGTTTTGGAAATTTACAAAACATTGGATAATATATTTATTTTTCTGAACTTCACCATTTTGTTTTCTCAAACACCAAAGGAATTCAAAAAAGTGCTTTGGAAGAAAATGGAGAGAATTTTGATCGTTTACAAAAATATTATTGCATAATTTTTAATCAATATTTAGAGAAATAAAATCCTATCCTTCTAAAGAAAAGCTTTCAAATGAACAACGATACAAAATATAGAGTTAAAGAGGAAACCTTTTGAAAATAAAGGTTATTATATAATGTTTTGGATATATTTTTTGAACGGAATTTTTGGGAAACAAGTGCAAAAATGCTAAAAAAATTGGGGGGGGAGCTTAGTTAATGAGTAGCGCCTGCTATCTTTTTGCACTAATCAAGATATTATTTTGTTGGCATCCTTCTGTCTCGGAAGACAATGGAGATTGTGCCATGGCGCAGGCTTGGGGAAAGTTTATGAGATCCTGGGTTGCCAGTCGTCAAGATCCCCCTCTCGGCCTCGCCGGTGTCATTCAAAGGAATGAAGAGCGGTTCGTTTGGCACCAGGTTGGATGCAGGAGCTCCACTCCTGATTTGTAAGGTTTACTCCTTTACACTTGGCCGTTGGATGAGTCGAGGAACTCCTCCGCCTAGCTTGGCGGTGCAGTGTAAACACCATCCCCTCACATGGTTTATCCCGCCGGATGACTCGGTGTACCGGGCTGTGGCGTTTGGAGCCAGCACGTGAGAGTTTAGGAGATGAATGAGGAACTGGTGGAACTGCAGCACCGACTGTGACTGTACAACCCGATCCTTGAATGGCAGGTTCTGTTGCAGTTGCTGCATGTGAAGACGGTGTCGTCCGAGGCCGCTGACTCTGTTTTCTATCGTATGCGTGCTCTTCTCTTCTTCTCAAGATATTATTATTATTATTGGTCAAGTTCAGAAAATTTTTAAAAAATTAACGATGGGTGCTTTTCTATTTTATTCTTTTTTAAATTCGAAATTTTTATCGGTTATTTCTAAAATAGATTTTAAATTTTAATCTTTATCAGGGGGAGATAGCTTACTTACTTACTACGGGGCCGGTCTCGTAAAGTCGGCGATCATGGCACGGACCCCCCTCTCGATCTTCAGTTTTTCTCATAACATCCGCTCCAACAGACAGTCCATGTATTTCTTTCTTTGTCTCCCACGTGCTATTTTTCCTTCAATTTTTCCTATCGTGCAGTCATATTCCATTTTCCTTGCACGTAACGCATGTCCCACAAACTTGAGCTCTTTTCTCGTTAATCCATTCACTAGCTCACGTTTCACTCCCGCTCTGCAAAGTACTTCCTCATTCGATACTCTTTCAGTCCATGGTATTTTCATCATTCTTCTAAAGCATCACATTTCAAAAGCTATTTTCTTGAGCATACTATTCTTCATTGTCCAAGTTTCACATCTATATATAAATGTAGACCATAAGAAACATTTTATCAATCTAATTCTTTGTTCTATCCCAATACCTATATTTGTTATCTATCAGTTTTTTGCATGTTCCCAAAAGCTGTTTTTGCTAATCCAATCGGTTTCTTTTTTTGCTCGCACGCTCCGTCCATTGTCACAAGGCTTCCCAGATATTGAAATTTGTTTACCTGTTTTATTACGTTCCCATCAATGTAAATTTGTACCCTGAAATGCTCTTTTCTTTTGGTGATGGCCATTACTTCTCTTTTGTTTAGATTCATTTTTAAACCTCTTCTATTGCATGTTGTGCTTAGTTCTTCCAAGTCTCTGTAAGGTATCATCTGCATACCTTATATTATTAATATTTTTCCCTCCAATTTTGATGCCTTCTAATTCTTCTATGTCTTCAATACATTTTTGCCCGTACAATGGAAATAGATCCGGCGATACGAGGGGCGGTCAATAAGTTTTGCGAATCGGTAGGGCAAAAAAGAGGAAGGGGGATGGCTGTTTGTTGGGGTGTTAGGACAAGTTATGACGAGTCAGGACCTGCAGCCGCACGCTCCTGCCTCGTCTATTTAAGAAGCAGTTGCTGATCGCAGATCGTCAGTCACAATTTTTCAACAATGGAGAAGGTTGAGCACCGCGCAGTGATCAAATTTTTGACCAAGGAAGGCAAGAATGCAAAAGAGATCCATGAACGCATGGTTGCAGTGTACAACGACACCGCCCCTTCCTATGCAACCATTGCTCGCTGGAATAAGGAGTTCCACCATGGTCGTGAGTCTATTGAAGTTGAACCCCGTCCAGGACACCCGTCAGACGTGACCAACGAGGACAATGTGGCCCGTGTGGAGAGGATCATCCTCGAAAATCGACGGGTGAAGGTCGAAGAAATCGAGCGAGAACTTGGAATATCACATGGAAATGTTATCAACACCACCCGCGACAATTTGGCCATGACCAAGGTCTCTGCCCGTTGGGTCCCTAGAAATCTCTCGAAACCTCACGCCCCATGATCGACTTCAACGTCGTCAAAGTTCGGAGAACTGCTGCTCCTATACAACCATGACCCGGCGGGATTCGAGTCACGCATAGTGACAGGTGATGAAATGTGGGTCCATCACTGGGATCCCGAGACCAAGCTCAAAAGCATGGCCTGGAAGCACAGGGGCTCTCTGACCCCCATCAAGTTCCTGACCCAACCCTCAGCCGGGAAGATCATGCCTTTTCAAAGTCTATAAACCCAATAAACAAATCTTTTTTGTATTTCTATTGACCTTTCTATCACTGTTTTTATCATAAATATTGAATTTGTAGTGCCCTTCCCTTTCCTAATCTCACATCTTTCATCTGGTATTTGTTCGTTGATTTTGTTTCTGTTTCTATTTAAAAGCACTCTTAAAATTATCTTTGATAGTTGGCTCTTTATGTTAATGGTTCTGTGCAATGAACATTCTGTTGCTACTGGCTTTTGGGGTATGGTTATGAAGGTGGATTATCGCATTCGTTCAAGTATTGTATATTCTATTATTTTATCTATTTGCTATCTTGCCTGCTGCTTTGATCATTTCTATGGCTATTTCATCACCCCCTGTTGCTTTTCTGCTCTTTATACTTTTCATGGCATGTACTATTTATTCCCTCACTATCTCTGATCCTTCCAGTTCTCCGTCATAGTCTGGTTTCTGCTCTCTTTCATCATCATAAAGTTCACTGACATACTCCATCCAGCTTGCAAGCACTTCCTTAGACTCCATCAGAGTATTCTCGTCTTTACCCTTGACTGTAGAACTTCTTGTCATTCTTTTCTTCCCAAATATCTCTCACCCTCTCATACATTTGTCTTGTGTTCACTTTTTCCATTTGTTCTACTTCTTCAAATATGTGCTGGATCCATTCTTCCTTTCGTTCTTTGGATTTTCTCTTTATCTCTTGATCTAACCTTTGTAAATTACTAGATTTCCATTATTATTTCTCCTTTCATTCATTAACACTAAAATTCTTCAGTCATCCACTTTTGTCTCTCTCTTCTCTGTACATTTGGGCAAATATCTCTGGCATTCTCTACCAGGGCATCTTGTATACTTTTTCCATTCCTTTTCTATCACACTTTCAACATCATTTGCTCGTTCTTCCCCATAAAGTATTTGAAATTTATTCTGTACTTGCACCGCATATCTTTCTTTTATGTCACTGTTATGTAGCGTCTGTAGATCTTTCTTAGGTTGAGTTCATTTCTGTAAGTTTTGCAATCACTGGGACACGGTCGCACCCCAGACCACCATCAGTTCCAGGATATGTTTTACATTTTATTATTGCGTTTCTGAAGCGTTTGTTAACAGTATGAGGAGTGGAGAAGCAGCGCCTCTTGCGTTTCTGAAGCGTTTGTTAACAGTATGAGGAGTGGAGAAGCAGCGCCTCTTGCGTTTCTGAAGCGTTTGTTAACAATATGAGGAGTGGAGAAGCAGCGCCTCTTGCGTTTCTGAAGCGTTTGTTAACAATATGAGGAGTGGAGAAGCAGCGCCTCTTGCGTTTCTGAAGCGTTTGTTAACAGTATGAGGAGTGGAGAAGCAGCGCCTCTTGCGTTTCTGAAGCGTTTGTTAACAATATGAGGAGTGGAGAAGCAGCGCCTCTTGCGTTTCTGAAGCGTTTGTTAACAGTATGAGGAGTGGAGAAGCAGCGCCTCTTGCGTTTCTGAAGCGTTTGTTAACAATATGAGGAGTGGAGAAGCAGCGCCTCTTGCGTTTCTGAAGCGTTTGTTAACAGTATGAGGAGTGGAGAAGCAGCGCCTCTTGCGTTTCTGAAGCGTTTGTTAACAATATGAGGAGTGGAGAAGCCGCGCCTCTTGCGTTTCTGAAGCGTTTGTTAACAATATGAGGAGTGGAGAAGCAGCGCCTCTTGCGTTTCTGAAGCGTTTGTTAACAATATGAGGAGTGGAGAAGCAGAGCCTCTTGCGTTTCTGAAGCGTTTGTTAACAGTATGAGGAGTGGAGAAGCAGCGCCTCTTGCGTTTCTGAAGCGTTTGTTAACAATATGAGGAGTGGAGAAGCAGAGCCTCTTGCGTTTCTGAAGCGTTTGTTAACAGTATGAGGAGTGGAGAAGCAGAGCCTCTTGCGTTTCTGAAGCGTTTGTTAACAGTATGAGGAGTGGAGAAGCAGCGCCTCTTGCGTTTCTGAAGCGTTTGTTAACAATATGAGGAGTGGAGAAGCAGAGCCTCTTGCGTTTCTGAAGCGTTTGTTAACAGTATGAGGAGTGGAGAAGCAGAGCCTCTTGCGTTTCTGAAGCGTTTGTTAACAGTATGAGGAGTGGAGAAGCAGAGCCTCTTGCGTTTCTGAAGCGTTTGTTAACAGTATGAGGAGTGGAGAAGCAGAGCCTCTTGCGTTTCTGAAGCGTTTGTTAACAATATGAGGAGTGGAGAAGCAGAGCCTCTTGCGTTTCTGAAGCGTTTGTTAACAGTATGAGGAGTGGAGAAGCAGCGCCTCTTGCGTTTCTGAAGCGTTTGTTAACAGTATGAGGAGTGGAGAAGCAGCGCCTCTTGCGTTTCTGAAGCGTTTGTTAACAGTATGAGGAGTGGAGAAGCAGCGCCTCTTGCGTTTCTGAAGCGTTTGTTAACAATATGAGGAGTGGAGAAGCAGCGCCTCTTGCGTTTCTGAAGCGTTTGTTAACAGTATGAGGAGTGGAGAAGCAGCGCCTCTTGCGTTTCTGAAGCGTTTGTTAACAATATGAGGAGTGGAGAAGCAGCGCCTCTTGCGTTTCTGAAGCGTTTGTTAACAGTATGAGGAGTGGAGAAGCAGCGCCTCTTGCGTTTCTGAAGCGTTTGTTAACAATATGAGGAGTGGAGAAGCAGCGCCTCTTGCGTTTCTGAAGCGTTTGTTAACAGTATGAGGAGTGGAGAAGCAGCGCCTCTTGCGTTTCTGAAGCGTTTGTTAACAATATGAGGAGTGGAGAAGCAGCGCCTCTTGCGTTTCTGAAGCGTTTGTTAACAGTATGAGGAGTGGAGAAGCAGCGCCTCTTGCGTTTCTGAAGCGTTTGTTAACAATATGAGGAGTGGAGAAGCCGCGCCTCTTGCGTTTCTGAAGCGTTTGTTAACAATATGAGGAGTGGAGAAGCAGCGCCTCTTGCGTTTCTGAAGCGTTTGTTAACAATATGAGGAGTGGAGAAGCAGAGCCTCTTGCGTTTCTGAAGCGTTTGTTAACAGTATGAGGAGTGGAGAAGCAGCGCCTCTTGCGTTTCTGAAGCGTTTGTTAACAATATGAGGAGTGGAGAAGCAGAGCCTCTTGCGTTTCTGAAGCGTTTGTTAACAGTATGAGGAGTGGAGAAGCAGAGCCTCTTGCGTTTCTGAAGCGTTTGTTAACAGTATGAGGAGTGGAGAAGCAGCGCCTCTTGCGTTTCTGAAGCGTTTGTTAACAATATGAGGAGTGGAGAAGCAGAGCCTCTTGCGTTTCTGAAGCGTTTGTTAACAGTATGAGGAGTGGAGAAGCAGAGCCTCTTGCGTTTCTGAAGCGTTTGTTAACAGTATGAGGAGTGGAGAAGCAGAGCCTCTTGCGTTTCTGAAGCGTTTGTTAACAGTATGAGGAGTGGAGAAGCAGAGCCTCTTGCGTTTCTGAAGCGTTTGTTAACAATATGAGGAGTGGAGAAGCAGAGCCTCTTGCGTTTCTGAAGCGTTTGTTAACAGTATGAGGAGTGGAGAAGCAGCGCCTCTTGCGTTTCTGAAGCGTTTGTTAACAGTATGAGGAGTGGAGAAGCAGAGCCTCTTGCGTTTCTGAAGCGTTTGTTAACAGTATGAGGAGTGGAGAAGCAGAGCCTCTTGCGTTTCTGAAGCGTTTGTTAACAGTATGAGGAGTGGAGAAGCAGAGCCTCTTGTCCCTAACAATAAATTTTAAGAACAGGAATTTGGGGAAGGGTTAAGTAAAAAGAAATGCAGGAGAAGAAGAATAAAGAGTAGGAGAATAAGAAGAGAAGGAAGGTGAAGAAGGAAAAGAGAAGAAAGAAGTGAAAAGGAAGAAGAGGAGTAGAAGGAGAAGTTTAAGAAAAGGATTAAGATTAGAAGAAGAAAAGTAGAGGAGGAGAAGTAAATGAAGAGAAGAATAGAATAAATAGGTGGAAGAGAAGAAAAGATTGAAGAGCAGGATCAGAAAATAAAATAAAGAGGAAGAATTGAAAAGAGAAGTTGAGGAAATGAAGAGGAGATGGATAAGAAAGAAGAAAAAAAAGGAAAACAGGAGAAAGAGGAGAAAAAGAAGAGGGAGACAAAAAGAAAGAGCGAAATGGAAGAGACATAAGAGAATGAATAGGAGCAGGAGGAGAAGAGGAAGGGAAGAAGACGAATAATATTAATAGTAATTATAATAATAATGATAAAAGAAGTAGAAGAGGAAAAATTGAAGAATTCCCGGTTGTTAAAAGAAAGAAATTCAGAATGAATTAATTTTTGTGGGTTTTGGGTTAATAATTAACAAATAAAGTATCGATTGTATTTAATAAAGGCGTTTTGTGTTTCCTTTTACTTTAAAAGGAGTTCGAGGGGCGTTTAAGCAAATAGTGAAAAAACGTAATGAAAGGGCGTTGAAAAAAAAAGCCGTTTCAAAGGCCAAATAGGTCTGAAGTGTGTGTGTGTATATATATATATATATATATATATATATATATATATATATATATATATATATATATATATATATATATATATATATATATATCCCCTGACTGTTGAGTTGAATTTTGTGAAAAGTACATGGACAAATGGGGAGAAGATGCCGCCTTCCCATACAAAATTGTCTGGACTGATGAGACCATTTTTATGTTAAATAGTTCATTAAATCAAAACAATTGCATCTACTGGGTGCATAAAATACATTTAGACTTACCAGGGGTTACAGCGTGGTATAGCATATCATCAATGGGCATCGTAAATACTTTTCTTTTTTTTACCAAACCCTCACTGGTGACGTTTATCTAAACTTGCTACAGGAATCCTTGGGTCCATCCATTGAAGACATGTTTGGTGACGAAAAGATTTACTTCCAGAAAGATGGAGCAACTCGATGTAACAAAGAAACTCATGGATTTGGCGATCTGGTAACTTTGAATTCTCAGACCAATGTTTTTTTATGGGGATACCTAAAAAATTAAGTTTAGGGCGCAATTCCAGCAGCATTCGATGAGTTAAAAGAAGAAATTAAAAGACAATGTTACGCAATTTCTAATGCAATGTTTTGTAACGTTTTCGATGTGTAGTTTCCCATATCATCTTCAGCCGTAAAATACCTAAAAGAAATTGCTCCCCAAAAGTGAAAGACTCGAATATATAATAACACTCCACTGACATTAATCTGGAGTGACTGCTTTGGTTGCCTTAGTCAGTTGATCTTCCGTTGTGACAACTCCTTACTTGGAATTTTTATAAAGTGAATTTCTGCGAAAGCATAGTAAATTTAGTGACTCGTCTCGAGTAGTGATAAAAACTGGGAATAGCGAAAAAGCTCGATCGTTTGAAAAGTGGACCACTGGCCTTCTTCGATTGAAGACGGTGAAGGACGGATCTTCACTCCTTCGTGGAGAGAGGACTCAAGCCTCAATTGGCCCACTCGCAATCCAGAAGCAAGAGAAATATTGAGGTAAAGTTGTTTTTTTTTTTACTTGGACATTGGCCCTTTGTTCTCTCTCTCTCTCTCTCTCACCCCATTTTCTTATATACATATCTGCTTTTATGAATATTGACCAAACAAAGTACGGTAAGATGCAGGAAAAATGAGGGAGACGCTTCCCATCACTCTTCGGGTCCTCTCAGAGGGCCCGAAACCGGACAGAGGCAAGGTTTTTTTAACAGATTTATGGTAACTTGAAAATTGCATTGGTCAGACTAATCGATATCCAAAATGGATACTCTGGTATTTGTGCGAGGGAGGCCGGTTGCGAAGCCTTGACCTCAAGCAAAGCAGTTGAATGCCTGAAGACGGCTAACTTGAAACCCCACACACCCCCTCAAATCAAAACACACCGTAGTGTTATCTGCAGGCGCCTCGACTCCTGGGTCGGGAGCCACTCGGCAGAAGACATTAAGGATGAAGTTGAAACGAACCACCCTTGGGCAAAAGTAGCGGAGGTAATTAAGTTCAAAACCTACACGCACGTCTTCAAGGTCGTTTTCGAGGACACGGCAATGACTTAAAAGGCAAAGGATCTCGGTTTACATCTTTTTAGCGTAAGAGTCTGCCCAGAGCAGATTGAATAGGAAGAGTTTGTCGACTTGCAAATGTGCTTTCGGTGCTACAAGTACGGCAAACACACCACTTCAAGCTGCCCTGAAAAAGACCTTACGTTATGCTCGATTTGTGCCGGTCGCAATCATTTTTGGCGCGATTGTAAGAGTACCTCTCCAAAGTGTCTAAACTGTGAAGGCCCCCACCGGACTATGTCCATGGCATGTCCGATCACAAAAAAACGAGATACAAAAACAAACCCAGCTACGACGTGAAACGGAGGAAAAGAAGGCAAATTCAACTTATGCAAAAGTAGCCAAAGCCGCGATTGACCAGACGAATAACCAAAAGACTTTTCTCTACATCGAAAATGAGCGCTCCGCCAAAATTATGTGCTGCATTTATTATGCACACATAGCCAACATAACACGCCCAGGTACTTTTGCCACCAAAGTCAACCGCATGCTCGTAAAGAACGGCCTGCAGGCGATGTGGTTCCCGGACAACCCCCCTTCAGAGGAGGTTATGCGAATAAGCGTAGCCCCACAGTGCCAGGAAACGTGCCAAAAAGTACCCACACCGAAAAACACAGCCAGCACACGCGACCCGCGTCTGAACAAAGCCAAACCAACAACTCAAACAGAAAAACAAGCGCCACTCACACCCCCCAAAAATAATACCGATACACCAGAAACACAAACCAAGACACCTAACAAGGAAACAGTGCGACCAAAAGAGACCAGGTCTGCACGGTCGAGAAAACCCTCAAAAACACGTGGTCCAAGGTCAACCTCCTCATCTCGAGGCAGGGAACACCAACTCAAGTATCATGCGAGAGGCTTCAATCTCAAGCTATATGCCCCCGAATCGGTGCCCTTCCCAACCGAAATCGATTCCCGCGAAGTATCGGAGGGTCTTAGGACCGGAAGATACAAGTGGGAATGCTCAGATGAGGTTCCGGAGCGGCAAGTTGAGGAGGCTCTTGCCCAAAATATGATTAAATTGATCACCGACTGCTTCCACACAATCACCGACACAGAATACAAGAAAAAATGAAACGGCAGGGAGCGCACCCCGCCCAGTACACTTCATGGGGCTAAAGTGAATCGTGAATAAGCGTCCACTTTAATCCCACACCCTAAAAGACCCAACATTACACAAAATGACCAACAGACTTACGATTGTACAAATGAATGTCAATGGGTGGGACGGAAAAGGTTCCATCTATGGCAATATTTTGCGACAAAGTGACCCTGACATTGTACTTATCTCCGAACACGGACTGACCGTGCAAAAAGAATTAAAAATATTCCAATACGACGTCATTAGCAAGAATCATAGCCAGGAACGGTACGACGGCTGCGCAATAGCCGTCAAAAAAGGACTAAAATACAAAAAACTACCCGACTTAGATGAATCATACCTTGCCATTGAGGTAGGCACTACCCTGGGGGGACTGGTGGTGGCCACGGGGTACCAACCCTCAAGACGCGGCTATGTACCCATGTACAACCTTCTACAGATTTTCAGCCATAAGAAAAATGTAATCTTTGCTGGAGATCTGAATGCAAGATGTGCAGCATCAGGGTATACCTCCTACAACAATGCAGGCAGAAACATCGAAGTATTACTTGACAGACAATACGTGACAAGAATCGGACCAGAATTCCCGACATACATAACGGGAAAAGCAGCAACGAAACCTGATATTGTTTTATCCAGTATCAGGTTTCCATACAACTACTACATTGAACCGGGCCCCATCATTCCGAGCGACCACCAGGCTATTAAAATTACAGCTGGAGTAAATCCCATTCAAATTGCAATCCCAGAACGCAAGCTACAAGCAAGCGAACTGGGAAAGCTACAGAAATTACCTTCTAAATTATATACAAGACTCTACTCGATGCCAATTTAGAAGAGATAGCTAAAGAGCTGGATAGAATCACTGACTTCCTAATTAAAGCTGATGAAAATAATATTCCCCATATCAAATATAAAACCCTTCCAGCTCCCTATTGGACCCCTTGCATGAAAGCCCTGGCCCAGGAATATAAGGACCTGTCCAATGTAGTAGCGCTGATAGGCCCCAACCACAATGCCCACAGAAGACTAAGAGAGATTAAAGACGAACTCCAGACACTAATTGCGGACCAACAGATACTCACATGGGACAGACTAATAGAAAGACTCGACATAGAAAGAGACTCACACACTTTCTGGTAGACATTTAAACGGTTAAAAGGAAGACCTCCACAAAAAAGAATCACACTTATAAACGACGGTATAGAAATTGACGATCCTGAAGAGATTGAGGAAATGTTTAGGATTTTCTGGTCCTCAATCTTCAAAATTACCCAAGAAGAAAATGACAATTACGACCTCGAATTCGAGACTGACATAATCCAACAACTAAACACACAAATACACAGAACCTCTCTTCATCATTGTGTGTCGCAGGAAAGAGTGATGGAGGGCTATGGTATTAAAATAACTGCCTTAGAACTCTCCGTCGCTCTAAAATCCTTTCTTCAAAGAGCACCGGGTACCACGGGGCTGACCAGGGAGAATTTCATCAAGGCCCCGCCTAATGTTCTGAGTGGGCTTCTTAATATCATGAATGCCGCTCTGAACACGGGCTACTTTCCCGATCAGTAGAGAGTGGCCAAGATGATTTTCATTCCCAAGTCGGGAAAGACCCCGGACTGCCCTGCCAGCTTTCGGCCGATATCTCTCCTAGAATTTGCTGGCAAAGTCTTCGAGAAGATATTGGCTAATAGGGTCAACTCTTTTCTCGACGAAGCCAACTTCCATAACGAGCAACAACACGGCTTCAGAAGAAAAAGAGGGACTTACACGGCACTAGCCGTTATCACAGAAAAGCTTGCCAAGATCAAGGCAGACAAAAGGCATGCCGACCTGGTGCTCCGCGATGTCAAAAAAGCTTTTGATAAGGTTTGGAAGAGAGGACTACAATTTAAGATCCTTCAAGTAGGCCTCGACCCCATTCTTGAGAGGATTCTATTCGACTACATAATGGAGAGGAGAGCATACATACATATCAGAGGATATAAAGGCCCCGAATTCGAGCTCGAATCAGGGGTCCCACAAGGATGCTGTCTCAGTCCCTTTCTATACAACATATACACGTGACCTACCACAACCTCTATCCGAGGGTACGATATACGTTCAGTTCGCTGATGATATATCCCAAATTTGTACAGCAGCTTATGTTCACAGGGAATTTATGGCGCGAAATACGGCTAGGGAGATTTCCAACATCAACTCTTACGAGAGGAAATGGAAGATATCAACCAATGCTCAAAAATTCAAAATAATTCCCATGTTTCGCAAGACCTTCAATGACATACGGGTAGAAGGGAAGCGAATCCCCTACTGCTTAGAAGGGACGGTTCTGGGGCTCAAAATCACCACAGGGGGCTACAGAGAGTCATATCGAACGAACAGTCGCGAATAGCAAGAGAGATTTGAGCGAGTTCTATAGGTTCCGTGACCTAAATCGCTCAAATAAACTCAAGATATTCAACGCGTGCATTCGCTCGAGACTCTTATACCCCCCGGTGCCGCTGAACGCGAGCGCCAAGACCCACATTGCGAAACTACAAGTCATCCAGAACAAAGCGGTTTTACTTATTACAAACACCCGAAGAAGAGAACATAAACGACAGAGGGAGCTCCACGACTCGGTTGGATTATCTCCAATCAACGTGGCGCTCCACGAGAGAACTAAGAGGATATGGCAAGCCATTGGTGCCCGCTTGAACCCTGAATTCTCTCGTACACACCTAGACATCGAAGCCGACCGACAAATAAGACCATTTAAAAGCAGCAAAGTACAGTCTGACGGTGACGTGACTCCCAAATACCCATTACAGAATCGTCAATAGACAAGAAATGACTAGGGTAATGCACAAGTTTTTTATTAGTGAAAATTAACTCCAGAATAAATCCAAAATCCAAATTCATACTTTAATAAAAATTTCAAACTCAAAATAAAATTTAGAATAATATCTGTTCAAATACCCACAGCGGGATTAAAAACCCCGTCTCAAATAAAGACTTGAATGCCAAAGATCAACATTAAGATCAAAAGTAATAATTAAATTAACCTTGTTAATTTAATTAAATAAACTATAAATTTATAGTTTATTAAATAAAAAAAAACTAACACAAAAAACAGAGCTACCCTTTCACCAGGGAC
>OZ018318.1:214417042-214749542 GCA_963969495.1 Ceratothoa steindachneri
GGGACCCCTTGCATACACATCGCTCTCAATTCTTTCATGAAGTTCTGCACCCTTGCCATACCAATGCTTTCAGGCTTCCTACATACTTCACTCATTACCTCCTTCCTTAAGTCATCCACACTATCGGGCATTCTCACATCTACTCCATCACTCTTCAAATCTTGCAAACCATTCCATGCACTGTCAAACAAGGAATCACCACCACCCTTACTCTCCTTTCCATTCATAATCCCTTTCAGCAAATACTCAGGATCACTCACTCCACACACATTTTCATCATTCGTACCAGGATACCTTGACATCAAATCAGCCACTCCATTCCGTTCACCAGGCACATACTCAATCACATAGTCAAAGTCACTCAAGTCTTCCAAAGTCCTTGCAATCCTACTATCAGCCCACTTCATACGCTGCAGATACACAAGAGGTTGATGATCTGTTTTGATCACAAACCTCACACCATTCAAAAATGGGGGCAACACTTTCAAACAATACCTTATCGCACCCAACTCTCGCTCCACAGTCAAATACTTTCATTCTGCAACATTAATAGCCTTGGATACATACCCAATTATTCGCCTGACATTCTCTCCATTCAAACGCTGCTCTTGCATCAGAAAACCTCCCATACAATACCCACTCGCATCTGTATACAATTCAAGCATTTTAGCATTCACACTATAATCTGGATACGCTAATTCAACATCTTCAGCCGCTGCCTCTTTCAGTTTCTCATACGCCTCATTCATCTTATCATTCCACCTGACAACTGTACTACCTTTCTTGCCCATCCACTCAGTCAGAGGCTTACTCACACCCGAACAATCACATATAAACTTTCGCTCAAACTCAATCAAACCCCAAAACGACTTCAGTTGCTTCACAGTCACTGGTTTCAGAAACATTCGCACCTTCTCAACATACTTCGGTGATTTTCATAACCCATTCTCACTCACCATACGCCCAAGGAATTCCACTTCTTTCGCAAACCATTCACTCTTCGCCACTTTCACTTTCACACCAACACTCTCCAACGTTCTCAACACATCATTCACCAATCTCATATACTCCTCAAAAGTCTGTCATAATCAAAATATCATCTATAAACGCAATCACATTCTTACTTGCAAACTTACTCAACACAACATTCATTGCCCGCTGGAAGTCTCCGGGAGCATTAGCCAACCCAAAGCTGAGGTTCCGGAACTGGTAATGCCATTGCTCTCCTCAGCAATGGGCATCTGGTAATACCCCCGTACCAGATCCAGCTTCGTAAACCACTCCATCTTATGCATACTATACACACACTCAGATACCACACACATCGGAAACCTTTCTTTCACAGTCCTTTCATTCACCTTTCGATAATCCACACACAGACATAATCTTCCATCCGGCTTACGTACAGGCACAATTGGACTATTCCATGGACTCTCGCTCTCTTCATTCACCTCCAATTGCTCTAATTCCAAACACTGCTCCTCAATCTTATCAGCAACCGGACGCGGAAAATGCCTTGGCCGCTGATAGATTGGGGAGTCCTCCTTCAGGACAATCTTGAATTTCGGGAGCTTTGCAACCCCGAAATCCAGATCGCCCTTACTGAGGGCTCCCTTTCGTTCAAATATCATTTGATACACATCCTCCCTTTCATACTCAGTCAAACATCCATCCAATTCCAGCATGCTCTTCACTTCATTATACATCCATTCACACATCTTTTCACCTGCAACATTCACCCTGACATCCATGCTATCATCCATACCTACCTCATTGACAGTGGAGAGGTGACTCAGTACATCTCCGACTTGGATACCACTCACCTGTCCTTTCACCCTGGGGTCCGCCTGCACACATACAAAAGGATCATTCATTCTCATCAAGCCATCAAACACACGAGCAACATGCCTTACCTTATAATATGCATCCTTTCCATCCAATATCACAGTGTTCTCACCCACATTCAAACTAACATCCTTACTCTAACTCAACCCAAACAGACACCCTTTAACCCTTCACAAGCCTTACATTTTCGATGGCAGTCACCTCAATACCAGTAAACACACTCCTCGAAACGCTACCATCTTTCCCTACACCCCATTTTTTTTTATACACCCCATTTTTACCAATCTTTCTCTCAATCTGATCACTCGCAGGATGCACAACCATACGATTCATTTTCATAAAATCATACCCCCAAATCACACCATACTCACTACTCACCTTATCAATCACAAAGAATTCACATTCATTCATCAACATAGCATGCATTAGAACAGCTGACCTTGTCATTCCAATAACAGGCACTCTCCTATTACCAATACCTACCAAACTACCCTTACACTCAGATATGACGGCTTTCTCGCTCACCTTGTCATATACATCTTTATACACCAAGCTCGTCTTGCATCCAGAATCTATTAAAGCCAAACACTCAATTCCATTCAATTCCACTTTCACACTCAGACACTCATACTTCCTACCAGACAGTACTTTCACACTAGACAGACTTACCGACACATTACTCACACTCATGCACCCAGAGGATACTTCACCAGGTACCCTCTTACAAATCAGTTTTCCGCTTCATACTTTCCATTCACACCTTGCGCTCTCAGTCTAATCCAACACTTTTCACTTGAATGTCCTTCCATCGCACAATAGCTACATACATTCCTCTGGTCATGACACATCCTCGCATAATGACCAGCCTTTCCACAATTACCACAAGCATACTTCATACTTTCCCCAGCAGTTGCTCCACCATTCAACCTCGGACAATCTTTCTTCAAATGGCCTATTTCTTTACACTCGAAGCACTCTTTCACACTGTCCTGGCAATTCTTTATCATATGCCCTTTCTTACCACACCCAAAACATGCACCAGATGTCCACCTATATTCTGCCAACATATGACCTTTCCTTCCACACCAACGACATTCCACAATCTTTCTCACACCATTCGGTCTCTCATTTGCTGGGACATACCTCGGTTTCTCTCTCATATACCCGTTCCCACACTTGAAATTCATCTGCCCCCTTCCATTTGACCACCCTCCATTTACCCATCCATTCTGCCGGCCCAGGAAGCTCGACATCACTCCAGCTGGTGTGATGTCCCTGTAGCTGACAAACTGCTGGGGTGGATGAAAGCTCCTGTGCTTCTTACCCCCAAATTCACACTGTACCATCCATCCTCTTCTAGATTGCTTTCATCATCAAATCGTCCATCTTCCAACAGCTCCAACACATCCTCCCACATCAACCATTCACCTGTCAGTCTTATTCTCTCCTTTCTCTTTCCACTCAGCCATTCACTCACCTTTCGCGGGATCGTCTCCAGAAACTTCCTCATCAGTGGTTTACATTCATTTACATCATCATCACTATACCTATTTCTTGTCATACTCTCAAGCCTATGTGCATACATGTTCAAACTTTCACTCTTTCCCATTCAAGCCTTCTCAAATTGATTCACCCTTTTATACTTTATACACTCTTTCATTCGTTTCACCTGCTCAATCAATCTCTCCTTCACCACATCGTACCTCGGTTCCCCCACACTGTAATCACACGGAAAAACTCCAATACTTTTCCCTCCAAACATTCCCCCAAAACATTCATCCAGTATCCCTTATTCTCCGGGTACTTGAGCTTACAATATCGCTCAAATTCCCCGAAGAATTCTTCCACACTTTTCCCACCATGTAACCTAAACCTATCTATCTTTGGCACTTTGGCACTCTTTCCCACATTCACTTCACTCTCACTTGAGCTGCCTTCAATCTCACTCATACCAATCATGCCATCACCTTCTCCTTCATCCGAGTACAATGAGTCCTCACTCTTGCCTCTTACCTACCTATCCTTCCCCTTTGAACCAGTCTTCCTTCTTCTCTTGCATTCAACTCTCTTCCAATCTCCGTCCTTCCTATCACTCATAATCACCCTATCCTCTCTAGACTCGCACACACTCCCATTGATCCCATTAGTCTTATCCCCTTGAGTCAGATCAGGGGTCAAGGTCGAGGTTCCTGGGGCCGGTCCTGACCCCTTCATCATGTCATATAAGTCCTGCATCCGTTGGTCGACCTGCGTCTGTCTCTTGTCCATTTCTTTCCTCATCATGTCTGTCTTCTCATCCATACTCATCACATCACTCTTTAATCCATCAATCACGTTCCTCAACATCATACATTCCTCCTCTTTCTGCCTCAATTCCAGCCTCAGTCTCACGATCTCATCATGGAGGCCCTGCTCCACAGAAGCCATCCTCCCAGGTTAGTAACAGTGATAGACAAAGATGAAAAACAACCAAACTACCTGTCACTCTAATTGGGTATGGACTGCAATCCAATCCTGTCACGCTCCCAGTTTCGAGGTCTCGCGTCCCTATTTGGGCGCCCAATGTAGCGGGCCAAAAATCTAGACTATCCCCAATCGATCCAACCCGCTTCCTACACTAATCCGTAT
Organism: Ceratothoa steindachneri; assembly: GCA_963969495.1. NCBI lineage: Eukaryota > Metazoa > Arthropoda > Malacostraca > Isopoda > Cymothoidae > Ceratothoa > Ceratothoa steindachneri. The sequence continues at coordinate 214,421,516 of OZ018318.1, forward strand.
GTGAGAAATCGAAGGAGAATAAAACGGATTGTATGTACAGTCCTTTACTAAGGAAAAAAATACTATAATATTTACAAAAACAATGAGCCTATTTATATATAACTAAAACAATCCAATTTGGAACCCTATCAATCAAAAATATATATATTAATACTAAAGAGGCGGCAAATACAAAATGAAGGGACAACAAAAGGAGGAGTTATCTTACGGTACCACGGTTTATGATTTGCCGCCCCTTCCCGGGGGAAAATCTTGCCGGCAGTCACTCTTGTGACAAAAATTGTGTATGCTTGTCTTATGGGGCCTGGCGCCTCGAAGCTCAATTTTTGTCAAGATCCAGTCACTTCTTTAGGCTATTAAAGCCCTCCACAATCAACTACTATTAGAAGACTTCTTAAATTTATTTAAATTTCCTCAAAATGTTATTATTCCAGTCGCTCTTACAAAATGCAGGCAATGTTTATTTATTACTTTACTTGAGTGCTGTCTCAGAAAAATCTTTAACATTTAGTAGCTAATTTAAAGAAAAAACATGAGATGTTAAATAACCTTTTTCATACAACATGAAATCAAATACATATGTACAAAAGAAAATATAATAAAAAATCCATTCCCACTCACAGACACATTCTTACAGAGGGAGGGAAAAGGTATTGGGAAAAGGGGTGGGAGAATGGCCCTTCATACACACTCGCATTTGCTCCACCACAGCACCTTCCTCTTTTGAACAGCAGGCCCCCCCCCCATTTTCTTTTCAAGGGGACTGCCAAGAAAGCCTTTTAGGCAGCTCATAGCTGACCGCTTCCTAGTGAAGCGGCTCGGTAGGGCAAACCCCCTTAGGGGGGAGAGGGAAGCCAAGGCCCCTTCGGGCGCTTACCCCAAAAGACCTGAGGCCAGAATATTGAACCTTGCTGGGGTCAAGGCCTGTGCCTCCCCACACATGACTAGTGACGCTGCCAATGGGACATGTGATGTCCTGGGAAGGGATGGCCAACTGGAGACCCCTCCTGAGATAGACATGGTTCTTGAGACAACCCAGCCTCAGACGGTAGGGCCTTCCATGGGAGGGAATCTGGGATCAGCGCCAAGCACCGAACCCGAATCGGCCCCTATGCAAGGTCCTCCTCAAAAGGCCCAGGTTTCTAAGGCAGTACAAGGAGGGAAGGGATCTCCTCCAACTGGTGCTCTGCGACTACCAGGACCTTCTCCATCTCGGAGAAGGACCTGGCTGAGGCTGGTCCATCTGGCCTAGGGGCTCATACTGGCCTAGGGGCTCACAGGAGTCAACACTCCTGAAGTTGGTCGCCAGGCCATCTTCCGGGGTTCCTAAAGCTGACCCCCGAAAGGAGAACAGCAACAAAGGAGCTACGGCTCCTCCGCCCACGCCTAGTGATGGGCGGAGTATCTTGTAGACGGTGGTTCCTCGAGAAGAGGGCTACCCGCCTCCGAAGCCGCAACGCACGCCTATGGTTTATAGGCGGAGGGAACAAAAGACTCGCATGGCGAGCCCAACCTCCCCCAATAAGTCCTCGAAGGCGACATTGCCTTCCGCGCTTTGTCCAGCCAACAGCGCCCGGGGTTATGCTCCGGGAAGCGTACGGCCATTCCCGTGAGGGTCTTCTGTTCGAGGAGCGCCCCCGCGTCTCCTCCGAGCTAGGCCTAGAGGGCATATTACTTCAATGGAATTGCCGTGAACTCCAGGCCAACTGAGAGGAGCTGCGGAGGCTCGTCTCGTCCCGTTTTCCCTTAGCTATTCTTCTGCAGGAGACCATGCTAGGCGCTTGCCCCTTGCCCGCCCTCCCTGGGTATGGGGGTCTTACGACCCCACCAACACGCGCTGACCGGGCTTGGGGATGCGTGGTTTACACCCGGCATCATGTCTCCGTTCTTCCTTTCTCTTTAGATACCTCCTTTCAGGCAGTGGCTGTACAACTGCACCTGGATAGGAGGTATACTATCATTTCTGCGTTCATTTCACCGTCAGCTGACTTCGACACGGGGGACTTCCGCCGCGTCGTGGCACTGTTGCCGAAGCCCTTTCTCTTGCTTGGAGATCTGAATGGCAGGCATCCTCTGGGGAGATTACTCAATAAATCCCAGGGGACAAGTCCTTGCCGATCTGATCGTAGAGCTTGAGATGGGTTTCCTAAACCTGGATGAGTTTACGCATCACTGTCCGAGAACCACTTCATTTTCTTGCCTTGACCTATCTTTGTGCTCTTCGGATGCACAGCCTGATTTTGATTGGGGGGGTGGTCGATGACCTCCATGGTAGTGATCACTTTCCCATTCAAATATCATTTTCAGGGCAACTGCCGCCTGAGAGCCCACCTCGGTGGTGCTTAGCGTGGGCGCGGTGGCCTGCATTTCAGGAAATGACTGAATTCTCTATCTCAGTCGAGGAGTTTAGGTCGGTAGATGAGGCCGTTGAGTCTTCCGGCAACCTCATCGCCGCGGGCCTGACTACTATTCCTAGAACGTCTGGCCGTTTTGCACGCCGACCACTTCCATGGTGGTCGGCCGAGTGTGAGACGGCCCTCAAACAGAAGCGTTATGTCTACATGCGCTATAAGCGCCGCCCGAGCGATTTCACTGTCGCTGAATTTCGTCGGGCTAGGGCTAGGTTCCGGTTATTTCGAAGCGCGCCCGCCGCTCTTCTTGGCGGGCATACGTGCCTTCACTTAACGGGAAAACCCCTTTAGCAGATGTGTGGAAGCGAGTCAAAAGGATTCGGGGCAAGTTCTCGCAGGACCCCCCCCTCCCGTTCTCCAGGAGAATGGGACCGCAATCTCGGACCCCGCGTCCGTGGCGGAATCCTTAGCGACCGCTTTTTCCGCATTCTCTAGCGGTGATGCTGCTCCGCCAGCATTCAATGCACGTCTTGATGTCGTGGAAGGCCGCCGGCTGGACTCTACCTCCAGAGGCGGAGAACCCTTCAACGACAGGTTTACTGTGAGTGAGTTGCGCTCCGCTCTTGCTTAGTGCGCGGACACCGCCCATGGTCCGGACGATGTGTCGTACGCCATGCTTCGACACCTGGGTGAGCGAGGCATGGCCTTTCTTTTAGATTTGTTCAACAGGATCTGAGTGGAGGGTCTCCTCCCAGATTCCTGGCGAATCGCTACTGTGCTTGCCTTTCGCAAACTGGGGAGAGATCACTCTACTCCGACCAGTTTCCGCCCATTCTCTCTAACCTCTTGCGTGTGCAAGTTGATGGAGAAATTGGTAAATGTTAGATTAGCCTTTTTCCTGGACAGCGGAGGCCATCTATCCTCTGCACAGTGCGGCTTCCGCAAGTTCCACTCCACGTCGGATGCTCTGCTCCGACTGGAAAATGCCATCTTCGAGGCCTTCCTTCGTAGACAGCACTACGCCACGGTGTTTTTCGATTTGGATAAGGCCTATGATACCACATGGCGATACGGTATTATGGAGACTCCACACGATGAGGGCGAGGTGACGCCTCCCAGTCTTTATATCTGAATTTTTGCGAGATCGTCGTTTCCGCGTACGGGTGGAGGGAGTTCTCTCCGGCCCAAAGGAGCAGGAAGAGGGTGTCCCGCAGGGAAGTGTCCTCAGTGTCGCACTCTTTGCCCTGGGCATCAACGGCATCACCTCGGTGCTGCCGGAAGATGTTCTCGCTACACTCGACCTTTTTATCTCTTTTGGCGCGGCCTAGATGCCAACTCTGGAGCGTCGACTCCAATAGGCATTGATCCATATCTCTCACTATGCTGAAGCGCACAGGTTTCAGTTTTCCTTGGCCAAGACTAAGGTGGTGCACTTCCGCCATCCATGGCTCCACCCAGGCTCAGACTTGTTTCTTAATGGGATACGCACGGAAGTGGTTGAATCGCACCGTTTCCTTGGTCTTGTATTTGACGGACGCCTCACCTGGGAGTCTCATATTCGCAGCCTTAGGGTCTCTTGTACCCGCGCCATGGATATTCTCCGTTCCGTGACGTTCAGCGCTTGTGGTGCTGATAGGGCTACTGCCTTACTTTTTTATCAATCCTTTGTTCGTTCGAAGCTCGACTACGGATGCGAGTTTTATGCATCCTCAGCCGAGCGTTTATTGCGGAAGGTGTACTCGATCCACCACACCGGCCTTCGCCTTGCGACCGGTGCCTTCCGCACTTCCCCCATTGAGAGTCTGTTGATCGATGCTGGGGAGATGCCACTCGCTCTACGCCGCGTGCAGTGCATTATTCGCCTGTACGCGCGATCCCGGCGCCTCCCTCAGTCGCCAACAGCTCTCACTGCACCTGCAGCTGATCTCGACGGTGCCTATGCCGCCGAGCGACGCCAGTCATACCCTAAGCCGTTTGGGTTTAGGGCCAGGAAACTCCTTCGAGAGCTAGGTATAGCTCTCGGGCCGGTGGCGCCCCTGGTTCTGCCCAGGACGCCACCCTGGAGGGTACCGCATTTGGCTATTTGTCGCCACGCCTCTCCTTCCAAGGCTTCTACAGTGCCGGGAGTATTGCATTCGATCTTTTTTGAGCACACCCCGTGTCACGCTGGAACCGTGTCAGTGTATACGGATGGCTCCAAGTCCGAAGAGGGGGGGGGGGGGCTTCCACGCCGTATCCCCTCTGTTTGAAGTCAGTGGGGCTCTGTCATGCGCTGCGTCTGTCTTCACGGCTGAGCTGGTGGCAATACATCACTCGGTACGGGAGATTACGCGACGTGACCGGTTCGGAGACCGGATTTTGATCTATAGCAACCTCCAAAGCGCCCTGAGTGCTCTCGGGGCATTGGACTCTCCGCATCCCCTGGTTCGCGATATCCGTGACGCCACGGTTTTGGCGAGCCGGGCGGATGTCGAGATTATCTTCTGCTGGGATCCTGGACATGTAGGAATTGCGGGTAATGATCGCGCCGATGAGGGCGCCGAAGAGTCTGTGAGAACTCTTAGAACGGACCAGCGTTTCGCTCTTCCTCACACCGACTACATGGCAGGAATACGGGCAGCTCTTTCGACTGCTTGGCAAAGAAGATGGGAGACGGTCCAAGGGAACTTAAATTGGCGTGCAATTGCGCCACGACTGTTCCCATGGACCTATCCCCCAATGCCGCGACGGCTTCAGGTCGCTTTCTGTCGTCTCCTAATCGGGTACATTCGTGTTACGCATCGCCTTTTATAGAGCGCTCGCCAGCCTCCTATTGTGACGACTGCGTTTTCCCCCAGACTGTTCGCCACATTCTTGTCGAATGTCCCAGTCTGGTTGATCTTTGCCCACGGTACCTGTCCCGGTACTGGGATGGGCGAGGTCGCTACCACCTGTCCCTTGTACTCGGGACGAGTTCGTGCACATTGACTCTTGGACTTATAGTCTTTTTCGGGGAGGCTGACCTTCTCCCCTTTATTTAACTAGGTTTTATTTTTTGTTATTGTTGTTTTCTTTGTAGGTCGCACACTCCAATGCCGGGGGGAGGGGGAGCTTCCCCCGATGACGGAGATGCTTCCACATTGTTATGATCTTCCCTTTTTATCATTGTTGTGTTTGCATATTCTTATTTTAAAGTAACCTAGAGCTAGCCCGTGTGATTGCGGTGACTTATGCCCAAGAGGGGGCAGTCGTCATATAGCCTCCATAAAAAAAAGAAAAAAAAGATTGAATGCTCACTTGAACCACACCAAGCCTCCTGAGGGAGCTTGCACCTGAACTTGTTTTTTAGTTTTTGCCTTGTATTTTTCTTTATTTTAAATTTTTTATTTAAATTAGCCTAAAAATAAGCTAGATAATTATTGGAATTTTTCTTTGTGTGACTAGCCTATCTTATTTGTCCTTTAGATATGTCCAATGACACAGATGCCCAGGATGATGAGCTCCTAGCCTTGGAGAGCATTTTTGCTGATTGTTTTCATTCTTATAACCAAGGATTCAGCAGTGAAAATACAAATAGTGGAGAACAATCAAAGTTAAAAGGAGGAGAATTAAAAATCTATTTTAAGTTACCTCAGCCATTTTACTTAACCTTTGTTAACAGTAAGTGAGGAAATATTTTATATTGTTTTTCATATCTATTTTATACCTTTTATTCAATAACTGATATGTTCCTATATTTCCATACAGATTTATCTGGTGAATTAGGAAAACAACCAATTGAACATCTTCCTCCACTTTGCTTACACTTCACCTTCCCCAAACTGTATCCTTCTACATCACCCCCTGACTATACTTTATCATGCAAATGGATCAACTCAAGTCAGGTTTGTTTATTTTATTTATGTTTTATTTTTATGTTACCCTGGAACTAATGGTCCAAAAGAACTCAAACCATCATAATAAAATTCTCATTATGGGCAATGATAAGTAGTCTCAAAATAAGAGTTATTCCTTAAATATGTGAGTATTTCATGATCTCTTGAAAATATATTTTCAAAGTTCTTAATATTTGGATAACTACCTGATAACTCAAGAGAGAAAATGTAGTTCCTATATTTAAAAAAAAAAGGAAAGTAAGAGGATCCCGGTAACTAGGCCAGTAAGTTTAACTTTCATGGTACTTAATAATATACTTGAAAGTATTATTATTAAAACAAGTAAAAATCCACCCTACAAGATTTGTTTGTTAGTCATGTGGCACTTGTTCGCTTCACTCTCAAAATTAAGAAAGTGTGCAAGAGTAAAAGGTTTTTTATTTCATAACCCATACAATTTTTTTTCAAATGCAGACACGGACACACACAATCACATGGATCATTAGGATAAGAAGTGAGTCTCAGAACATTAGAAAAGAAGGCCACAAGATGTGTTCAGATTGGATAGATGGGTTGAAAAATGTTAGAATTTTAGGATTGTCCCAAAGTAGGTAGATGAGTTTAGTTCACAGATGCATGAGTTATCAGGATCCATCTTAAATTGGATAGTAGAGGGATTAAGATATCAGAAGTAAAAGTAGTGGTAAATATAGTAAAGTCAGAGTGGAAAACTGTTATAATTGAGGTGCTGCAAAGTTTAGTTTGAGATGCCATTACTATTTATTATATATATTAATGACCTTGGGGTAAGAGTAATAAAAAAAACAAAATATGTTTTGCAGATCATATCTAATTAGCTGCACTTGTAAAAGAGGATGGTAATTTGAGGGTGCAAAGTGATCTAGATTTGTTAAGTGCTTCATTTGGTGGCAAATGACTTTCAATATCCAAAAATACAAGGTTTTACACATTGGGAAAAATAATACAGAGTTTAATTATGAAATGGAGGGAGAATATCTGGAAGCCTTGGAAGAAAAAAAACGAGACCTGGTAATCATTGACACTTCTGAAATTTTAGTGTTTTGTAACCAGAAATAGGGCAAATAAAGTACTTATTATTATTAATAGAAATGTTAATAAAAGCAAAGAGGTTATCCTAAAGTTGTTCATTTCCTGTCAGGCCTCATTTGAAATACTGTATTTAGGCATGGGTACCCCATTATAGACATGATGTTGATATGCTAGGGTCAGTTCAAAGATCAACTAGGATCTCATCCTCAAGACGAGTATAGAAATAAGTTACAATCATTTAATATCTTCTATGTGCAAGCTGAGTAGAAACTCAGCTTCTGGTTATGACAAAGTTAAGCCACATTGGAGAGGGGAAGGGGGGTTAGGAACCAGATAGTCCTGATTTGGGTCACTTTCACAGTGACTACCATTTGCTCTAGAGACCCATAGTTCACATCACATGTTAAACTGTAGGTTCCCTGAGCTTCTGTCAAGGGGGTTTGTACTGTAGGCTTATACTTGGTAGCTGGAGATTATCTGGGTTTCTTTCTAGACACTTTCATTTTGCCCCCCTTTTTTTAGAATCCTTTTCTCACCTATTTTCTGGACCAGCGACTAATAATATAAAGTTGTTACTATTATTGATGCATTTCTCCTAAATAAAATATAATATTGTTTGTTTCTTTTCTCTTCAGCTGTCCTCATTGTGCAATGAACTTGATAACTTGTGGAACCAGAATTTTGGTAATGTAGTGATGTTTACCTGGGCTCAATATCTTAAGGAAGAAACTTTGCATTTGCTTAACCTTACTGATTCGTTGATGGTGCCAAGTAATAATATTACAAGGACACACAAATCAAGTGAAAAAAGCAGAGCAGATTGTGGTAGTAAACTTGAGGACAGTAATTGTACTCTTGGTAAAATGACTGAAAGTGTAGATAATGCTTCAGCAGTTTTTAACCAGAGAGCCATTCAAGATATTGCACCAACCATCAACCTTCTCAATTTGTTAAAAGACTATGATAGAGAAATGAGAAAAACTGTATTTGATTCAAAAGTCTTTAATTGTAAAGTGTGTTTTTGTGAGAGGACTGGTAGTAATTGTATGGAATTTTGGCCATGTTATCATGTTTACTGTAAGGATTGTATGAGTTCATATTTTGAAATTCAAATCAAAGAAGGAAATATTAAATATCTGAAATGCCCTGAAGATAAATGTAATTCTGAAGCAAATCCCAAGCAAGTAAGTACCCTTTTTATTGCAGTCATACTTAGTATGATTGTCTTAAAATTGAAAATATAAGCTGTAGCACTGTGGTAAAGTAGTTAAGTATACGACCATGACTATGTAAGCTGTGCATCATAAAGGGTGACTTTGTTGTTGTGAGAGGATGATAAAGCTAATTTCCTCAATGTTAGTTCATTTGCATAACTTGTGTGGTTCCTGAAACTATGCAATTCAGTCAATCCACTGATGATCTTCTCTTTGGGCTTATGAAGTCTCAAGCTAATATTTTTCTTAAATTCTGTTATTTCCTCAAAGGCAAAGACTATTTGCTATATAGGAAACTTGTTTATCATTTTAGTAGGGGTAAAATTGCCTCTTGGGCTCTGAGATGCTGATGATGTGATTTAGCATTTATTTGTTCTTCCCTTGGGTATTCAGTGTTCCTCACTCAAATTGGAACATAGGCATCAGCAGTGGCTTCCACTGCCTTCCCTACAACCACTCCACTTGCCAAACTGAAGCAAAGATGAGTGTACCTTTGGGGAGCTTTCCTTGCCTGTCAGGAGCACTGAGATTTGCTTCCCTGGTTGCCATGCTGACGGGACTCAGTGCCCCATCCAGCCCCAGCTTAGCCTCTTTCTGACTCCCTGTTATCTTACCCTGCTTCCTCACTCTCCATACAACCACTCCCACAACTATCTCTGGTCGGCCTCTAATTTCACAGGGTAGACACCAAACATCTTCCTCACCAAATCATCCCGGATTGGGGCTGAGAGGGAGGGGACAACACCCCCTTACCCCTGAGCTCCAGTTTGTGAGGGAGGTTAACAACCTGCCTCACCCCTACCCTCACCTTCCTCACATAATCCTTCTCTCTCCTTTCACAGTCTATCAATTTTACTGTGAGCCTAAGGTGGAGCTGCCATGCTGATGCGCTGCCAGGCCACTAAGTGGGAAGAGTGGCCTCAAATGGCATCAGCTGTCTTTGCCGGGTCCATATTCACCCCTCACAGAGTGGACTACTGCGTGTTGGGTTTAGCGTTTGCATCCTGTGCAAAGACTGGGGTCACCATGTCCATGAATGAATGAATATAAAAAAAAGTCAACCCTTTACACCCCTTTCACCAGCATTGGAGCCGCTCTCAGGCAGCTCTTTTCTCCGTGCGTAGGAGAACTCAGGCAGCCTCTTAGGTTTCTAAAGATAGTGTGCTGGATCCATATCCATTCTCCAAGAGGACATACTGGACGTAACTGATTGTATAGTTGCAGTAGTGCCAGGCCCTTGTAGGCCTCCATGGTGGGGAGTCCGAGGGAAAATGCGGTCTTCTTTTTTTTTTTGCAATTGCTAGCCATAAACCAAAAAACTCCCCTTCTTGTGCCAAATGTTCCTTAGCTCCCCTTTCACCTCCCCTCGCTCGTTGGACCCCTATTCCAACGAAGTAGACCCAGATTTAGATTATTCTCACTTTCTTGTCATGAATTCATCATCCGACTCCCCACTTGGAAAAGTCGATGTGTTTGACGTCAATGAATCTGAGTCCCGCTGTTGTGAACCCCGCCGGATGTGGTCAAGAGGAAGTGGCGATGTCGTAGTTGAGGTGTCATCCCACTCAACACAACCTTGTGCGAAATCTATCTTCGATAGTTGAAATTCCAATAACTGTCTCGCCCCATCCGCGTCTGAATTTTGTCAAAGGTGTCGTCCGTTCAAACATACTAAAGGCCTATGACCCCACCCTCCTTCAGAGTAAGCTTAGTACCCAACGTGTCACACACGTACACAGGGTAACTAAAACATTAGGCTCCACTAGAGTCCCAACCGCCTCACTGATTTTAACATTCGAATGACAAGAACTGCCGCAATATATTAAAGCTGGGTACCTTCGTGTCCCAGTAAGTCCCTACATCCAACTACCCAGACGCTGCTTCAATTGCAATCAATTTGGACATGTTGGCCGTGCCTGTCGGCACCCTCACTCCTGCATGAATTGTAGCTCCGACTACCATGGCCCTGAATGCACCAAAACACCTCGCTGTGCCAACTGCGAGGTACCCACAGTGCTGCGTCAAAACTGCTTTATATTTTTATATTCGAGAGGCCCGCCAGCGTGCGTAAACACAAACCTCACCACTCGACTGGCTCTTCTCTGACGTTTTACCTGACGCTGGATGAAACTGACCATCTCGCACGAGTTCCAACCAGCCTGAAGCACTTCATCCTACATCTACTCGCAGCGTCGGAAACATTCAGAATATGCAGTCGAAGCATCGCTCTCACACTGAGATAACTAATGTAGCCCCCCTCTCTCCAGCAGCTCTAGCAGGAAGTGACGCTCAGGATGAGACACTTGAAGACATCAGACGCTATTTGAAAGAATCCTCAACATCGACCAGTGAAGGTTCATCCACCTAGCCCCGAGACCCAAACCCCAGTGGTAAGAGGAAGGATTCCTCACCTGTGTCATTGACCACCAATAAGCGGGCAGCCTCTGGAGCTGACTCGGCTGAGCCCAGGGAATCTTAAATGGACTCCTCCCCTATGGCTGAACATTCTATGCCCTTAAGTCCGTCCTCCTCTTCACAGGACTTAGGCCCCATCCTGATCCAAACGATGGCAGATATACACCCAGCTCCACACACCTCGCTCAGATCACCTGTTCGTTCCACTCACCCTTCAACCCATGATCCGATGGAAGCAGTTGATACTCCAACATCACCAATCGCGCAGGTTGGACCAACTCCTCAGACACCGAAAATACCCTCGACCCATGAATCCGGATCTACTGGCCGAAAATCCCTTCTCGATCTTGCTTTTCTGCCAGGTTGTGAGCCCGAATTACAATTAAGGGCCTCGGTTGGTTCTCCAAAACCCACGACCCTCCCCCCCCCCTAGTTACTGCTTCATCTAGGATCTCCCCCTGCAAGAGCGCGCCAAAGAGTCTGCGAGGACTCTGCGACCGGACCAGCGTTTCACTCTTCATCACACCGACTACATGGCAGGAATACGGCCAGCTCTTCAGAATGCTTGGCAAAGAAGATGGGAGACGGTCGAAGGGAACTTAAAATTGCGTGCCATTGCGCCGCGACTGTTCCCACGGACCTATCCCCCATCCTGATCCAAACGATGGCAGATATACACCCAGCTCCACACACCTCGCTCAGATCACCTGTTCGTTCCACTCACCCTTCAACCCATGATCCGATGGAAGCAGTTGATACTCCAACATCACCAATCGCGCAGGTTGGACCAACTCCTCAGACACCGAAAATACCCTCGACCCATGAATCCAGATCTACTGGCCGAAAATCCCTTCTCGATCTTGCTTTTCTGCCAGGTTGTGAGCCCGAATTACAATTAAGGGCCTCGTTTGGTTCTCCAAAACCCACGAAACCCCCCCCCCCCCCAGTTACTGCTTCATCTAGGATCTCCCCCTGCAAGAGCGTGCCAAAGAGTCCGCGAGGACTCTGCGACCGGACCAGCGTTTCACTCTTCATCACACCGACTACATGGCAGGAATACGGCCAGCTCTTCAGAATGCTTGGCAAAGAAGATGGGAGATGGTCGAAGGGAACTTAAAATTGCGTGTCATTGCGCCGCGACTGTTCCCACGGACCTATCCCCCAATGCCACAACGGCTTCAGATCGCTTTCTGTCGTCTCCGAATTGGACACACTCGTGTGACGCTCGCCTGCGTCGTCCCCCAGACTGTTCAGCACATTCTTGTCGATTGTTCCAGTCTGGGTGATCTTCGCGCACGTTACCTGTCCCGGTACCGGGATTGCCGGGGTCGCTACCGCCTGTCCCTTGTACTCGGGACGAGTGCATGCACATTGACTGGTGGACTTGTTGACTTTTGGGGGGAGGTCTACCTTTTCCCTATTATTTAACCAGGTTTTGTTTTGTTTTTTTCCTTATAGGTCGACGCTCCTGCGCCGGTGGGACCTTCCCCCGATGCAGGAGCTTGCTTACTGCTCGCTTCCTTTTTTTTTGGGGGGGGGGGGTTGTGTTTTTTTGTCTTTTTAAATTTTATTTTAAAGTAGCCTAGTACTAGGCCAGTTTTTAATACGGTGACTAAGGCCCAAGTCGGCAGTCTCCAGATGAGCTCTTAAAAAAAAAAAAAAAATCTCCCCCTGTGAAAGCAGGCTCCTCAAAATCAGCTCTCCATCTCCCAAGCTCCTTGGGACGAACCTCAAATACAGTATTGGCCACAAAAGGGAAAAAGATATCACAGTGGTATCTAATCGTCCTACATAATATCTTCCATTTTACAATGGAATTGTCAAGGCGTTCTTCCAAAGTGGGAAGAACTGAAGATTTTTTTGATGCCTATCCACCCCACTGTTATTTGTCTTCAGGAGAATAAACTAGGTATACGGCCCTTTCCGCCGGTACCCGGCTTTCTCACTTTCAACTCTATTGCTCCTGCTGGAAACTTCTCTCATGGGGGGGTGTCAATCATGGTATCTTCATCCCACCATGTTTCTCCCAATCCCCTACATACTACCCTCCAAGCTGTTGCCGTGAGGGTTTTTCTTACTAAGCTTTTTACCGTTTGCTCTATTTACCTACCCCCTTGTTTATCATTGTTAAGACCCAACCTTGTAGAACTTATAGACCAGTTGCCCTCCCCATTCTTATTACTAGGAGATTTTAACGCCTGTCGCCCATACTGGGGTGACATCACTCAAAATGCCAAAGGCAGTGTTTTAGAGTCACTTTTATTATCTGACTTTCTTTGTGTTTTAAATACTGGCGATTTTACCTCTTATCATGTCCAGACGGACTCTTTTAGCTGTGTTGACTTGTCTCTTTGTTCCCCGGATTGCTTCACAGAATTTTGATGGTCAATTCTTGACGATCTCCATGTGAGTGACCACTTTCCTGTTGTCTTGTCGGCCCTTCAAGTTAGCCCTCATAAAACCATGCCCCTTAAATGGGACTTAGGTCATGCAGATTGGGAAGGTTTCCAAGAGGCGTGCTTGTGGACCTTCAATCGAGTGGATGCGGCAATAGGATACTCTACATCTACTATCTACAATGCAGCAACACAGACTATCCCACGGAGGCGACCCGCCACAGGCCGCTCAACTGTGCCCTGGTGGACCTCGGCATGTGCAACAGCTATAAAAAATTAAAAGTTTGCCCATGCATGATTCCGAAAGAACCTAACTTTGTGCAACAAGGTCGACCAAAACTGAGCTCGTGCGCTTTGCCAAAGAATCCTTCGTCAAGCTCGCCAAAATTCATGGCGTCACGTTTAATCAATTTCCTCTATGACACATACCGCTAAGATCTGGAAGAGGATTAATAAGATCAGGGGCCATTATCCTGCTCATCATACCCCCACACTCAACTTAGACGGTTCCTTGGAGAATGATGGCCTGGCAGTCAGCAATGCCTTTGCCGACCATTTCTATGCCATCAGCAGTGTCAGCCGTTATGATAAGGCTTTTCTCTCCTACAAATCAAAGGAAGAGTTTCATTCTCTCAATTTCACAACAAAATCTAACCTTCCATATAACGCTCTATTCAGTATCCATGAGCTGCATAGTGCTTTGTCCCTTTGCAGATCTACTTTCCCTGACCTTGACGAGATCCATTTCGATATGATTCAGCACCTACATCCACACTCTACTCTCTTCTTACTTGATTTGTACAACCTTATATGGGTGAAGGATTTTTACCCTGCATCATGCCGCATTGGGATCATCCTTCCCTTTGTCAAACTGGGCAGGGATGTGTTGGATGCAGATCACTACTGCCCTATAGCTCTCACCAGCTGTTTGAGTAAGTTGCTGGAAAAAATGGTATTGGAGCACCTAAACTGGTTCCTAGAAACCAATCATCTTCTCTCTACATTTCAATGTGGCTTCTGCAAAGGTCATAGTACCCTTGACCTACTAGTACGTTTTGAGGGATCGGTCCGGAAAGCTTTCTCATTAAAGCACCGAGTCCTGGCCATATTTTTCGATATTGAGAAAGCCTACGACACAATATGGAGATACGGCATCTTGAAGCAGCTATACGTCTGGGGGATGAGAGGGTTTTTACCGTCACTTATTCAAAGTTTTTTAGTATCTCGATCCTTCGAGGTACGTGTTGGAGATGCATACTCTGACCTGCAACCCCAAGAGGAGGGAGTTCCTCAGGACAGTGTTTTAAGTGTTATGTTTTATAATTGCCCTAATGATATTATTTCGTCTCTCCCAGAGGGTGTATCGGCATCTCTGTTTGTCGATGATTTAGCACTATACTGTTCCTCACCTCGCCTTCCATCAGCAGCGCATTGGCTACAACTGGCGGTCGATGCTGTATCCAAAAGAGCACAACTTAAGGGATTCCGCTTTTCCACGAACAAAACCAAAGCACTGTATTTCCACCTAGGCAGAGGGGTTCTTGTTCCGCCATCTATCACCCTACAAGGCGAAGATATAGAGTTTGTCTCCGAGTTTCAGTTCTTGGTGTAACTCTCGATCCAAAGTTATCCTGGTTACCACACCTACGCCAACTTCGAACAGGCTGTCTGTGGGCTCTAGACATTTTGAAAGTCCTCTCACACACTTTGTGGGCAGCGACCGACAAACATTGTGGACATTATACACAGCCCTTGTTCAATCCGAATTGGATTATGGCTGTCAAATTTACTCATCGGCTTCCCCTTCAGCCCTTAAAATGCTGAACCCCATTCAAAATCTCGGAGTTCGCCTTTCTAGTGGAGCCTTCCGTACTTCTCCTGTTAACTACCTTTACTGCCCTACCATAGACTTCAAATCTGCATGCGATACCTCTGCTGAGTACAGCAAGCCTCTTTATCAGAGGTCAACAGATGGCTGTATGCTGCCAAATCAACGGCGGCATATGATAAGTTGCTATCTTTACCCAACCACTTGAACTTTCGCATTGGAGATCATCTCTCTAACCTGGGTACTTCAAGCTTCCTTACCCTTCCATCCTGACTGACCCTTAGTTGGCATGCTCCTCTCCCCATAGTATGTACTAACATGTGGGGCCTGGCAAAGTCCTCTATGAACCCTTGCATCATTAAGAGCCTGTTCTTAAACCACTTAACCTCACACAAAACAATGCTGCCCATTATTCACAGATGGCTCTAAGTCGGACGGTGGTGTGGGCGCCGCATCCATCTACCCAGGAGGAGAATTCCTAACTTTATCTTTGCTGCGAGCAGCCTCCATTTTTACCACTGAACTTTCAGCAATCCTTTTAGCCTTTAGACTCATCCAAATTTGACCTTTTAGTGATTTTGTTATTTTTTCCGACTCAAGGAGTGTCTTACAGTCAATTAGATCTTTTAATGCGTCCCATCCCCTGGTCACAGAAATTTGCAACTGGCTGATCCAAAATGCATCCCGATATAGAATTATTTTTTGCTGGGCCCCTGGGCATGTGGGGGTCCTGGGCAACGAGAAGGCTGATCGGCTGTCCCGCTCAGCACATTCTGTGTCCCCTGAGAACTCGGCTTTGCCTTTTAGGGACTACTTTCCTTCAATAAGAAAGTATATTTTTCAACTGTGGCAGAATGAATGGGATGACTGTTCATCATCCAAACTATACAAAATAAGAAATTCTATTCACTCTTGCCCCTCGAGCTGTCATAGAATGCGGTCATTGGAGGTGGCCCTTTGCCAAGTTCGCGTTGGCCACACGAGACTTACTCACGGCCCCTGAGGTCTTACAAGGAGTGGAGGGATCTCCTTCCCTGGCTGGTGCCCCTGTGACAGCCAAGACCTTATGGATCTTGCCGAGGCCGATCCATCTGGCCCAAGAAATGACTTGCATGGTGAGCTCAACATCCCCCCCCAATAACTCATCAAAGGAGTGAGTGCATTCAGTGCATTATCAGCCATTTCCATGAGGGTCTTCTCTTCGAAGAGGTTCCCAGCATCTCCTCCGAGCTAGGCTTGGAGGGTATATTCCTTCAATGGAATTGCCACATACTCTGGGCCAACTGAGACGAGCTGAGGAGTCGCATCTCCTCCCATTTTCCCTTAATTATCTTTTTGCAGGAGACCATGCTGGGCATGTGCTCCGTGCCTACCCTCCCCAGTTTTGCGCCCCTACCACCACAGGATGGGCACTAGGCAAGGGGAGGATACACTATTTACACTCAGAATGATGTCTCCATTCTTGTCTTTGCTTTAGATAACCTTTCAGGCAGTAGCTGTTCAGCTGCACCTGGCTGAAATGTATACTGTTATTTCCCATACATTCCAACATGAGCCAACTTGGATGAGGGGGACTTCCGCCCAGTTGCCAAGGCCCTTTCTCTTGCTTGTGGATCTGAATGGTAGTCACCCGATCTTGGAAGTATTTTGCTGTCTCGATTTATCTTTGTGCTATCCAGATGCACCCCTGTAAGGGACGCGGCGATTTGCAATCCTGGCCACCATGCTGATGGGACTCGGCACCCCGTCCGACCCCAGCTTAGTCTCTTCTCCTTCTTTCAGACAGCTTGTATTTCTCCCCCATTTCCTTAATTCCCCTGCAACCTCTCCCACAACTTTCCCTGGTCAGCCTCTAATTTCACAGGGTAAATGCTGACCTTCTTCTCAGCCAACCGTCCCGGATCTGGGCTAAGGGGGGAGGGGACAATGTTCCCTAACCCCTGATCTTCGGTCTGGGGTGGTTGGTTTTTAACAACCTGCTTCATCCCCACCCATACCTTCATCACATCCCTTTTCCTCTCCTCTTCACATTCTATCAATTTTACGCTGTGTTCAAGGTAGAGCCGCCATGCCAATGGACTGCCAGGCCACCAGGTGGGAGGGGTGGTCCTGAATGGCGGCACCTAGCTCTGCCATGCCTGTATGCACCCCTTGCAGGGCGGGCTTCTGCGAGGGGTGATGAGCTATTGCTTCCCGTAATAAAAAGGGGGTCACCATGCCCATTGATGAAGAAATAAAAAATCTCCCCTTAATTTCCCCTGTTCCTTCATCGGAGCCCCACCCTCAGGCAGCTCCACAGAAAAAAAAATGGAGGTCCCGCCCCCTTTGCTTATTCAGGAGACCCTCCAAATTTCTCTAACTGGAGAAGAGGCTTACTCCTCTCCTTTGTCTACGGGTGTAGTGGACTCCCCCTCACCCCCTTCCCTGGAGGTGCTTTTTGGCACCTCCCTGTTTCCAGCCGCAGTACCCCCTTTTCTTTCCAAGGGGACTGCTAAGAAAGCCAGCAGGCAGCACATAGCTGACAGCTACCCATTGAAGCGGCCCGGTAGGGCAAACCCCTTAGGGGGGAGAGGGAAGCCAGGCCCCTTCGGTCGCTTCCCTCAAAAGACCTGCTGGCAAGAATATTGAACCTTGCCTGGGTCAAGGCCTGTGCCTCCCAACACATGACTAGTGACAATGCTGCCAACGGGACCTACGATGTTCTGGGGGCCTGGCCAACTGGAGGCCCTCCCCCGAGATAGACATGGACCTTGAGGCAACCCAACCTCTGACGGTAGGGCCTTCCATGGGAGGGAATCCGGGCTTGACGCCAAGCACCGAACCCGAGTGCTTGGCCTTTTCGAGCCCGCTGGCTTCAAACGCTTCATCATTCGCTCCACTGATGGCAGCATGTCCATCAGAGGAGAGCTTTAGATAGTGTAATTGGTAAAGAGCCGAAGGTGGCCCGTTTCTCGGACGGGAGCATTCTGGCGAATGCAGTGGATCCCTCCGAGGCAGCCAAGATAAGTGCCTTTTGGACACTTGATGGTACCCAAGTGAGTGTGACGCCGCATTCTACCATGAACTTTGTGAAAGGAGTAGTTTATGCGAGGGAACTCATTGACTACTCCATTGAGGACATCACCTTAGAGCTGGCTGACCATGGGGCGGTCAAGGTCGAACGTGTGATGAGAAAACAGGGAGGGGCCTCGATACCCACTTCTACACTTCGTCACATTCGACTCTGACAAGCTCCATCAGTCGGTGCGTACCCGTTGGTATCGCTACCGAGTCGAGGCATCATTTGCCACTGCCGCGGAGGTGCTACTACTGTCATCGCTTCAGCCATGTTAATCGCTCGTGTAAATGCGCAAAATCGGGGTTACCCTAAGTCTGTGAAAGTGTCTCCAAGGCTGCACACGATACGTCCAAATCGTGTGAGATCACGTGTGTCAATTGCGGAGAGCCGCACCTCGCTTCTTTGAAGCAATGTGGTCGTATCTCCTTGAGAAGAAAATTCTAGCCATTCAGGCACAGGGGCCGGTGGCGCCCCTGGTTTTGCCCAGGACGCCACCCTGGAGGGTACCACATTTGGCTATTTGTCGCCACGCCTCTGCTCCCAAAGCTTGTACTGCGCCGGGAGTATTGCGTTCGACCTTTTTGGAGCACACATCGTGTCACGCTGGTACCGTGCCAGTGTATACGGATGGCTCCAAGTCCCAAGAGGGGGTCGGCTTCCACGCCGTATCCCCTCTGTTTGAAGTCAGCGGGGCTCTACCAGGCGCTGCGTCTGTCTTCACGGCCGAGCTGGTGGCAATACACCACTCGGTACGGGAGATTTCGCGACGTGCCCGGTTCGGAGACCGGATTGTGATCTATAGCGACTCACAAAGCGCCCTGAGTGCTCTCGGGGCATTGGAATCTCCGCATCCCCTGGTTCGCGAAATCCGTGACGCCACGGTTTTGGCGAGCCGGGCAGATGTCGAGATTATCTTCTGCTGGGTTCCTGGACATGTAGGAATTGCGGGGAATGAGCGCGCCGATGAGGGCGCCAAAGAGTCCGCGAGGACTCTGCGACCGGACCAGCGTTTCGCTCTTCCTCACACTGACTACATGGCAGGAATACGGGCAGCTCTTCGGACTGCTTGGCAAAGAAGATGGGAGACGGTCGAGGGGAACTTAAAGTTGCGTGCCATTGCGCCGCGACTGTTCCCATGGACCTATCCCCCAATGCCGCGGCGGCTTCAGGTTGCTTTCTGTCGTCTTCGAATCGGACACACTCGTGTGACGCATCGCTACTTGATGGAGCGCTCGCATGCGCCCTATTGCAACGACTGCGTCGTCCCCCAGACTGTTCGGCACATTCTTGTCGAATGTCCCAGTCTGGGTGATCTTCGCGCACGATACCTGTCCCGGTACCGGGATGGGCGGGGTCGCTACCGCCTGTCCCTTGTACTCGGGACGAGTGCGTGCACCATGACTAGTGGACTTATTGACTTTTTGGGGGAGGCTGGCCTTCTCCCTTTCATTTAACACAGTTTAATTGTTGTTGTTGTTTTTGTTATTGTTTTTTGTTATTGCTTTTTTATTGTTATTTCGTTTTATTGTTTCCTGTTTAATTTTTAAAGTAGCCTAGAACTAGGCTGTTTGTTTACGGCGACTAATGCCTAAGTCGGCAGTCGCCAAATAGCCGCTTAATTAAAAAAAAAAATTCAGGCACAGGGTCGTCTCTCATTTCGCGAGGGTAAGGACTTTGTGCTGGCGCGCCCGGCGCTGCCTGTTACATTCTACGCCTCAATATTAAGAAAGACACCCTCTGTTTTGGCCCATCCAGGCCAACGAGCACGGTTGTTTCCGCGCCCATTCGGAGCCCTTCTGTGGGTTCTACTCAACCTGGGCGCTTCCCTGGTAAAGCTGGCGGCACAAAGGGTTCACACCCAGCCCCGGCTAAAACCAGCGCTCCCCCCATTCCCCCAGCGTGACCGTTTCATCTAAGGCGAAACGGCCACGCGCCTCCACCGAGTCGTTAGACTCACAGGAGGCAACACCCCTGAAGTTGGTCGCCAGGGGATCTTCTGGGCTTCCTAAAGCTGTCCACCGAAAGGAGACTGCAACAAAGGAGCTTCGGCTCCTTCCCCCACGCCTAGTGGTAGGCCGAGTTGTTTGGAGAGGGTGGATCCTTGAAAAGAGGGCCCCCCCGCCTCCGAAGCCGCAACGCCCGCCTAAGGTTTCGAGGCCGAGGGAGGAAAAGACTCGCATGGCGAGCCCAACCTCCCCCAATAAGTCGTCGAAGGCATCAGCGCCTTCTGCGCATTGTCCGCCCAATAGCGCCCGGAGTTCTGCCTCCGAGAAGCGTACGGCCATTCGCGTCAGGGTCTTCTGTTCGAAGAGGGCTCCCGCGTCTCCTTCGAGCAGGGCCTGGAGGGCATATTCCTCCAATGGAATTGCCGTGGACCAACTAGGAGGAGCTGCGGAGGCTCGTCTCGTCCCGTCCCGTTTCCCGTTAGATATTCTTCTGCAGGAAACCATGCTAGGCGCGTGCCCCCTGCCCTCCCTCCCTATGTGTAAGGGTTTTGCGACCCCACTACCACGAGATGGGGGCCGGGCTGGGGGATGCGCGGTTTACATCTGGCATGATGTCTCTGTTCTTCTTTTCACTTTAGAAACATCCTTTCTGGCAGTTGCTGTGCAGCTTCACCTGGATAGGTGGTATACTGTTATTTCTGCGTACATTCCGCTGTCAGCTGACTTCGACGCGGGGGACTTCCGTCGCGTCGTGGCACGGTTGTCGAGACCCTTTCTCATGCTTGGAGATCTGAACGGCAGACATCCTCTCTCGGGAGATTACTCAATATATCCCAGGGGACAAGTCCTTGCCGATCTGATCGAAGAGCTTGAGATGGGTGTCCTAAATGTGGATGAGTTTATGCATCACTGCCCTACAATTGCTTCATTTTCTTGCCTTGATCTATCTTTGTGAACTTCGGATGCACAGCCTGATTTTGATTGGGGGGTGGTCGATGACCTCCATGGTAGTGATCACTTTCCCATTCAAATATCATTTTCAGGGCAATTGCCGCCTGAGAGCCCACCTCAGTGGTGCTTGGCGCGGGCACGGTGGCCTGCATTTCAGGAAATGACTGAATTCTCTATCTCAGTCGAGGAGTTTAGGTCGGTAGATGAGGCCGTTGAGTTCTTCTCCGGTAACCTCATCGCCGCCAGCCTGACTACTATACCCAGACCACCACTCCCGTGGTGGTCGGCCGAGTGTGAGACAGCCCTCAAACAGAAGCATTATGCCTACATGCGGTATAAACGCCGCCCGAACGATTTCACTGTCGCTGAATTTCGTCGGTCTAGGGCTAGGTTCCGGTATAATTCGAAGCACGCCCGCTGCTCTTCTTGGCGGGCATACGTGTCTTCACTTAACGGGAAAACCCCTCTAGCACGGGTGTGGAGGCGAGTCAAAAGGATTTGGGGCAAGTTCTCGCAGGACCCCTCACCCATTCTCCAGGAGAATGGGACCGCAATCTCGGACCCCGCATCCGTGGCGGAATCCTTCGCGACCGCTTTCTCCGCATTCTCTAGCTGGGATGCTGCTCCGCCGCATTCAATGCACGTCGTGATGTCGCGGAAGGCCACCGAATGGACTTTACCTCCAGAACCCTTCAACGACAGGTTTACTGTGAGTGAGTTGCGTTCCTCTCTTGCTTTGTGCGCGGACACCATCCATGGTCCGAATCTGGGTGGAGGGTCTCTTCCCAGATTCCTGGCGAATCGCTATTGTGCTCGCCTTTCGCAAGCTGGGGAGAGATAACTCTACTCTGGCTGGTTTTCCCCCAATCTCTCTAACCTCTTGCGTGTGCAAGTTGATGGACAAATTGGTAAATGTTAGATTAGCCTTTTTCCTGGACAGCGGAGGCCATCTGTCTTCTGCACAGTGCGGCTTCCTCAAGTTCCACTCCACGTCGGATGTTCTGCTCCGACTGGAAAATGCAGTCTGCGAGGCCTTCCTTCGTAGACAGCACTATGCCACGTTGTTTTTTGATCTGCAGAAGGCCTATGATACCGCATGGCGATACGGTATCATGGAGACTCTCCACACGATGGGGGGAGGGGACGCCCTTATCGTCTATTTCGCGTACTGGTGGGGTGAGCCCTCTCCGGCCCAATGGAGCAGTAAGAGGTTGTCCTGCAGGGAAGTGTCCTCAGTGTCACACTCTTTGCCCTGAGCATCAACGGCATCACCTCGCAGCTGCCAGAAGATGTTCTCGCTACGCTCTACGTGGACGACCTTTCCATCTCTTTTGGCGCGGCACAGATGCCAACTCTGGAGCGTCGACTCCAACAGACATTGAACCGCGTCTCTCGCTATGCCGAAGCGCACAGGTTTTGGTTTTCCTTGGCCAAGCTAAGTTGGTGCATTTCTGTTGCCATCCACGGCGCCACCCAGATCCAGACTTGTTTCTTAATGGGGTACGCTTGGAAGTGGTTGAATCGCACCGTTTCCTTGGTCTTGTATTTGACCGACGCCCCGCCTGGGAGGCTCATATTTGCAGCCTTAGTGTCTCTTGTACCCACGCCATGGATATTCTCCGCTCCGTGACGTTCAGTGCTTGGGGCGCTGATAGGGCTACTGCCTTACTTTTTTATCGATCCTTTGTTCGTTCCAAGCTCGTCTACGGATGCGAGTTTTATGCATCCTCAGCCGAGCATTTATTGCTTAAGGTGGACTCGATCCACCACACTTGTCTCCACCTGGCGACCGGTGACTTCCGCACATCCCCCATTAAGACCCTATTTGTTGATCCTGTAGATATTCCAGCTGTTCTGCGCTGTTCATTATTCGCCCGCTTGCGCAAGCTCGGCCCATCTAGTGGCCAACAGCTCTCACTCAATGGTGCCTATGTCGCTGAGAGACGCCAGTCATACCCTAAACCCCTTTTGGTTTAGAGCTAGGAAACTCCTTTGGGAGCTGATTATAGTTCTTGGGCTGGTGGTGCAAACTGTTTCTGCCCAGGACACCTCCCTAGAGGGTACCACCTTTGAATATTTGTCGCCATGTCTCTGCTACCAAAGCTTCTACAGTGCCGGGAGTATTGTGTTAGGACTTTTTTAGAACACACTTCATGTCATGCCTGAACCGTGCCAGTGTATATGGATGGCTCCAAGTCCCAAAAGTGGGTTGGTTTCTACGCAGTATCCCCTCTGTTGGAATTCAGCTGGGCTCTGCCATGTGCAGCATCTGTCTTCATGGCTGAATGGCTGAGCAGGTTGCGATAAACTGCTCATTATGAGAGATAATGCGATGTGCCCAGTTCGGAGACTGAATTGTGATTTATAGTTACTCAGAAAGTGCCCTGAATGTTCTCCGGGCATTGTACTTTGCATCTCCCACTTCAAGATATCCTTGAGGCCAGAGTTTTGGCGATCTGAGCAGATTTCAAGATTATCTTTTGCTGGGTTCCTGGATATGTATGAATTGCCGAGAATAAGGGTGCCAATGAGGGTGCCAAAAAGTCCATGAGGACTGTTCTTATGGACATACCCCTTCATATTGTGATAGCTTCAGGTTGCTTTCTGTCATCTCCAAATTGGACACCGCCATATAATTGAGTGCTTGCCTATGCTTTATTGTAACAACTGTTTTGTCTCCCATACTGTTCAACTCATTCTTGTTGAATGTCTCAGTCTGGTTGATCTTCATGCACATTACCTGTCCTGGTACTGGGAAGAGCGAGGTCGCTACTGCTTGTCCCTTGTACTCAGGACAGATTCATCCACACAGACTTGTGGACTATACGACTTTTGGGACTAGGCTGGTCTCCTCCACTTTGATTCTCTAACTCAAGAATGTTTCCATGACTTGAATTCCCATGAAATGATAGAGAGAGAGAGAGAATTTGACCTTTTGTGTCAGGTTGCATGTTCCTGTGCTGGGGTGGGGGGCGAATTACCCCTGACACCTGAGTGTGCTTCCTTCTTGTTGTGTTTTTGCCTTCTTTTTTTTTTTTAAAAATGGGGAGCTTTCCTTTTTTTCAACAATGGGTCAGGTCCTAATTTATTATTTCAAGTAGACTGTCCATAAGAGTATGATACCCTGTTCCTCAGTATCCATCCAGATCTCCATTTGTTGCAATACTTGGTCATATTTAGTGGTCTAGTTCAGGACTTCTATCCAAATCTAGTAAGGTAATTGTTTTGGGGAAGTATCCATGCTCTTCATCATTTAATGATCATCTTTAAGCTTTCTTCAATCAGGATCTTCACAAAGATCATAAGGAAATTAATGAATGATAAATATTTATAGAAAATCTTCATAATGAATTTAGTCTTCATTGTTATATATTTTCTTTTATGACAATCTGAGTATTTGTGCATCACTAATTATCCATCATGGGGCCCATCATTGGGACCCCGGGCCTTTTTCTGTTTTAGGAAAGGTTTTAGCAATCCATATCTTTCCTATATTAACCTTTCAAAAAAACTAGTAATTTTTATATAAAATTGAGGCCTTTCCTCTTGGGGATTTTTATGTTCTGAAATGACCTAGAAAACAAATAGAATTTTTCATTACCACCATACTGCACCACCCAGTTGTATTTTACACCATCATGTGTTGGAAAGATGGTTAGGAAAAGGTGGTGGATGTTGTAAGAGAGTAGATGTTGATTGAGACAGTGGATATTGTTTTTTTTCTGACAATTGTTTGAATAGACCTTTGAGAGAGGTTTGATCTCTTCCAGATTTATAGATTTAGAAAAATGATCCAGGTTACTTAATGAAAAAGTTAGATGATACTCAGTGTATGTAATGACAGGGGCAATGAGTGTATTGGGAAAGCACTTTATTTAGTGTTGGGAAATGGGTACAAAGGTTCCTTAGAGATTCATAAGGAGACATACTTAGAGCTGTATGGCATTGATGCATATCATTGCCTCCCCATTCATTGGTCATAGTGATGATACTGGGCATACATAATAAATGCTGGTTTTCAATTACTCAATACAAAATCTGAAAAGAGGAGAAGGTGTTGATGACCCATTGGGCATGTCGCACATTGGTAAAAGCATCAGAGGCACAATGAATGGAGGAAAGTCATTGAATATGGATTTGCGCAATCAATTCAAAATTATAAAGATGGGGTAGCATATTTGAAAACTTGATGGAATTATATTGCTGTAAAAAATGCCATAATTTCTTTCCAAATTTTGCATACCTTTTTAATTTCATTTTAAAGTTTATTTATTACAGGATTTTCACTATATCAAATTATTACATTCCTAATAGGTGGAGAATCTTGTATCAGATGATTTATATCACAAGTGGGATTTAATGCTGCTGAATTCTACCTTGTCAGCCTTAGGGGATATTCAACCTTGCCCGCGTCAACACTGTCAGTACCCAGTCACAATAGAGGATCAACAAGGACAGTGCCCTTCTTGTACATTTGTCTTTTGTGGACTTTGTCGGCAAGTATGGAAGTTTGAGCCATCATAAACTGCTTTTCAAAAGGGGGGTTGGAACATATGCTTGCAGGAACAAACTTTTGAGTGTGCATCTTACCAGATCAATTCCCATATCCAGCCCCCTCCCCTTGGTTCTCTTCACTCCAACCTGGCAACACTCAAGAGTAATGCTACTGTAAACGATCTATGGCAGAGGTTTTCTCAAGAAGTTATATTGAAAGTAGTTCTCAGACAATCTTGGGGTGGAGGCAGGGTACAATGAGATCATCATTGTTTTAGGTTCTAGCTGGAGGAGTCGGAGGGAGAGAGGTGGTTATGCTTTATTCTATTGTGTTCCTGTAGGGAAGGGTGGTGTCCTGATTGTAGGTGTCTAGAGAAACTGGTTCGCTGATTTAGAGTGCCTTCAATTAGTGAATATGAGGTGTCTATTCTTTGGAATAGGACATTTTGATGCTGGTATCGAAGTGCCTTGCGGGTAAAGTGGGTGTATGTTCTATTGTGTTCTGGTTTGATAGGGTAGGGGGAGTTGCCATTAATTTGGTAGTCTGGGGGGAGTTAGAGGGTTCTTGGACTGGGGCTAGTAGAAATGGAGGTGGTGTGAGGGGCATTGAAGCTTGCTTAAAATTTTGGGCCTATCGTGTTAAGGTTATCCTTGATGCGGAGAATATTTATTTTTGCTGTAGGGGGTATATTGGGATGGTTTTTATGCAGTCAGTTGCAATGCAGATGATGTTTTGTATGATTTCTATTAGATATGGTTGGTGCCAAGTCTGATGATGTGTCACTTGAATGAAATGTTTCTTTGTGTTGTCTGATGTTGGAATACTGAATGTCTTTCAGATATGGCCTTTAGCTAATGTTTTTGTTGTTAAGCTTAAGTCTTGAGTGATAGTCAGTTTTGTGGGTGTTATGGTTAAGTGTGAGAGGGTAGCCATCCAATGAGGTACGAGGGGCGGTCAATAAGTTTTTCCATTCGGATATAAGGAACCGAGATATGAGGAAAGGTGTTCTATTATTTTTCAATATAACTACCCTCAATTTCAATGCACTTGCGCCACTTGCCCCTGAGGCTTCGAATTCCCGACAACCAGAAATCTGACTGCTGTTCAATCCACTCCTGGACGGCGAGCTGGACATCTTCATCGTTCCCAAACCGGCGTCTACGCAGTGCAGCCTTGAGCTGGTGGAATAAAAAAGTAGTCGCTAGGGGCCAGATCTGGACTGTAGGGAGGATGGTTGAGCTCCTTGAATCCGCAGTCGCGCAGGGCAGCTAGTGGACTTTGACGACGTTGAAGTCGATCAAGGGGCGTAAGGTTTCTAGGAACCCAACGGGCACAGACCTTGGTCATGGCCAAATTGTCGTGGATGATGTTGATAACACTTCCATGTGATATTCCAAGTTCTCGCTCGATTTCTTCGACCTTCACCCGTCGATTTTCGAGGATCATCCTCTCCACACAGGCCACATTGTCCTCGTTGGTCACGTCTGACGGGCGTCCTGGACGGGGGTCATCTTCAAGGGACTCACAACCATGGCGGAACTCCCTATTCCAGCGAGCAATGGTTGCATAGGAAGGGGCGGTGTCGGTGTACACTGCAACCATGCGTTTATGGATTTCTTTTTGCATTCTTGCCTTCCTTGGTCAAAAATTTCATCACTGCGCCGTGTTCAACCTTCTCCATTGTTGAAAAACTTGTGACTGACGATCTGCGATCAGCTACTGCTTCTTAAATAGACGAGGCAGGAGCGTGCGGCTGCATGTCCTGACTTGTCATAAATTGTCCTTTGTTTTGCCCTACCAATTCGCAAAACTTATTGACCGCCCCTCTTATGTGTTACTTTGAGATTTTCAGGGGTAAAGAATGTGACTTGATTTTTTGTGGAAAGTGGACATTTAGTGTGAACCATTTTTGGTCTTTTTAATTTTGTATAAAGGTGGATTGAAATGTGATGGATGGATCATTTGCATATTAGATACAAAAGGATAGGGGAAAGAATGGCACCTTGATGAACGCTGTTATGAAGTTTTGCCTTTTGAATTAGGCCCAATGTTGGAGGACTTAGCCATGTCTATTGAAGAGGTATGTTATCCATTTCTTGTATGAGGATGGAACAGTGTGATAGTCTTTGATGATGTTTATTGCAGTCAGTGTTTTTGAGATGGTTGAAAGGAGTGAGATTAATGTGGAGAGGTCTGAGGGTTTGTTTGGTTTGATGATGTGCAAGTGGAGTGCCCCACAAGGGTGGGGCCTCATGTAGACTTAGACTCGGTACCTAAAGGAGTGGCATGCCCTCCCTGTCCCAGTGCACATAGCAGTTTCAAACTAGATTTTACCTTTCTTACCACTTTCTTTGCATTTGCCTCATTTTCCATGCTAATCACCTACCAGCTTTTTTCTCATTTATTGTCTGCCCCTGCTTAAGTAAGCTGCTGCTCAGACTGCATGGATCCCTGTGGACTCAAGGAGAGGAAGGACCTCTTCCCTTAACTGGTGCCACTTTGACTGCCAAGTTCTTCCCAATCAGGCAGAATAATCTTGTTGAGGCTGGTCTGTTCAGCCTTGGAATCCCTTCAGGGTGTGGGGAGAAGTGGGTACATTCCCTGCCTTCCTCTCCAAAGAAAAAGGGACAAGAAGAAAAATCTAAGTGTGGGTTCCTCTCACTTCATGGATGCTACAGGGATGGATGGGTCTGTTGCTGGTTCAGCAAGCGACCAGGGCAATACTGGCACATCCAGCCCCAATGTCCTCTCGGGTAGCGAGGCCTATACAAAGACCCAAGTGCGCTGAGCAGAGCCTCGATTATGTCAGGGCCCCACATTCAGAGACTACCTGGCATTTTTTAGCCTAGAGAGCTTTCTGGCGAATGTGACAGACCCTCCTGAGGTGGCCGTGGTTACTGCCCTTCAGACACCAATGGCTCGCCAGTGAGTGTGATGCCGCACTCTACCTTGAACTTTATGAAAGGAGTGGTTTAAGAGAGGAAACTTGTGTATTACTCCATAGAAGCATCACTTTAGAGCTGGGTGACCTGGAAGTTGTCAAGGTCAAAACTGTGATGAGGAAATAGGAGGGGGGGGACTCGACACCCACCCTGACAATAAGTCATGTTTGACCATGACAGCCTTCCCTAGTGGGTGTATGCCATTTAATATCACTCTTGTATGAAGAGATTTGTGCCACTGTCGCGTAGGTGCTATTACTGCCACCGCTTCAGCCATATGAATTGGTCCTGCCCAGCCTCCCGGAGTATAAGGGTTTTGTTTGCGACCACAGGATGGGGGCCAAGCAGGAGGATGTGTGATTTTCAACTGGCATGATGTTTCCATTCTATTTGCTATACATTCCAACATTAGCCAGTCGATGCTGGGGATTTCTGCTGGTTCATGGCATGGTTGCTGAGGCTCTTTCTTCTGCTAGGGGATTTGAATGGTAGACACACCCTGTGGGGGTAATACATGATCAATCCCAATGATCAGGTACTTGCTGACCTGATTGACCAACTGGAGATAGGTGCCCTAAATTTGGATGAGTTTATGCATCATTGCCCGAGAATGGCTTCATTTTCCTGTCTCCATCTGCCCCTGTGCTCTCCTGATGCACAGCCTGATTTTGAGAGGGAGGTGTTGATGACCTTCATGGTAGTGACCACTTTCCCATTGAACTAACATTTTCTGGACCATTGCCATCTGAAAAACTGCCCTGGTGGTGCTTGGAGTGGGCACAGTGGTCCTCATTTTAGGAAATCACTGACTTTCTGTCCCAGTAGAGGTTTTCAGGTCAGTGGATGAGGTCATTGAGTTCTTCTCCCACAATCACATCACCATAAGCATAGCTACTATTCCTACAATGTCTGGTCATTTTGTATGCTGTCCACTATAAGTGCTGTCTGAACGATTTCACCGTTAATGAATTTCTTCAACCTAGGGCTAGTTTCATGTATGTTTTGAAGCACGCCAGCCATTCTTCCTGGTGGGTGGGTATACATGTCTTCACTTAACAGGAAGACCCCTCTCGCAGAGGTGTGGAAGCGAGTCAAAAGGATTCAGGGCAAGTTCTTGCAGGGCACCACATCTGTGGCGGAATACTTTACGACCGTTTTCTCTAGCTGCGATGCTGCTCTACTAGAATTCAATGCATGTTGTGATGTTGCTGAAGGCTGCCAATGGACTTTACCTACAAAGGTGGAGAACCCTTCAATGACAGGTTTATGTTGAGTAAGTTGCACTTCACTCTTGCTTCTTGCGTGGACACTGCCCGGACACCTGGGGAATGGCTCCTGTCCTCACTTTTCACCACATGCTCTATCAAAGGAGAACTTTAGCTAGATTGACTGATAGAGAGCCGGAGGTAACCTGTTTCTCAGATAGGTCCATTAGCCTAGATGTATGGATGGTTGGTTATATATATGATGTAGGAAAGTGGGGAATGGTAGTAAATGTCTTTAAAAAAAAGGAAAATATCAGATATGCTTGGTCTGTGTGAGACAAACAAAATGGAATGAAATGTGTGAGATGTGCATTCAGGTGTAGATAATGGTGGTAGGAATAAAGAGGTTGTGGCAATGCTTTTGAGTGATGAGTGGCTTGATGCAATGGTTGGCTCTGAATATGTGAGCTCAAGATTTAGCTGGAGGGCAAGGGAGAATCAGAAGTGAAAAGTTATTGAATCAGGGAGAAAGGGGAGAGGAAATAAGAGTAAGAATAGAGATAGAGCATATATGGAAGAAAATTAAGGAACTGATAGTTGCTTGTGCAAGTGCTGTGTGTGTGTGTGCTAGAACTGAAAAAGGAAAGCAAAATGCTTAATGTTGGAATGATGTAAAGTTTGTATTGGAAAGCAAAAAGAGGCCTGCTGGGAAATACTTAATAATGCAGATGAGGCTGCCTGCATCATGCATTTGAATGAAAAGTAAAGTGAAACAAGTGATTAAATTGTCAGAGCAGCAAATAAAGCATTCAAATATGAGGGGCATTCCGAAAGTAATGCCTCCTAATTTTTTATTCTGCCCCAAGGAGTTCGAGGGGGATTGCTTATAGTATTGTTATGATGACTGAACCTTTGCACTAATAACCTGAATTTTTCATTTCTCTGTTGCAGATATTGACAGTTTGACAGTCTAAGAAAGCAACCTCTGTCATAGATGTGCGTCAGAAGCCTAGATGCATCATTAAATTCCTCCATGCTGAAGAAGTTGAACCAATCGACATTCACCAACACTTGGTGAATGTTGATTTCATCATGGTTAGAAGATGGGTTCATTGATTCAAGAGTGGTGACAGAAATTTGAGTGACCTTCTGCCTTGTACTGGTCCAACAACTCCTGACTGACAGTCAGCCAGTGGCCTTTTTGCTCCTGCATAAGCATCTGTGGAACCCACCCGGCACATACCTTGCTGTACCCCAGGGGTGACATAGTTTCCAGTGTACCAACACCCACTTTCAACTCTGCATACATTTCATTCACCGTTATCCGCTGATTAGTGTTGATGAGCTGGTTGAGGAGCGCTTCATTTTCCATAGTGGCAGCTGTGCATGGGCATCCGGAGCATGGTTTGTCACTCATCTTCTAACCAAGCTGACAGCAAGTGCCTCATCTCCGTAAATGTTCACCTAGCGTTGATAAATGTCAATTTGTTCAACTTCTGCATGGAGGAATTCATTGATGCATCTCTGCTTCCGATGCATATCCATGGCAGGGGTTGCTTTTTTAGACTCAAATCGTCACTATCTGAAACAGAGAAATGAAAATTTCAGGTTATTAGCACAAAGGTTCAGTTATCATAACAATGCTATTAGCAATTCCCTCGAACCCCTTGGGCCAGAATAAAAAATTAGGAGGCATTACTTTCGGAATGACCCTCGTAAAAGGTGAATGATGATCTGGATGGAAACAGGAACCAGGAGAAGAATAACTGTGACTATCAAGGGCAAGAATGGCAGGGTACTTCAATAAGGTCAGAAGTAGATGGTGAGAATAGTTTAAGTTGTATAATTTTTGTATGGAAGCTGATGCAAATGTAAATATAATTGGCTTTGTGGGAATAAGTCCTGTGTTGTATGAGGGTATGGGAGAGAATAAGTATGCAAGAGGTTATTAGTGCTTTGAGAGGTCTGAAAAATGGGAAGGCGATGGGAGTAGATCATATAGTCACTGAGATGGTAAAAGTGGTGTTGATTGTGTTATGGATTTGGGTCTGGTGGCTGTATTGTTAGGCATTTGAAAGCTGGAGAGCCTGAAGACTGGAGGAATGCAGTAATAGGGCTGTTTTATGAGGGTAAATGAGATCGAAAAACATTATGGCAAGTGCTAAGAATGAAGTATGTGATAAGCTATTGAATGGTGTGAAGAGTATTTATATTGGAAATAAGTCGTGCATTTGGGTGAAAGATATCTGGATTGAGTGGTATGACATACATGGGATGTAAGACAAGGTTGTGCGATGTTGCCATCGCTGTTTAAAATAGTTTTTGAATAAAGTACTGATAGTGGTACATATGGAAATGAGGGAAAGGAGTGTGAGATTGATGAGGATGAGTTCTATGATAGTCTATGCTGATGGCTTGGTTTTGGTGGCAGAGACTGAGAAGGATTTGGAAATGTTGATTGTAGCTTTCTACAGGCTATGTGTGAGTAAGATAATGGTATTTGAAGGTGAGAATGTGATTCGGGTGTGATATCCACATCTGTGGTCTTTGAACAAATGCAAATTTAAGTATCTAGGACAATAATAGTAGTACAGATGACCCAGTGTGTGACCACATGATTTGAAGTGGTAGGAAAAAACTGGGGCTATTAGAGCTGGTAGATTGAGGAACAACTAGGTAAATGAGATGTTTGTGGTGTAAGTGAGGTTGGGACTGAAAGTATTGTGAGGTAGTATGGGCGTATAAGAAGAATGGTTGGAAATAGAGTTGTGAAGAGAATATATGAGATTGAATGTTAGGGTGTGAGAAGGGTTGGACAACTACATACAAAGTGGGTTGATTGCGATTGCATTTGAAAGAGAGGGGGCTGACCAAGGAGGAAGTGAGTGGTATTGTGTATGGTAAGTGTGCATGGATGTGTTATCTGGAGGAGTTGCACGTCGTTCCGGCCGGAGTGCAAATTAGGGATGCTCTGTCATTGGGTTGACTTGAACTCTGATGAAGCCTGGAAAGTTGTTAGTGCACTTTCCCCTTGCCCACACTCACCACTACTTTACCTTTTTATTAGTATTATTAATATGTTATTATTATTAGAATTATTATTATTATGCTTATTATTTGTTAAAACTATTTATTATAATATATTATTATGTATTATAATCATTTATGATTATTATTATTATGTTAATATTATTTATTATCATTACAGCTCTCCACTCCACCTTTCTCCCCGCACTTTCCACCACAAGGAGTGTTTCCACCTGTACTCAGTTTGGTCCATTACCCATGGTGCCTTGGTGGACTGCATGCCATCCTGGAATCACCTAGAACCAGGGTATGATAATAATAGGTAATCACCCACCCACTCATTAGTGGACCCACCTATTTCTACTTCTCTTTATTACATACACTCCTACTGCTTTCGACACTTGCTCTCCTATCCACAGAGGTTTTGGCTGCCTGGCGCACTTTCATACTCTTATCACCCTTAGTCGAGTGGCAGTGTATACCGTGAGGTCCTTACCTGCTGCTAGGGCAAATATTAGGGTGTGCTGGTCCATTGCCTCTGCTCACCTTCCTCGAGTACACATTTTAGGTGGCTACACTGGCACCATCCTTTATGGTCAAAGCTGCAGGACAATTTTGCCTAAATGGTGGGGTGGGTTAGCAAAGTCCATTAATGTCAGATCGGGACCGATTATGTGTAAATGATCACATTCTGGAATTTCTGATGCTATAGAGACTTCTCTTAACCTCTCCACTCAGGCAGGTCATAGTATCTAATTTGCATGAGGCCCCATTTTTTTTTTTTCAATCTAATCATGTTGGCAACTGTCAGCAAGAGTGGGAAAGCGCAATGATTGTCACTTTGAAGCATTGCCTCCTTTTCCCTGATGTCAGGGAGGATGGAGGAAATCTAGGAACAACTTTGACCAGAGACTTGACTGTGACAGTACTGTGAATGGGATCTGTGATGCCTTGGGGGGGATGACCACATGGAGCCCACCACCTGTTTGAGATGGACTTGGTCCCGAAGGTGACCCAGCCCCAGATGGCAGAATTGTCGATGGGTTTGAACCCAAGTTCAGTGTCAAGCACCAAACCTGAGCCTGCCCCTGTGCAGACTTCTCCTCAGATGGCTCGGGCCCCTTAGGACTCATAAGGAGGAAAGGAACCACTTCCTCTGAAAACTAAGACCTTTTCTATCTTGGTGAAGCCAGTCTCTCCATCCTAGGAAATCCTTCTGGCGGTGGGAAGAAGCAAGTGCATTCCCCAGGTGCAAACTTACTCTCACTACGCTGGAGCTCTAGGAAAAGGACAGGTCTGCTGCCGTTTCAGCAAGCGACCAGGCCCAGATTGCTACATCCGGCCCCGAGGTACCCCTGGATGGGGGGGTCCAGATGAAGACCAAAGTCGAAAGTTCGCTGAGTGGATCCTCGATTACGTCGGAGCCCCCTCATTGAAAGACTCCCTCGCGTTTTTGATCCCGTTGGCTTTAAATGCTTTTGGTTATTCGCGCCACTGATAGCAGCATGTTGGTCAAGGGCAACATGATCCATCAGAGGAGAGCATTAGCTAGCTTGAGTGGTAGGATGCGTCAGATCCCTCGGAAGCAGCCATGATTATGGCCCTTCCGACACTTATTGGCACTCTGGTGAGTGTGACGCCGCACTTTACTATGAACTTCATAAAAGGAGTAGTCTATATAAGATAATTCGTCTCTCGTGTAGACCGACCCCACTCCCCCATTGTGACCCTTTCCTGTAAAGCGAAACGGCCATGCGCCTCCACCGAGTCGTTAGACTCGCAGGAGACAACACCCCGAAGGTTGTCGCGAGGCTGTTTTCCAGCATTCCTGAAGTTGCCTCCTAAAAAGGAAGACAGCACAAAAAGAGCTTATGCTCCTACACCCACACCCAGGGCTAGGCTGAGTGGCCTGGAGACGGTTGTGTGTTTCGTCAACTCACCAGCAAAGATGGGGTCCAGGCTAGAGGATGCGCCATTTACACTCGGTATAATGTTTCCGTTCATCTCTTTGGTTTAAATACCTCATTTAAGGCAGCAGTGCAGCTGCACATGGATAGGAGGTATACTGTTATTTCTGCATACATTCCACCATCATCCAACTTCGACGGGAGGGACTTGCGCCGCTTCATGGCACGGTTGCCGAGGCCCTTTCTCTTGGGGGATTTGAACTGTACACACACCATCTGGGGAGAATACTTGATCATCCCAGGGATCATGTCCTTGCTGACTTGATCAACGAGCTTGAGATAGCTGTCCTAAATGTGGATGAGTGCCCAAGAACCAGTTCATTTACCTGTTTTGATCTTTCCATGTACTCTCCGGATGCACAGGCTGATTTTGGGTGGAATGAGTCGATGATCTCTTTGGTAGTGATCACTACCATTCAAATATCATTATCTGGACTGCTACCGCTTGAGAGACCCAACCCTCGGTATAGCCTGGCGTGTGCACTCTGGTTAACACTTCAGGAAATGACTGATTTCACCCTTCCCAGTCGAAGAGTTTAGGTAGGTAGATGTGGCCGTTGATTTATTCGCCGGTAACATCCTCATGGGCCTAGGTACTATCTTGGCTACGTCTGGCCGTTTTGCACCCTGACTACTTCCTTGGTGGTCAGCCGACTGTGAGACGGCCCCCAAACAGATGCGGTATGCCTATATGTGCTATAAACACCGACCAAACGTTTTCACCTTGGGTGAATTTCGTTGAGGTAGAGCTAGGTTAAGATATGTTTCGAAACACGCCGCCGCTCTTCTGCCACGCATACATGTCTTCACCTAGGGAAAGACCCCTCTAGCAGAGGTGTTGAAGCACATCAAAAGGATACGGGACAATTTACGCAGGACCCCACTCCCGTTCTCCAGGAGAATGGACCGCAATCTCGGACCCCGCGTCCATTGTGGAGTCTCGCGACATTTCTCCTCCGCATTCTCCAGCCAAGATGCTGCTCCGCTAGCATTCAATACACGTCGTAATGTCGTGGAAGGACGCCGACTGGACCACTCCTCCAGACGCGGAGAACATTTCAACGACAAGTTTACATTGAGTGAGTTGCGTTCCCCTCTCTCTTCCTGCGCGGACATTGACCCTGGTTCAGATGATGTCCCATACGATATGCTTCGACACGTGGGTGAGCGAGGCATGGCCTTTCTGTTAGATTTGTTTAACAGGATCTGGGTAGACGGTATCGTCCTAGATTCCTGGCGAATCGCTACTCTGCCTGCTTTTCGCAAACCTGAGAGAGATCATTCTACCCCGGCCGGTTTCCGCCCAATCTCTCTAACCTCGTGCGTGTGCAAGTTGATGGAGAAATTGGTAACTGTTAGATTAGCGTTTTTTTCTGGACAGCGGTGGCCATCTGTCTTCTGCACAGTGCGACTTCCGCAAGTTCCACTCCACGTTGAATGCTCTATTCTGACTGGAAAATGCCGTCTGCGAGACCTTCCTTCGTAGACAGCACTACGCCACGGTGTTTTTCGATATGGGGAAGGCCTAGGATAATGCATGGCGATACGGTATCATGGACACTTCATGATATAAAACTCCCAATTTTTGTATCTGAATTTTTGCGAGATCGTCGATTCCGCGTACGTGCGGTGTGAGCCCCCTCCGGCCCAATGGTGCAGGTAGAGGTCGTCCCGCAGGGAAGGGCCCTCAGTGTCATACATTTTGCCCTGAGCAACGGCATCACCTCGGTGCTGCCGGAAGATGTTCTCTCTACCGTCTACATGAACAACCTTTCAATCTCTATTATCGCGGCCTAGATGCCAACTCTGGAGCGTTGACTTCAAACAGGCATTAGATCGCGTCTCTCGCTATGCCGATGCGCACAGGCTTCGATTTTCCTTGGACAAGAGTAAAGTGGTCCACTTCTGGCGCCATCCACGGCTCCACCCTGACCGAAATTTGTTTCTCAATTGGGTGCGCCTGGAAGTGGTTGGCTCGCACCGTTTCCTTGCTCTTGTATTTGACCAATGCCTCACCTGAGATGCTCATATTCACAGCCTTAGGGTCTCTTGTACCCGCGCCATAGATATTCTTCGTTCCGTGACGTTAAGCGCCTGGGGCGCTGATAGGGCTCCTGCCCTACTTTTTTATCGATCCTTTGTTCGTTCGAAGCTCGACTACGGATGCGAGTTTTATGCATCTGCAGCTGAGCGTCTATTGCGAAGGTGGACTCTATCCACCACACCAACCTTCGCCTGGCGATCGTGCATTCCGCAATTCCCCCTATTGAGAGCCTACTTGTCGATGCTGGTGAGATGCAACTCGCTCTGTGCCGTGCACGGTGCATTATTCGCCTGTACGTCTAAGCCCGGCGCCTCCCTCAGTCGCCAAAGCTCTCATTTCATCCGCAGCTGATTTCGACGGTGCCTATGCAGCCGAGAGATGCCCTTCATACCTTAAGCCCTTTGGGTTCAGGGCTAGAAAACTATCGAAATCTAAGTATAGCTTTTTGGACGGTGGCGCCCCTGGTTCTGCCCAGGACGCCACCCTGGAGGGTACCACATTTCGCTATTCGTCGCTACGCCTCTGCTCCCAAAGCAGAGTATTGCGTTAGGCCTTTTTTGAGCACATTTCGTGTCACGCTGGAACCGTGCCAGTGTATACGGATGGCTCCAAGTCCCAAGAGGGGGTCGGTTTCCACGCCGTATCCCCTCTGTTTGAAGTCAGCGGAGCTCTGCATCTGTCTTCACGGTCGAGTCGGTTGCAATACACCACTCGGTACGGGAGATTACGCGACGGACCCGGTTCGGAGAATGGATTTTGATTTATATCGTCTCGTAAAGCGCCCTGAGTGCTCTCGGAGCATTTGAATCTCCGCGACGCCACGGTTTTGGCGAGCCGGGCGGATGTCGAGATTATCTTGTGCTGGGTTCCTGGACATATAGGAATTGCGGGGAATGAGCGCGGCGATGACAGAGCCAAAGATTTCCCGAGGACTAGGCGACCAGACAGCGTTCACTCTTCCTCACACCGATTACATGGCAGGAATACGGGCTGCTTTGCAAAGAAGATGAGAGACGGTTGAGGGAACTTAAAGTTGCCTGCCATTGCACCGCGACTGTTCCCATGGACCCTACCCCCTAATGCCGCGACGTCTTCAGGTTTCTTTCTGTCGTCTCTGAATTGGACACACTCGCGGGACTCACCGCCATATGATGTAGTGCTCGCCTGCGCCTTATTGCGAAGACTGCGTTGTCTCCCAGACTGTTCTGCACATTTTTGTCCGATGTCCCAGTCTGGATGATCTTCGCGCACGTTACCTGTTCCGCGAGCGGGGTCGCCACCGTTTCTCCCTTTTACTCGTGATGGGTTCGTACACACTGACTTGTGGACTTTACGACTTTTTGGAGGAGGCCGGCCTCCTCCACTTTATTTGACTGTTTGTTGTGGGTCGCATGCTATTCTGCCAGGGGGGAGGCGGGCTTTTACCCCCGACGCTGGAACGAGCTTCCTCCATATTACCTTTTTGCTTTGTTTTCTTGTTGATTTTATCCTATGATCTTTTTGTCCTTTTTATTTATTTATTTATTTTTTTTAATATAACTTAGTCGTAGGCTGTAGTGAATCCAGCGACTTATGCCCTAGTAAGCAGTCGTCAGATTGGCTCCTTTAAATCTAGGAATCTTTTTGATTATATTAGGGCAGTGTAAATGTTTTTTGTTTTTTTGTAGTTCTTGCTTCTTGTGGATGCCATTCATGTTGACGGAGTGGGTGGGGTGCGGGACGTTTTTTTCTTAAGTTTGTAGATACTTTTGCATGGGTTGTAATTTCTTTGGGACTGTCACTAGGTGTATCATTGATGATGCCATTTGTTGCATGAGGTGTAGAGTATGTAAACTTGTTTACTTCTTGGTCACATATAGGTGTGGTGGGTAGGGATTCTGCCTTGACTTTAAGTTGAGAAGATTGGTAGTCACTGGTGTATCATTGAATGAAAAAAGATGCGTGTATTAGACTGGGAGAGTTGAGTAGAAACCATGGGCTTGGGTGCACTGCTCATGCCGTGAGGCCGCATCTCTTTCCAAGGATAAGGGCAATTTTTCATCCATTATCAGCTTCGATGCGTTGGATTGACCTTTTTGGAGCACACATCGTGTCACGCTGGTACCGTGCCAGTGTATACGGATGGCTCCAAGTCCCAAGAGGGGGTCGGCTTCCACGCCGTATCCCCTCTGTTTGAAGTCAGCGGGGCTCTACCAGGCGCTGCGTCTGTCTTCACGGCCGAGCTGGTGGCAATACACCACTCGGTACGGGAGATTACGCGACGTGCCCGGTTCGGAGACCGGATTGTGATCTGTAGCGACTCACAAAGCGCCCTGAGTGCTCTCGGGGCATTGGAATCTCCGCATCCCCTGGTTCGCGATATCCGTGACGCCACGGTTTTGGCGAGCCGGGCAGATGTCGAGATTATCTTCTGCTGGGTTCCTGGACATGTAGGAATTGCGGGGAATGAGCGCGCCGATGAGGGCGCCAAAGAGTCCGCGAGGACTCTGCGACCGGACCAGCGTTTCGCTCTTCCTCACACCGACTACATGGCAGGAATACGGGCAGCTCTTCGGACTGCTTGGCAAAGAAGATGGGAGACGGTCGAAGGGAACTTAAAGTTGCGTGCCATTGCGCCGCGACTGTTCCCATGGACCTATCCCCCAATGCCGCGGCGGCTTCAGGTTGCTTTCTGTCGTCTCCGAATCGGACACACTCGTGTGACGCATCGCTATCTGATGGAGCGCTCGCCTGCGCCCTATTGCAACGACTGCGTCGTCCCCCAGACTGTTCGGCACATTCTTGTCGAATGTCCCAGTCTGGTTGATCTTCGCGCACGATACCTGTCCCAGTACCGGGATGGGCGGGGTCGCTACCGCCTGTCCCTTGTGCTTGGGACAAATTCGTGCACACTGACTTGTGGACTTGTTGACTTCTTGGGGGAGGCCGGCCTTCTCCCTATTATTTAAGCAAGGTTTGTTTGGTTTTTTTTTGTTGTTTTTTTGCATTTGTTTTGTTGTTTTTTTTCTTTAGTTGCACGCTCCTGCGCCGGGGGGACCTCTCCCCGACGCACCAGCTTGCTTCCTTTCCCCCTTTTGGGGTGTTGTTTTTTTTTTTTTCTCTTTAATTTCATTTTAAAGTAGCCTAGAACTAGGCCAGTTTTAATACGGCGACTAATGCCCAAGTAGGCAGTCGCCAGATGAGCTCTTATAATAATAATAATAATAATAATAATAATAATAATAATAATAATAATAATAATAAAAAAAAAAAAAAAAAAAAAAAAAAAAAAAAAAAATAATAATAATAATAATAATAATAATTTTGGATTGAAGTGCTAGTGCAGTTTGACCAAGTGGAGGCTCCCATTATTGAACTAACCTGGATTAAATATATATTCAATTCGATATGTTAAAGTACTTCCTTTTTAATTCTTACCTTCTAATGGTTGCTATTTTCTCTTTGTAGCTTTGGATGGCATGGATTAGAAAAATGCCGCCTTAAGAAGGGAGCAGTAAGAAACGTTATTGAAAAGTATATGAATGGATCTCTACAGGAAAAGGAAGCTTTGGAAGCTAAATATGGCAAAAAATACTTGGATTATTTAGTTTCAGAGTTCTTGAGTGCAACTTACCTTGATAATAATGCTAAGAACTGCCCCAAATGTCAATCCAGCATTGAGGTAATTCACAAACAAATTATTATTTTTCTCATTGAACAAGTATCAGTGAACTGACTGACTGATAACCTGTTTTTCTTCACTCACAATACTTGCGCAACTGATTTAAATAAAAGTAGGACCAATCATCAGCCATTTTCCTGCAAAGTAAAGTTGACACTTATCAAAGATGCTCATTTCATATTTCACTTGCAGCAACCAAACTTTCAGGGGTGGGGGTTCCCAGGCCAACGGCCTCTATCCGGGTTTAATCACATTACAACCCAGTAGGGGGAGGGAGATACTCTCTGTAACCTATTACACTTTGTACTTGGAGGAGATGCATCTCCTCTCGGTCTGAGTGCAAATTAGGGAAGCCATTTTTACCGGGTTGACATGAACTCTGATGGTGTAGGGGGAAAGTTTTGACTGCACTTCTCCCTTGCTCCTTCCCAGCGCTACTTTTTATTTTTTACTCTATCTCCTCAACCTTATGTCTACCTTCACTTGGTACCAGGCGGAACTGTTCTCATCCGGACAGAGTGCAAATTATAGACCTGGGGATGTTGTTGGTTTACTTCTTCTCAACATTTCCTTTTCTCCTCAACTATCTGCTAAACTCTTTGTCTAGGATTATGGACCTGAACAGCTACCTTATACAATGTCAGAAGAAAGGCTTTGGAGCCTTTATAAACAACTCCCGCAGGTTGCAAGAGACCAGGCCCTGAGGAGAGCTGTGTGTTGGGGCGCAAATAATGGGACTATCTGTTTTGCCCCAATGACTGTTCCCCTGCCTACAATTGGCTGACCACATCTCTAGGGCCATTCCCTTGTGCATACTGCTGTACTGCTTTTGGCGAACCGGCTTTACTGCCTTGTTAACTGCGCGGCTAACTAAAACCTTTGGGGGGTCCCGTCTCTGTTTATGCCACAACAGATCTTTAGATCCTGGCTGTCCTGTTGAGTATCAGTAGGTTCTATT
Organism: Ceratothoa steindachneri; assembly: GCA_963969495.1. NCBI lineage: Eukaryota > Metazoa > Arthropoda > Malacostraca > Isopoda > Cymothoidae > Ceratothoa > Ceratothoa steindachneri. The sequence continues at coordinate 214,462,899 of OZ018318.1, forward strand.
CAGGATATTCGCACTGTTGCTCTGCCCCTCTGGCTGCCCAATTGAGAGCTGCGACCGACCTTTGGGTAACGAACGGCCACTGGGTAACTTCTCATCAGTTTACGTCGCTGTCCTAGGTTAATACAGCCGGGGTAGACGACCCCAAAAGTCCGAAAACCTGAGAGGGATATGCAGGAGATGTGGACACGATAGATAGTTCCCCTCCCTTTTATTTTCAGTGGTCACAAGCATAGGAATTTTTTGCATTCAGCGGGTTTGCAATTTTTATTTTTAATTTCGGACCTTGTCCCTATCTGTTAATCCTCACCTGACATTGGTGTTGGGGCAGATGGGGAGACTAGCGCCACCACCACTGACAGGTTGAGGGTATCCCCTCCAACCTACTAACTACAGCAAAGGGGTTTTTCCCCTTAACCCCTTTTCTAGAAGGGGCTCCGGGCGACTGTCCACTTGCAGTGGCTCTCCCTTTGCTTTCTCAGAGACCCTCTAAGAACACAAAAACAGGACGCGCCACCTTGAATCCCCACTCCTCCATTTGGGGGTCAAGTGACCCTTCACAACCCCTTATAGGGGTAATAGGTGGCATTGTCTTTTGTGCCCTGCACAGGAGAGCCGGAATGCCCGCTCTAATCGGGGTCGGTATGCCTGCCCCAGTTCCGTTCGAGATAGGCCATAGGCCCTATAAGTCCTTGGTTGGGATACCCGACACATTGCAGCTGGAGATGGCTATTTGGAGGCCCCTCCTGAGGTGGAAATGATCCCGGACGTGACCCAGTCCCAGATGGCAGGGTCTTCGATGGGGCCGAACTTGGACTGGATACCAGACACCGAACCTGAATCCGCCACTGTGCAGAGCACTCTTCAGATGGCACTGGACGTGTCTCTGAGAAAGATTTTGCTGAGGCTGGTCTCTCCAGCTTTGGGGCCCCAAAGCCGGTGCGTACTGGTTGGTATCGCTATCGCTTGAAAGTATTCGTGCCACTGTTGTGGAGGTGTTACTACTGCCACTGCACCAGCCATACGAATTGCTCATGTAGACGTGCAAAATGAGGTTTGCCCCCAAGTCTAAGTTGCTCCAAGGCCGTACACGATAAGTCCTTATCGTGTATGGCCAAGTGTGATAATTGTGGAGAGCCACACCTTGTTTCTTCGAAGTAATGCGGCGCGTATCTCCTAGCGTGCCCGTCATTTCCTGGGATGTCTTAAAATAGGCCCCATCTGCTAGTCTCTCTTCGAGGTCTATGAACAGGGTCGCTTCCGATCCCATTTGGAACCCTTATACGGGTTCTACCTCTCACCCCATGGTGTTCCCTTGGTCAGGTGGCGCCACAAAGGGTTCACAGCCACCCTCGGCTAAAACTAAAGCCCCTCTCCCCTGCTGCACCGCAGCATGACCGTTTCCCGCAAAGCAAAACGGCCTCGACCGAGTCGTTTGACTTCCACGAGGCAAACTACCTAAAGATGGTCGTGAAGCCATCTTCGGGGGTTCCTAAAGCTGTCTCCTGAATGAAGGACAGCATCATGGAAGCTTCGGCTCCTACGTCCCCACCTAAAGCTGGATCGGGCGTCTCGGTGACGCGGCACCATGCGAAAGAGGGAACCTGCCTCCGAAGCTGCTAAGCCCACCAAAGGTTTCCAGGTGGAGAGAGGTAAAGACGCATAACGAGCCCCACTTCTCGCAATAAGTCTTCGAAGACGACAGTGCCTTGTTCGTCCTACAGCGCCCAGAGTTCTGCTTCTGTGAAGTGTATGGCCATTCTAGTGAGGGTCTTCTCATTTTCGAGCTAGGCCTGGAGAACATATTCCTTAAATAGAATAGCTGTGGACGCCGAGCAACTGGGAGTAGCTGCGGGGGCTCCACTCCTCTCGTTCCTCAGCTAATTTTCTGCCGGAGACTGCTAGGTGTGTTTCCCCTACCCACCCTACCGGGGTTAAGGTTTTTATAACCCCAACACCACGAGATGGGGGCCGGGCAGGAGGATGTGAAATTAAATATATCATTTCAGGCAGTAGCAGTGCAGTTATACCTGGATAGGAGGTATACTGTAATTTATGCGTACATTCCACCGTCACCTGACTTAGACGCGGGGGACTTCTGCCGCGTCATGGCTCAGTTGACGAGGCCCTTCTACTCGGCTATTTGAACAGTAGATCTTCACTCTAGAGTGAATACATCATCAATCTCAGGGTTCAGGTCTTTGCCTGCCTGATCGCCTGAGCTAGAGAAGGGTGTCTTGAAATGTGGATTAGTTTACACATCATTGGCAGAGAACCTCTTCATTTTCCTCCCTCGATCTGTCCCTGTGCTCTCTGGATGCACAACCTGATTTTGGTTGGAAGTTAGTCGATGACCTCCATGGAAGTGATCATTTTCCCATTTAACTATCATTTTCTCGGCTACTGCCGCCTGAAAAACCACCCCATTGGTGCTTGGAGCGAGTGCGGATTCCACATTTCAGGAAATGTGGAATTTCTCTGTCCCAGTCGAGCAGTTTAGGTCAGTAGATGATGCTGATGGGACTCAGTGCCCCGTCCGGCCCCAGCTTAGCCTCTACTCCTTTCAGACAGCCTGCGTTTCTACCCTACTTCCTCAGTCCCCCTACAATCTCTCCTATAACTTTCTCTGGTTGGCCTCTAATTTCACAGGGTAGATGCCGACCAGCTTCCTCTCACCCAACTATTCCGGACGGGGTGGAGGGGATGTTCCCTCACCTCTGAGCTCCATCTGGCATGGTGGATTTTTAACAAGCTGCTCACCTTCCTCCGTTCCCCTTTCTTTATCCTTTTTCTATCTATATTTTTACGCCGTGCCCAAGGTGGAGCTGCAGGGCCACAAGGCGGGAGGAGTTGCCTCAAATGGCGGTAACTGGTTCTGCTGGCCTCGTACTCACCCCTCACAGAGCGGGCTACTGCGTGGGGTGATTAGCGTGAGCTTCCCGTAGAGATAATAGGGTCACCATGCCCGATGAGGAGATAAAAAAAACAACATTCCCATTCACCAGCGACGGAGCTGCATTCAGGTAGCTCCACCGCCCCCCATCCCCTTGTGAGTTCATAAGAGACCCTCCATATTTCTTCTACCGGAGAGGAGGCTTAGTCCTGTCGTTTGCCTAACGGTGTAGGGGACTCTCCCTCACCCCCTTCTCTGGAGGTGCCCTCGGGTGCCGCCCTCCTTTTCTTTCCAAGGAGACTGCCAAGAAAGCAGGTAGGCGGCCCATAATTAACCGCTCCCACCGGGAGCGGCACGATAGGGCCAACCCCCATTATGGGGAGTAGGGAAGACAGGGCCCATCGGCCCCTTCTTTCTAAAGACCTGCAGGCTCGCATATTGAGTTTAGAGGGGGTCACCGTCACCGTACGTGGCCCCCTCTCTTCCCAACAAAAGAAGCTGGGACCTGTGATGTCAGTGATATGGTCCCTGAGGCAATCCAGCCTCAGACGGTAGTAGCTTCCAAGGGGACAAACCTGGGCTCGGTGCCAAGCACTGAACCCGAGTCCGCCCCTGTGCAAGTTCCTCCTCCAGTTGATTCCCCTGTGACAGCCAAGATCTTCTCCATCTCGGAGAAGGATCTTGCTGAGGCAGGTCCATCTGGTGGCTCCTGCCGGCGGAGAGGAGAAGCGAGTTCATTCCCTGCCCTCTCAAGGCGTGGGAGGGTGGGCCTTCTCCCGTCGATGCAGCTCGCTCTATATTTTTTCAATTCGTTTGTTGTTGTTTTTTGCGTTTTTTTTGTATTTTTTTATGGGGGTGGGCTTTTAATATAGCCTAGATACAGGCTAGCTTATAATAAAAAATCCCTGCCTTCTCCTAAAAAGAAAAAAATAGAAAAAAACGGGGAGGGGGGGGCTCCTACGGATGGATCTGTTGCCAGTTTGGTAAGTGACCAAGCCAAGATCGGCACGTCCAGCCCCGTTACTCCCCCGGGCTGGGAGTCCCGGACATTGACCAGAGGTGAGAAGAGCGGTGCCTCGATTACGTCGGGTCCCCCTCATTCAGAGACTACCTGGCGTTTTCGAGCCAGCTGGCTTCAAACGCTTCCTTGTTATTCGCTCCACTGATGGCAGCATGTTGGCTAAGGACAACATGATCCATCAGAGGAGAGCTTTAGCTAGTGTAATTGGTAGAGAGCCGAATGCGCAGAATCCCTCCGAGGCGGCCATGCTTAGTGCCCTTCGGAGACTTGATGACACGCCTGTGAGTGTGACGCCGCACTCTACCATTAACTTCGTGAAAGTAGTAGTTTATGCGAGGGAACTCGTGGACTACTCCATAGATGACATCACTTTAGAGCTGGCTGACCATGGGGTGGTCAAGGTCGAGCGTGTGATGAGAAAACAGGGAGGGGCCTCAAGACCCACCCCTACACTCTTCGTCACATTCGACTCTGACAAGCTCCATCAGTCGGTGCGTACCCGTTGGTATCGAAACCCGCATGAAGGCATCATTTGCCACTGCCGTGGAGGTGCTACTACTGTTATCACTTCAGCCATGTTAATCGCTCGTATAAACGCGCAAAAATCGCGGTTACCCTAAGTTTGTGTAAGTGTCTCCAAGGCTGCACACGTTGCGTCCAAATCGTGTAAGATCACGTGTGTCAATTGTGGAGAGCCGCACCTCGCTTCTTCGAAGCAATGAGGTCCGTATCTCCTCTAGAAGAAAATCCTAGCCATTCAGGCGCAGGGTCGTCTCTCATTTCGCGAGGGTAAGGACTTTGTGCTGGCGCGCCCGGCGCTGCCTGCTACATCCTACGCCTCAATATTAAGAAAGACACCCTCTGTTCCTAGTCGCTCCATGCCTACGACCGGGCACCCTTTGCGAGTTCTACCCACCCTGGGCGCTTCCCTGCTAATTGGTGCGGACTCGGGACCAGTTGGGAGGGGCTACGGAGGCTCGTCTCCTCTCATTTCCCGTTAGTGATCTTTTTGCCCACCATGCTGGGCGCATGTCCCCTGCCCACCCTTCTGGGGTATACGGGTTTTGCGACCCCACCACCACGGGATGGGGGCCGGGCAGGAGGATGCGCGATCTACACCCGGCATGATGTCTCAGTTTTTCTCTTTGCTTTAGATACCTCCCTTCATGCAGTAACTGTGCAGCTGCAACTGGATATGAAGTATACTGTTTTTCCCGCGTACATTCCACCGTCAGCCGACTTCGATGCGTCGTGGTACGGTTGCCGAGGCCCTTTCTCTTTCTCGGAGATCTGAACGGTAGACACACCCTCTGGGGAGACTACCTTACTAATCTCAGCGGCAAAGTCGTTGCCAACCTGATCGAAGAGCTTGAGATAGGTGTCCTAAATGTGGATGAGTTTACGCATAACTGCCCGAGAAGCACTTCATTTTTCTGCCTCGATTTATCATTGTGCTCGCCGGATGCACATCCTGATTTTGGGTGGGGGAGTGGTCAATGACCTCCATTGTAATGATCATTTTCCCATTCAAATATTCTCTGGGTCGCTGCTGCTTGAGAGTCCGCCCCGGTGGTGCTTGGCGCGGGAGCGGTGCTCCAAATTTCAGGAAATGACTGATTTCTCTGTCAGTCGGGGAGTTTAGGTCGGCTGATAAGGCCGTTGAGTTCTCCGGCGACCTCATCGCCGTGAGCCTAACTACTATTCCTAGAACGTCTGGCCGTTTTGCACGCCGAACACTCGCTTTTTAGTCAGCCGAGTGTGAGATTGCCCTCAAACAGAAGCGTTATCCGTACATGCGCAATAAGCGCCGGCCAAATGATTTCATTCTCTGTGAATTTCATTGGGCTAGGTTCCGGTATATTTCGAAGCACGCCCGCCGCTCTCCTTGTCGGGCATACGTGTCTTCACTTAACGGGAAGACCCATCTAGCAGAGGTATGGAAGCGAGTCAAGAGGATTCTGGGCAAGTTCTCGCAGGACCCCCCTCCCGTTCTCAAGGAGAATGAGACCGCTATCTCGGACCCCGCGTCCGTGATGCAATCCTTAGCGACCGCTTTCTCCGCATTCTCTAGCCGGGATGTTGATCCGCCAGCATTTAATGCGTGTCGTGATGTCGCGGAAGGCCGACGACTGGACTTTACCTCATTAGGCGGAGAATCCTTCAACGACAGGTTCACTCTTGAGTGGGTTGCGTTACGCTCTCGTTTCGTGCTCGAAAACCCTCTCTGGTCCGGGAGATCTCCCGTACAGCATGCTTCGACACCTGTGTGAGCGAGGCATGGCCTTTCTGTTAGATTTTTCAACAGGATCTGGTTTGAGGGTATCCTCCCAGATTCCTGGCGAATCGCTACTGTGCCCGCTTTTCGCAAACCGGGGGGAGATCACTCTATCCCAGCCTCTTTCCACCCAATCTCTCTAACCTCGTGCGTGTGCAAGTTGATGGAGAAATTGGTAAATGTTAAATTAGCCTTTTTTCTGGACAGCGAAGGCCATCTGTCTTCTGCACAGTGCGGCTTCCGCAAGTTCCACTCCACTTCGGATGTTCTGCTCCCACTGGAAAATCCTGGCTGCGAGGCCTTCCTTCGTAGATAATACTACGCCGCGGAGTTTTCGGCCTAGAAGGCCTATGATACCGCATGCCGATACGGTATCATGGAGACTCTCTACACGATGTGGGCGAATGGACGCCTCCCAATCTTTATATCTGAATTTTTGCGAGATCGTCGATTCCGCGTACGGGTGGGGGGGGGGAGCCCTCTTCGGCCCATTGGATTAGGTAGAGGGCGTCCCGCAAGGAAGTGTCCTCAGTGTCACACTTTGCCATCAGCATCAACGACATCACCTCGGTGCTGCCGGAAGATGTTCTCGCTACTCCTACGATCTCTGTTGGCACGGCCCAGATGTCAACTCTGGAGCGTCGATTCCAACAGGCATTAAACCGCGTCTCTTGCTATGCCGAATCACACAAGTTTCTGTTTTCCTTGGCCAAGACTAAGGTGGTGCACTTCTGCCGTCATCCACGGCTCCACCCTGACCCAGACTCGTTTCTAAATGGGGTGCGCCTGGAAGTAGTGGACTTGCACCGTTTCTTTGGTCTTGTATTTGACCGACGCCCCACCTGGGAGGCTCATGTTCGCAGCCTTAGTGTCTCTTGTACCCACGCCATGGATATTCTTAGTTCAGTGACGTTCAGCGCCTTGGGTGCTGATGGGGCTACTGCCTTACTTTTTTTATCGATCCTTTGTTCTTTCAAAACTCAACTACGGATGCTAGTTTTATGCATCCGCAGCCAAACGTGTATTGCGGAAGATGTACTCGATCCACCACTGGCCTTCGCCTGGCCACAGGGGCCTTCCGCACTTTTCCCATAGAGAGCCTACTTGTCTATGCTCGAGAGCTGCCACTCGCTCTGCGCTGTCCACAGTGAATCATTCACCTGTATGCGCCAGCCCGGCACCTCCCTCATTCGCCAACAGCTCTCATTGCTTTTGCAGTAAGAAAAGATCACAGTAACAAATCATAGATAGAGAATTGTGGGTACCCATGATAGCCATAACCTTTAAAAGGAGAGATGAATTATGAGTCATTATCAGAGAAATAATCTTAATTTGATGCATATTTGTTGAAATTCTAAACATAAATATGAATTTTGAATCAAATAATGATAAGTAGCATTTATTTCTTGAAAGAAAAGTGTAATTTTGAAAAAAAAACAACGCGTTTTTCAAATTTCATTTGAAAAAGCCCCCCAAAAAACGGTAATAAAACCCAGGTGTTTTAGTGCTGTTTTTTTTTTATTTGTCAACCCTGGCATCAAAGGTATCACATCGGTGCTACCAGAAGATATTCTTGCTAGGCTTTTCATAGACGACTTTTCGATCTCTTTTGGTCCGACCCAGAGGTCAATTCTGGAATGTCTTCCAACAGGCATTTATCCCCATCTTTCGTGCTTCGGTTTTCCTTGTCCAATACTAAGGTGGTGCATTTCTGCCACCTTCGACGCCTCCAACCCGACCCGGATTAGTTCCTAAATTGGGCTCACCTGAAACTGGTTGAATCACAGTTTCCCTGATCCTGTTTTCGACCAGCGCTTCACCTGGGAGGCTCATATTCGCATGCAGTCTTAGGGTTTCTTGTACCCTCGCCATGGACATGCTTCTTTTCGTGACGTTCAGCACTTGGGCTGCTCATAGGGCGACTCTTACTTTTCTACCGATCCTCTGTTCGTTCTAAGCTTTACTACATATGCGAGGGACACCAAGTCTCGGTGTCCCTCATTGAGAGCCTACTTGTTGATGCTTGGGATAACACTCGTTCTGCGCCGTGCAGAGTGCATATGCTTCCTCAGTCGACAACGGCTCTCACTGCATCCGCAACCGACTTCGACAGTGCCTGTGAAGCCGAGAGATGCCAGTCAAATCCTTGGCCCTTTGAGTATGTGGCTAGTAAGCCACCTCGAGAGCTCGATGTAGCTCTCGTCCCGTGGCGCCTCTTGTTCTGCCCAGGACGCGATCCTGGATGGTACCACCTTTTTCTATTTGTCGCCACGCCTCTACTCCCAAAGCTTCTACAGCGCCCGGCCTATTGGTTTCGACCGTTTGGTTGCATACTTCGTGTCACGCTAGTCCCAGGAAGGGGTCGACTTCCACGCCTTATTCCCTCTGTATGAAGTGACCGAGGTTCTACCAGATGCTGCGTCTGTCATCACTGACAGGATGGTTGCAATAGACCGCTCGGTCCGGGAGATAACACGTCGTCCCCGGTTCGGAGACAGGAATGCGATATTTAGCGTCTCATAAAACGCCCTCACTGCTATCGGGGCATTTGAATCTCCACACACCCTGGTTCGCACTATTCGTGATGCCTCAGTTGCCGCTAGCGGGTGGATATCTAGATTTATCTTCTCTTGGGTTCCTATACATGTGGGATTCGCTGCGAATGAGGGCGCCAAAGAGTCCGCGAGGAATGTCACACCGGCTACAAGATGGAAGACGGCCGAGGTGAACCTAAAGTTACGTGCCATTGCGCTGCGACTGTTCCCATGGCCTACCTCCCAATGCCACGACGGCTTCAGGTCGCTTTCTATCGTTTTCGACTTGAGCACAGTCGCGGGATCCACGGCCATTTGATGGAGTGCTCTTCTGCACCTTACTGCGACGACTGCGATTTGGCACAGACTGTTCAGGACATTCTTGTTGAATGTCCCAGTCTGGGGGATCTTCGCGCATCTTACCTTTTCCAGTACCAGCGGGTTTGCTATCGCTTGTCCCTTGTAATCGGGATGGGTTCATACACACAGACACGTGGAGGAGGGTGGCCTCCTCAATTTAATTTGACTTTCTTTGTTGGTTGCATGCTCCCGCGCCGATGGGAGCTCCCCCCTTCTTCCCTACACCAAAGCGTGCTGTGCTTCTTGGTTTGTTATTTACATATTGTTATTTGTTTTTTAATATAGGCTGGGGCGAGTACGGTGACTTATGCCCAAGTAGACAGTCGCCAGATGGGGGCTCCTAAAATAATAAAAATGCTTCTTGTTGTTTGCTTCATGTATTTATATTTTTTGCCTTTGTTTGCTTGTTTTACGTTTTATTCGGGGTCTTTTGCTCATTTGTGTTTTTTTTCGAATTTTTCTTAGCTTTAGGCTATAAAATGATTGCGGAGACATGTTCTAGTATTCAATCTCCAAATGGGCGCTATAAAAAAGTCCCTTCCTGCCTCCCGAAGGCGCTTTGGCACAGTGTAAAATATCCAAGCATAAGTTTAATATGAATAATTAAAGTATTATTACCTGTAAATTACACAAGCATCTCCTGAGGATGTATGAATATTTAAAATGTGACCTTATTTTTCAGAAAATTGATGGCTGCAATAAGATGACATGTAAAAGATGTGCCACCAACTTCTGCTGGCTTTGTGCGAAGATATTGGATTGCATGAATCCGTACTATCATTTCAACAACCCTAAATCTCAGTGCTTTAATATGCTTTTCCATGGACTAAATATGTATGATGATTTGTATGACCTGGAGGATGATGATGATGATGATGATGATGATGATGAGTGAATTCATATTTTTAATTGAAGATATTATGTAAAATATTGTTGCTAAAATTTTTGTTATGGGCCACCAAGTTGCATTAAAAAGTAATCTTTCGCTTTGTTTGGAAACGACGCTCATGTGAACCAAAGTGTAAGCGTTAGTCAATGCCATTTAGGATGGAGAGAATTTGGAATCAGAATACGACAGTCGAATCATCTGGCCAAAGATTCCCAGATTCAAACGAAAGCTATTTTATCCATTGATTGGATATTCATACTTGGTAAAAAGTTTCCAATGTACTTTCCCCACCAATTTCAAGAGGGTGTACTGTACCTTTCTATGTTTTAAGCTTAGCTAACACTAGTATTTTTTTTTGTTCCCTCTCCCCACACTAGCGATAGAATCTTACCAAAAGGTTTCATTTTTCACCCTAACACGTCCATACTCACTTTTAAAATAATGAATGTACTGCTATAGGTCGTATATATTTTCTACAAAAAATGATAAATAATACCCACCACTATGCCCATGGGATGGACCCTGGCATGTGCCAATGATATGAAACTTATATCCGCTTTACACACGGTTGAAAACTTTTGAGTTATCAAAAAGTGTCTTTAGTACACCCCTCAGTTCCATCCTTCACTAATATCCACGTGCCCCCTTGTTCCCTAGTAATATAACTTCTTATTGTCGCCAAGGCGAAATATTTCGACCTGTGTTTCGCTTTATCAACACCCCCACCCTCTTCCATCAACGTTGCCTACCACTCCACCCTAATCCTCGCCTTATTTTTCTGCATAGATCTTGCCCCTCACTACCTGTGCCATCCCTTTACCTTGAGAGCTTTTAGTCTTCAAGGCATCTGGTGTCTCGCCACCCGAATTTCTCGTTTCCTCACATACTTTATTTACGGTTTCTGAGATGTGCCCTGTCCTTTTGATCGATGTCTTCCTGCCTTGATGAAATTCATTGACAATTTTGCTCCATCTTCAGCCGCGCAAAGGAGTAGTTTCTCTTGTTTGGTTGAACGGCTTTCAACCGACCTTTTAGCGTATAGAGGTGGACTTTCCGTTTCTTAATTCAAGCATAGATGACTTGAATTAGTGAACATAGTCAACGCTCTTCTAGACATTTTAGAAGTTATTTTAATTATCATTAATATTATCCTCTGTTGCAGTCTTGACAGACTTAAAGACAGCATGTTCTCAGATGCATTGGGCCACAAATGAGGTAACAACTGTGTAGAGTTAAAAAAAATTAAATTATGTTGAGTTAAAATGTTCTTGAAAAAAATTAAATGATGTTGAGTTAAAATGTTCTTGAAAAAAATTAGATGTTGAGTTAAAATGTTCTTGAAAAAAATTAGATGTGAGTTAAAATGTTCTTGGGATAAAATAAAACTAAGACGGTCGTCATGGGGTTTATCTACAATGTATGGATAACAGAACGCAATGCTGCAAATTTTCCACAATCTATCAAAAGGTGCCACCATTTTGCTTCGCCAAGGTGAAACACAATTGTGTCACCATGGGGCATTCCCTCGGCCGCCACCAGCCATAAGATCATGGGTGAGAGGCGAGTGTCCAATTCTAACTCGATGCAGGGCCACCTAATGGTAGAGTTGTTTTTGGAATCAAGATCACCAAGGAAGGATGAACAGATTGTTTAATTTGGAAAAGCTTGTTATTTGAGTGTCGGTTCGATTAGGTCTGGCACGTATTCCACACATAGTTCCTAATTGTTAGGTAAAAATCTGAAGTGTATATTTACTATCATTGTGGTTCACATGCAGGCCGCTCTACCTTCTCCATCTGCTTGTTCATTGTAGGAGACACCATCGTGGCTGGGCACCCAGTAAAAAGCCGCTGTATATGCCAGAATTTCTGGTCAACTATCCCTGAATCTTCAAAATTAATGGATGGTCACGGTTAAATTTGTTAGGGATGTGGGCATACTTCTGGTGTCACTAAAGATTGTAAAATTGTTGAAAGATGATTTAAAAATATGTATGTTAGCCCTTTTCAGTCGGTGCCTGGTTTTCGCATTTTTAACTTACACATGTCTCAGAATCATTTCATGGTGGGGGTGACAGTTATAGTTTCATCATCCCGTCGTGTACCCATCCCCCCTTTTCCACATTCCCCTCCAAGCTATTGCCGTAAGAGTTTTTTTGATAAGGCTTTTACTGTTTGGTTCATTTACCTCCCTCCTGCTCTACCCTTGTTAAGGCCTGATCATTTAAAACTTTTAAATCAGTTACCCTTCCAGTTTTTATTAGTCAGGGATTTTAATGCCCGTCACCCATATTGAGACTACATCACTCGTAATGCAGTGTTTTATGGTCTCTTTTATCATCTGACTTTCTCTGCATTTTAAACTACGGTGATAATGCGTCTTATCATGTCCAAACGGACGTTTAGCTGTTTTGACTTGTCTTACTAATTTTAGGTGGTCCGTCTTTGATGAGCTCCATGCGAGTGACCACTTCCCTATTAGCTTGTCGGCCGTTCATCCTCATCCAACCATGACTCAAGTGGGACTTAAGGCCATGCTGATTGAGAAAGCTTCCAAGAGGCGCCTTTCACAAGTGTCTCCTTGGGGACCCTCAATGATGTGGACGCAGTCGTGCACTTCACATCGATTAATTACATCATAGCCACACAGACCATTTCCCGCAGGGGACCTGTAACGGGTAGCTCAACTGTTCCCTGGTGGACCTCGGAGTCCGCAACATCCTGTAAGAACTACAAGTTAACTCATGCCTGACTCCAAGAGAACCCCAACCTTGTGTAACAAGGTTGACCAAAACCGAACTCGGGGCGCCTCGTCAGAAACCCTTAGTCATGCTCGCCGAACTTCATAGCGTCGCTACGTTTCATCGATTTCCTTCTACTGCAAAGATCTAGAAGAGAATTAACATGATCCAGGGTCGTTATGATGGCCATAATACTCCCACCCTCAATTTGCAGGGACCCTTAGTGAATGATAGTTTGGTGCTCAGCAACGCTTTAGCTAAGCATTTCAGTAGTCAGCCATTACAATAAGGCTTTTCTAGCCTATACATCAAACAAAGAGTCTCGTTCCCTCAATTTTGTGACGAGCTTCAATCTTCCGGATAATATCTTGTTCTCCATCCGCGAGTTGCGTGCTGCCTTTCCCCTTTCTCGGTCTACTTCTGGTCTTGACAGTATCCATTATGATATGATTCGGAACGTTCATAAATACTCTTCCCTGGTCTTATACAATCTTATATGGGTGAAGGGTTCTTACCCATTATCATGGTGCGTTGGGATTGTCCTCTCCTTTGTCAAACCGGGCAGGGACGGATTGGGCGCAGATCACTACCGCCCTATAACTTATTAGCTGTCTGAACAAGTTGCTAGAAAAGATGATGCTGGTGCGACTGACTTGGTTCCCGTAACCAATCAGTCTCCATTTCAGTTCGGTTTTCGCAGGGGTCTTAACACTTGACCTCTTATTAGATTTTGAGGCATCGGCCCGGAAAGCTTTCTTTAAACCACCTGGTCTTTATGATGTTTTCGACATTGAGAAAACCTACGATACTACATAGAGGTACGGCCTCTTAAAGCAGCTACACGTTTCGGGTATACGAGGTCTTTTTACCGTTCTTTATTCAAACTTTCTTAACAACTATCCTTTACCGTGCGTGTTGGAAACTCCTACTCTGACCTGCAACCCCAAGAGGAGGGAGTTCCTCAGGGCAGAGTTTCAAGTGTTTCATGTTTTGTAACTGCGATCAATGCTATCAGAGTGCGTATCGGCGACCCTGTTCGTCGATATTTTGTCTCTACTGTTACTCGCCTTGCATCATCTGCAGCTGCAGAACTTACGGCATTCCGCATTTCCACGAGCAAGTCAAAGACAATGTACGACCACCGGGGTAGACGGGTTCTTGTTCCGCCACCTATCTCTGCAAGGTCATGAGATAGAGTTGGTCCCTGAGTTTCGGTTCCTGGGAATAACTTGATCCCTAGTTATTCTGGTTATCACACCTACGTCGTCTTCGAACGGGCTGTCCAATCCAAATTTGACTGTGTGCCAAATTTACTCTAGCTTCACTCTCAGCCCTTAAAATGCTGAACCCAATTCTTAACTTCAAGAGTTCGTCTTTCAAATGTAGCCTTTCGCACCTCCCTCGTGAACAGTCTTTACTGTGAGAGTAGGGTGCTCCCTTTCCTATCATCGATTCAAGATCTATATGCGATACATCTGTCGTGTATGTCGTCCTGCATCAGAGGTTCACAGATGCCTTTATGATGTTGAATCAACGGTGCCATTCGATAGGTTGCTGTCTTTGCCCTGTCCCTTGAACCCCCGGATAGTAGATCCTCTCCAACCTGGCTTTTCTAAGAGTCCTTTCCCTTTCGTCATGGCGGATCCATAGTTAGCGTGCTTAACCTCACACAGTTTGCAGCAGCATGTGGAGCGACCTCGCATACATAGCATTGCCCATATACACAGGCGGTTCCAAGTCGGACCGAGCCATGGGAGCTGCAGCCGTTTACTCAGGAGTTTTTTAAATGTCTTTGTCGATGGGGGTCTTCTATTTTTATAGCTGAACTTTCACTCGTTTAAGCTTTTAGACATCCAAATTTTGCCATTTAAAAGATTTTATTTTTTTTTCGACGACGCTCGTAGTTTTAGAAGCGATTCGTTTTTTTAGTGCTTCCCATCCCTTAGTTGTGCAGAAATTTGCAACTGGCTGATACAGAATGTGTCCTGTTATTGGGTTCCCAGGCAATTAGAGGGCTGATCAGTCTATCATGGGGTTCCAGGATAACTCTGCATTGCCTTTGCGAGATTTATTTCCTTCTATGAAGGATTGTTTTTCATTTGTGGCCGGGCGAATTGGATTGGTGTTCATCCTTTAAATTATATACTATAAAAGTCTCCGCCTTGACCCTCGAGCCTTCAGAGACTGGGTCTTTTGGAGCGCCCCTTTGCCGCGTTCGCATCTGCCACACGAGGATTAACCACGGCCATCTTGTTTTGGCTGGTGTTCGAATTACCTCTAGCTTTCGTTTTTGTGGTGGGGACCTATCGGTTGCTATTCTTTTATTGAAATATCCATTTGCAACTCCGTTATCCAGTTTCCCGACCCATTCAAGTATCCCACCTTCGTTTCCTTCTGGCAGAGGAATCTTTGAAAGCTTCAAATTTTTTTTTATCTCTGCGGTCTTATCCCTCCTTTATAATTAATTTGCCCCCATTTGTTTGTGCTGCCATCGAAAATACACTGGGATTCGGCAGCTATTCATTTTGTTTCTTTAAATCCTTAAACCATGTCGTCATGCGGTGTCGTATGCCTTTTCGATGCCACAAAACCCTGCTAAAACATCCTTTCTAGCAAAAGCAGTAAAGACCGAGCTCTCGGGTCTTGCAAGAAGATCGGTTGAACTCTTCTTTGACGAAAATCAGTGAAATTGCGTTAGTAGTTAGATCGTTGGATCCCAGGAGCCATTTTCGTCGGTCACTAACAATTTTCTTTTTTTTCTAGTCACTTTCTCAGGCAACTAGTGAGTACAATTGAGCACTAGTTTGCAGTGGAAAGTGGAACTGTCAGGCTACTGTAAATGTCCAGTAGAAGTGCTTCGGTATGAGGGTGAATATGTTGGATAAAGGAATAATGGATCTCATCTGGCAGGTGCAGTTGAGCTGTATTTAGCTAGCCGAACGTAGCCCACTTACAGTTAACAAGTGGTTATAATAGCAGTCCTTTAAGGATGAAAAATCTAAGGGTTGATGTTCTTCACGTAACTTCAACTGCTGGAAGTCAGCTAGGTATTTGTTGATGCTATTAATTTCTGCAAAAAAGGAGGCTAGTATGTTACGACTTAAACTTGGTCGTTGGTAATTGATTCGTCTACTTCAAGACTTCGGTGAAGAATATCCAGTGTATTTTCCCTGTACTTTATTAATAAGTTTCCAAATGCGAGTGGATAGAGTAAGTGAAGTTATAAAGGATGAAAAAACTTTTCCAAGACTCAATACCGGCCTGGCGAATGGCTCTGTCCGTTTCGGTCAATGTGTTTTATTGGTGGGATTCATCTGGAAGTGCTTGTGAGCCATTTTGTATTTGTTAACAGCCAGTACACAACCATTATTGCACCATGGAATTTATTTCTTCATTAAACCAGGGTTAGATTTTGAAACCGAGACTAATGCTGCTCTCTGTACTAGTTTTTTTAAGAATGCGAATAGCATAGTCCACATCTTGTAAATCGACTATAGCCGTATCAGTGTAGGAGGCCTGGTGAAACACATTCCAGTTGGCTCTTTTTAATATTCCAGCGAGGTAGATTTAATAAAACGTAAGGATTATAGTAGCATTTAGGCATGACACTGGGAAGGTTAGGTTGTTGAGCGAGGCAGTTAGGTATAGCTTATCGTAGAACATTTGAGAAACGGACTCGATCGTCTAAAAATTGTTCGCGAATCTCAAGTTTGAACTTATCCATCACTGATAACACTTCATTTTCAAAGATATAAAGAGAGTAGGAAGAGGCAGTGTTCTCCTCCACAGTAAGCACATTACTTATCAAGTTCACAAACAGATCATTGATAAGAGTTCAGCACAATCTACGCATATGCGAAGGTGATGATTGCATCTTTGACTTACATGTCGATATATGTGGCAATCAAAACATCGCCTATGTATATTTATGTATTGGCGTACAAGGATATGAAGAGAGCCGGCTTTCTTGTGAGAGCGCAGTTCCTGGCGCTCAAAGGTGAGCGTCAGTGTATTAGTCCGGACACCATTAACCACTAACAATGTTACCCTTTGTGCAGCTTGGTCGGATCATAGTCGATGAGTTCATCACACCGGATCATCCTCTTGATAGAATTAAAAGTAGGGTGGTGGTTTGCAGAGAGCGGTGTACCAACCAAAGATTTTACCAGTTTAAGTTGATTACGAGGATACCTCAACTAAATTTCTATCATTTCGTGACCACATACGCTTTGGCTCACCATAGCGCATCTCAAAACTCCATAAGACGGGGCGGCGTCATATTTTTTTTATTTTTTTTTTTTAGAGCTCATCTGGCGACTGCCTACATGGGCATTAGTCGCAGTATTAAAACTGGCCTAGTTCTAGGCTACTTTAAAATAAAATTAAACGAGAAAAAAAAACACCCTAAATGGGGGAAAGGAAAAAAACAAAAACAAATTCAAAAAACAAAACAAAACAAAAAAACAAACCCTGCTCCCCCCAAAAGTTAATAAGTCCACAAGTCGATGTGCACGCACTCATCCCGAGTACAAGGCCCAGGTGGTAGCGATCCCACCCATCCCGGTACCGGGAAAAGTGTCGTGCGCGAAGATCACCCAGACTGGGACATTCGACAAGGATGTGGCGAACAGTCTGGGGGACGACGCAGTCGTCGCAATAGGGCGCTGGCGAGCGCTCCATCAGATAGCGATGCATCACACGAGTATGTCCGATTCGGAGACGACAGAAAGCGACCTGAAGCCGTCGCGGCATTGGAGGATAGGTCCATGGAAGCAGTCGCAGCGTAATGGCACGCAACTTTAAGTTCCCTTCGACCGTCTCCCATCTTCTTTGCCAAGCAGTCCGAAGAGCTGCCCGTATTCTTGCCATGTAGTCGGTGTGAGGAAGAGCGAAACGCTGGTCCGGTCGCAGAATCCTCGCGGACTCTTTAGCGCGCTCATTCCCCGCAATTCCTACATGTCCAGGAACCCAGCAGAAGATAATCTCGACATCTGCCCGGCTCGCCAAAACCGTGGCGTCACGGATATCGCGAACCAGGGGATGCGGAGATTCCAATGCCCTGATAGCGCTCAGGGCGCTTTGTGAGTCGCTATACATCACAATCCGGTCTCCGAACCGGGCACGTCGCGTAATCTCCCGTACCGAGTGGTGTATTGCCACCAGCTCGGCCGTGAAGACAGACGCAGCGCCCGGTAGAGCCCCACTGACTTCAAACAGAGGGGATACGGCGTGGAAGCCGAGCCCCTCTTGGGACTTGGAGCCATCCGTATACACTAGCACGGTTCCAGCGTGACACGATGTGTGCTCCAAAAAGGTCGAACGCAATACTCCCAGCGCAGTACAAGCTTTAGGAGCAGAGGCGTGGCGACAAATAGCCAAATGTGGTACCCTCCAGGGTGGCGTCCTGGGCAGAACCAGGGGCGCCACCGGCCCGAGAGCTATATCTACCTCTCGAAGGAGTTTCCTGGCCCTAAACCCAAACGGCTTAGAGTATGACTGGCGTCTCTCGGCGGCATAGGCACCATCGAGATCAGCTGCGGATGCAGTGAGAGCTGTTGGCGACTGAGGGAGGCGCTGGGCTCGCGCGTACAGGCGAGTGATGCACTGCACGCGGCGCAGAGCGAGTGGCATCTCCCCAGCATCGACCAACAGGCTCTCAATGGGGAAAGTGCGAAAGGAACCGAGCGCAAGGCGAAGGCCGGTGTGGTGGATCGAAACCACCTTCCGCAATAAATGCTCGGCTGCGGATGCATAAAACTCGCATCCGTAGTCTAGCTTTGAACGAACAAAGGATCGATAAAAAAGTAAGGCAGTAGCCCTATCAGCGCCCCAAGCGCTGAACGTCACGGAACGGAGAATGTCCATGGCGCGGGTACAAGAGACCCTAAGGCTGCGAATATGAGCCTCCCAGGTGAGGCGTCGGTCGAATACAAGACGTAGGAAACGGTGAGACTCAACCACATCCAGGCGCACCCCATTAAGAAACAAATCTGGGTCGGGGTGAAGCCGTGGATGGCGGCAGAAGTGCACCACCTTAGTCTTGGCCAAAGAAAACCGAAACCTGTGCGCTTCGGCATAGCGAGAGACGCGGTTCAATGCCTGTTGGAGTCGACGCTCCAGAGTTGGCATCTGGGCCGCGCCAAAAGAGATCGAAAGGTCGTCCACGTAGAGCGTAGTGAGAACATCTTCCGGCAGCACCGAGGTGATGCCGTTGATGCTCAGGGCAAAGAGTGTGACAATGAGGACACTTCCCTGCGGGACACCCTCTTCCTGCTCCTTTGGGCCGGAGAGGGCTCCCCCCACCCGTACGCGGAATCGAAGATCTCGCAAAAATTCAGATATAAACATTGGGAGGCCTCCCCTCGCCCCCATCGTGTGGAGAGTCTCTATGATACCATATCGCCATGCGGTATCATAGGCCTTCTCCAGATCGAAAAAGACAAGGCGTAGTGCTGTCTACGAAGGAAAGCCACGCAGACGGCATTTTCCAGTCAGAGCAGAGCATCCGACGTGGAGTGGAACTTGCGGAAGCCGCACTGTGCGAAAGACAGATGGCCTCCGCTGTCCAGGAAAAAGGCTAATCTAACATTTACCAATTTCTCCATCAACTTGCACACGCAAGAGGTCTGAGAAATTGGGCGGAAACCGGTCGGAGTATAGTGATCTCTCCCCAGTTTGCGAAGGGCGAGCACAGTAGCGATTCGCTACGAGTCTGGGAGAACACCTTCCACCCAGACGCTGTTGAACAAATCTAATAGAAAAGCCATGCCTCGCTCAACCAGGTGTCGAAGCATCGCGTACGCGACATCGTCCAGACCATGGGCGGTGTCCGCGCACGAAGCGAGAGCGGAACGCAACTCACTCACAGTAAACTTGTCGTTGAAGGGTTCTCCGCCTCTGGAGGTCAGGTCCAGCCGGCGGCCTTCCGCGACATCACGACGTGCATTGAATGCTGGCGGAGCAGCATCACGGCTAGAGAATGCGGAAAAAGCGGTCGCTAAGGATTCCGCCACGGACGCGGGGTCCGAGATTGCGGTCCCATTCTCCTGGAGAACGGCAGGGGGGTCCTGCGAGAACTTGCCCCGAATCCTTTTGACTCGCTTCCACACCTCAGCTAAAGGGGTCTTCCCGTTAAGTGAAGACACGTATGCCCGCTAAGAAGAGCGGCGGGCGTGCTTCGAAATATACCGGAACCTAGCCCTATTCCGACGAAATTCAGTGACAGTGAAATCGTTCGGGCGGCGCTTATAGCGCATGTAGGCATAACGCTTCTGTTTGAGGGCCGTCTCACACTCGGCCGACCACCATGGGAGTGGTCGGCGTGCAAAACGGCCAGACGTCCTAGGAATAGTAGTCAGGTCCACGGCGATGAGGTTGCCGGAGAAGAACTCAACGGCCTCATCTATCGACCTAAACTCCTCGACTGAGATAGAGAATTCAGTCATTTCCTGAAATGCAGGCCACCGCGCCCGCGCCCGCGCCAAGCACCACCGAGGTGGGCTCTCAGGTGGCAGTTGCCCTGAAAATGATATTTGAATGGGAAAGTGATCACTAACATGGAGGTCATCGACCACCCCCCAATCAAAATCAGGCTGCGCATCCGAAGAGCACAAAGATAGGTCAAGGCAAGAAAATGAAGCGGTTCTCGGACAGTGATGTGTAAACTCATCCACGTTTAGGACACCCATCTCAAGCTCTACGATCAGATCGGCAAGGACTTGTCCCCTGGGATTAATCTCCCCAGAGAGGATGCCTGCCGTTCAGATCTCCAAGCAAGAGATAGGGCCTCGTCAACCGTGCCACGACGCGGCGGAAGTCCCCCGCGTCGAAGTCAGCTGATGGTGGAATGTACGCAGAAATCATAGTATACCTCCTATCCAGGTGCAGCTGCACAGCCACTGCCTGAAATGAGGTATCTAAAGAGAAAGGAAGAACGGAAACATCATGTCGGGTGTAAACCGCGCATCCCCCAGCCCGGCCATCCCGCGGTGTTGGGGTCGCAAGACCCTTATACCCCGGGAGGGCAGGCAGGGGGCATGCGCCTAGCATTGTCTCCGGCAAAAAGATAGCTAACGGGAAATGGGACAAGAGAAGCCTCCGCAGCTGCTCCCAGTTGGCCCGGAGTCCACGGCAATTTTATTGAAGGAATATGCCCTCCAGGCCTAGATCGGAGACGCGGGGGCCCTCTTCGAACTGAAGACCCTCACGGGAATGGCCGTACGCTTCCCGGGGGCAGAACCCCGTGCGCTGTCGCCTTCGAGGACTTATTGGGGGAGGTTGGGCTTGCCATGCGTCTTTTCCTCCCTCCGCCTCAAAACCTGAGGCGGGCGTTGCGGCTTCGGAGGCGGGGGGCCTTCTTTTCGAGGAACCACTGTCTCCGAGCTACTCGCTCCACCTCGGGGCGTGGGCGAAGGAGCCGCAGCTCCTTTGTTGCTGTCTTCCTTTCGGAGGACAGCTTTAGGAACCCCAGAAGATGGCCTAGTGACCATCTTCAGGGGTGTTGCCTCCTGTGAGTCTAACGACTCGGTGGAGGCGCGTGGCCGTTTCGCCTTGCGGGAAACGGTCACGCTGTGGAAAGAGGGGGGAGCCCTGGTTTTAGCCGGGGCTGGGTATGAACCCTTTTTGCCGCCAGCTTTACCAGGGGAGCGCCCGGGTTGGGTAGAGCCCGCAGAAGTGCTCCGAATGGGCGCGGAAATAACCGTGCTCGTTGGCCTGGATGGGCCAGGAGCAGAGGGTGCCTTTCTAACTACTGAGGCATATGACGTCCCAGGCAGAGCCGGGCGCGCCAGGACCAAGTCCTTAGCCTCGCGGAATGAGAGTCTATCCTGGGCCTGAACGGCCAGGATTTCTTTCTCAAGGAGATATTCACCACATTGCTTCGAAGAAGCAGGGCGCGGCTCTCCGCAATTGACACACTTGGCCACACACGATTTGGAATTATCGTGTGCGACCTTGGAGCGATTTACACAGACTTCGGGTGACCCCGACTTTGCACGTCTAAATGAGCGATTCGTATGGCCGAAGCGGTGACAGTAATAGCACCGACACGGCAGTGGCACGAATGCCTTCACGCGGTAGCGGTACCAACCGGCACGCACTGATTCAGGGAGCTTGTCACAGTCGAACGTGACGAAGAGTGTAGGGGTGGGTCTCGAGGCCCCTCCCTGTTTTCTCATCACACGTTCGACCTTGACCGCCCCATAGTCGGCCAGCTCTAGGGTGATGTCCTTAATGGAGTAGTCAACGAGTTCCCTCGCATACACTACTCCTTTCACAAAGTTCATGGTAGAGTGCCACGTCACCCTCACCGGGGTGCCATGAAGTGTCCGAAGAGCACTTATCTTGGCCGCCTCAGCGGGATTCGCCAGAAGGCTTCCGTCCGAGAAACGGGTCACCTTCGGCTCTCTACCAATTGCACTAGCTAATCCTCCCCTCGGATGGATCATGTTGCCCTTGGACAACATGGTGCCATCAGTGGAGCGAATAACGGGGAAGCGCTTGAAGCCAGCGGGCTCGAAAACGCCAGGTAACCTCTGAATGAGGGGCCCTGATGTCATCGAGGCTCCGCCCTGTGCACTCTTGGTATTAGTCTTCTTTGTCAGGGGCTCCGCAACCGGGGGCGGATGTGCCGATCTTGGCTTGGTCGCTTGCCAGAGTGGCAGCAGACCCATCCGCCCCTGCGGATGGAGAGGAGCCCCGAGTATTTTTGTCTTTTTCTTTTTTGGAGAGGAGGGCGGGGAATGAACCCGCTTCTCACCTCCACCGGACGAAACCCCCAGCCCAGATGGACCGGCCTCAGCCAGGTCCTTCTCTGAAATGGAGAAGGGCCTTGTAGTCGTGGGGGCACCGGTCGGAGGAGATCCCTCCCCTCCTTGTACTGCTTCGGAAACCACAGCCGTTTGAGGAGGACCTTGCATCGGGGTGGATTCGGGTTCGGTGCTTGGCGCCGAGCCAGGATTCCCCCCCATGGAAGGCCCTACCGTCTGAGGCTGGGTTTCCTCAAGGACCATGTCTATCTCAGAGGGGAACCTCCAGTTGGCCATCCCCTCCCAAGACATCGCAGGTCCCGCTGGCCGTATCGTCACTAGTCTTCTTTGGGGAGGCATGGGCCTTGACCCCGGCAAGGTTCAGTATTCTTGCCAGCAGGTCTTTTGAAGGAAGCGACCGAAGGGGCCTGGCTTCCCTCTCCCCCCTATGGGGGTTTGCCCTACCCAGGCGCTTCGATGTGGAGCGGCTTGCTAAGGGCTGCCTGCTGGCTTTCTTGGCAGTCCCCTTGGAAAGAACAGAGGGGACTGCCGCTGGTATAAGGGAGGCGCCCGAAAGCACCTCCAGAGAAGGGGGTGAGGGGGAGTCCCCTACACCCGTAAGCGAAGGAGAGGAGTAAGCCTCCTCTCCGGTTAGAGATATATGGAGGGTCCCCTGAGCAAGCACAGGGGGGAGGACCTCCATTTTTTTGCTGGAGCTGCCCAAGGGCGGCTCCGTCGATGTTATACGAGAGGTTGGGGGTTGGGTTTTTTTTTCTACTCTACATTGGGCATGGTGACCCTCTTTTTGACACGGGATGCAATCGCGCAGTGCGGGCTACTGCGAGAGGTGCTTACAAGCCCGGCAGAGCCAGGCGTCGCCATTTAAGACCACCCCTCCCGCCTGGTGGCCTGGCAGTCCATCGGCATGGCGGCTCCGCCTTGAACACGGCGTAAAAAATATATAGATTGTGAAGAGGAGAGGAAAAGGGATGTGAGGAAGGTATGGGTGGGGATAAAGTAGGTTGTTAAAAACCAACCACCCCAGACCGGAGCTCAGGGGTTAAGGAACATTGTCCCCTCCCTCCTCAGCCTCGATCCGGGACGGTTGACTCAAGAAGAAGGTCAGCATCTACCCTGTGAAATTAGAGGCTGACCATTGAAAGTTGTGAGAGAGGTTGTATGAAAAGCGAGGAAACAAGTGTTTTGAAGGAAGAAGAAGAGGCTAAGCTGGGGTCGGACGGGGTGCTGAGTCCCATCAGCTCGTCGGCCATGATGGCAAATCGCCACGCCCCTTACGGGCGGGGGCGGCGTCAGAGCCCAAAACCAAGAATAATTAGTAGTCTAAGTCAGGATCAACTTCATTATTGAATGGATCCATACATTTGTGAAGTACAAGAATTAATGACACTATGAACGCGCGAAACAGAGGCTAAATGCGTTTAGTTTTCGTAGAGGGGCATAGCGACTATTATTATAGCGGGATCGGAATGCAAACGCTAAACTTCCTCTGCAGTAGCCCGCTCTACGAGGAGCGCTTCAGCATGGCAGTTTCAATTTGGGTTGGGCGTACATTTCTCAAATGCAAAACAAGTGCTTCAATCCGAACTTAACACCGGAAAAAAACATAAAACAAACACCCAATGCCGAACAAATCCACGACCTCAACATGGGAATCAATACTCTCACCTACACCAAACTCGGCCATTCGCAAAACTTCACTTTAAAACCTTCCTCGGTTACTGGGCCAAATCTTTCCATCGCTCCTGCCCCTGGGGGAGGGGGGGGGTATATCTAAAAGAAGCCTGTCGGGTGCTGGGAGTTCGTCCCAACTACCGACCTAGGGGAGGAAGCCTATCAGGAAGCAACATAAGTATCAATGACAAACAAGACAAAAACATTAAGGTATCAGTTAGTTTCCTCAACAAGACTAGGAAGCTCATTAAACAGCTCGGTTACCGCAGACACGAAACTTTTTGAAAACTGTGCGCTGTTGAACCTCACAAAAGAAAAGGAAAGTTTGTCTCGAGTACTGCCTGCTGGATGCTATCAAGATGACCAAAAATCAGGAGCGTTTTAAACCATATCAAATGAGGTAATTGAACACCAAAATTGAAACCAAGATTTGGTTTAAGAACTTCAATGGAACTTGGAAGTCTGAGGCAGAAAATTAAATCGGGAAACAATATTCAAAACATGGCCAAATAAATTAACGCATTTTTATTAAAAAACAAACAAACAGGTATAAAACTAAAATCAGCCCCACCACACCATCTTTTCTAATGTGTGAATTCAAGTCTGTGAGGTTAACGTTCCAGCTTGTTTCTTCTCATAATTTCAATTTTATAGTCAACGGCCTCTCGCAGATCATTGGGATTGATTGGTTTGCGATAACCACATCCCATGGTAGGACACCTACAAAAAAGAAGAAGCTGACCACCTTTTATTATTACAACCAGAATGCAAAATGAGCTCCATTAATGCCGGAGGATGGAAACAAACACATGATAGAGTCCGAAAACAACCCTCGCGACTGCCATATACCCCTGGCTCTTATAACATTCATTCAAAAAGTTTATCGGTCATCGCAAGCATTGACTAGAAGTGGCGTCCTAACAAGCCCTCGTGGCAAATAGGATCTAGACGTGACGTCATAACAAGCGCTCGTGGCAACTAGGATCAAGACGTGATGTCATAACAAGTGCTCCTGGCACCTCTACTAATAGTGTTTTCAAGTGGACACATTTTCCTATTTTTGATTGATGATTTACTAAATAATCTTAAACTGCTTTCAGACAGTGACCACTAGAAGGCTCGGCTCCCCCCCCCCGCCACCTCTTTACACCCTATCAAGCATAAAGCCACTCATCTGTTATTCGATGCCGAAATGCCGCTTAATAGCAATGGGGGCGCTAAGTGCTACAGTTTATCGCCCAGTTAGGGTTCATCTTTGGGCAGAAGCCTCCCTCCACCCAGTACGCACCCTCACAACCCCCCTATGCACAATATCATCCATTTCCTCAGCGGTCAGCCTTTTCTCTCTCAAAATGGTATCAAATTTGTGAAATTTGAATACAAATTTGATTAAAGCAACTATGATCTTTAAGAGCAAAATGAGACAAATTTTAACATTTGCAACAAATTTTCAATATTTTAAAGAGTTTAGATTCACATCATCAACTTACATTTTCGAGGATATCCTGACACTCACTTTCGTACACTCTTTGCACCAGTATATTTCCCTTCACTTTTCTTACACGCTCATACCATCTCTCAACGTTTAGTCGCAACCTCGTCCACACCATTTATCTCATACCAGTCACTTTATTACCCTTCGCACAACAATCAAACCTCTCACATTGTTCATTTGCACTGCTCACACTCATATATTTTCTTCTCCCATACCAGTCTCACTACCATACACCAACGTTGCAAGCAGCACACACTGATGCCGCTTCCTGGCACACTCCACACTGCTGAAACCATTAACATTCGCTAATAGATTCAAAGAACTTCCAACCATTTAAAACCTTGGGGTCGCAATTTGCTTCATTTGTACCGCCATCACTTACAGTGCATGGGAGATACTTCAAACTTTTCAGTTGTTCAAGGGTGACAACACAGACTAGAAAATCTCATCCTGCTCCATTTTCATCCCTTTTGTGCATTCTTTTAGTCTTTTCCTCTCACACACCCTAAAAAAAACTTCGATCAACATTTCTAAATCCTCTTTCAGCCGCCAACACCAAGTTATCATTATATACCAAATAGAACCCATGCCTCACCATTCCTCAACAATCTCTCACCCTTTTTTTCTCATTCCCACATATATTTCTGTCAGTACTCCATCCATAAAGATATTAAGCATCCATGGCGACATCATCCCCCTTCCCTGTGTCAAACCCCTCCGGCTATCTTTCACCCTAACGCACGCATTAATCCAACATAAATACTCTTCACACCATCCAATAGTTTACCACTCATCCCATACATTCTCAAGCACCGTGCTTTCTTCAGATTCATGAAGCCAGGATACACATCTTTTATCCCTTGTTTTTCAGCTAGCTCTGAGTACAAATACTTGATCCCCGTCCCCCCCCCCCACACACACATACACCTCTACCCGCTTTCTCATTTCCTTCCAGAATAACTTCCTTTCCCCCCATTCTTATATTTATCTTCCGTACTGTTTCATTTGCTGCTTCCTTACTCCACTAATCATTTGAGCGTCATTCAAGAAATATTCACAAAGATCTTTGCTGGGGCGACCTAAAGCTTTTAATCACACTTAGAAACTTATGTTGTGAACAGTATACAGAGTTTATGTACAATGGAAAGTTATAATGTATAAAATTGAGGTAAAAATGAATTGAAAGGTTATACTTAATGCTATTATGCAACAATATTTGCAATATTATGAGGGTAAAAAAATCTAGCACAAAATTATTTTAGCTTAAAAACTTGTCTCAAGAAATTAACATGGATGGCGTGGTAATAAAGAAGTGAACTTTACCTGAAACCCTTTCTCTTCCCCTTTTTAGTTATCATCTGAAGTAGAGGCTCTTTATCATAAACATGACCACAGATGGTATGTCTAACTGGATTTACCATCAGTTTTTTGGTGATTGGATCAATCAAATTGAAATCCTGCAGTGTAGTTTTAATGTCTTCATCTTCTTCGAATCCCAAAACATCCGTCGCTGCATCATCATCTGCTTCAAAGAGAAAAGATCGCCTAGTTGAAAATAAACCAGTGGAGGGAACGAGGGACAGAGAGAGCAACCACGGAAGCAGAGATCTGCAACCAAGAGGGTGGTCCAGATGGCCACTGAAGGGCGCCGAACCGTCCCCGTAACACACATATATAGTCAGTGGGAAATTAAAAATAGCACAATATGAAACCATTTTTTAAAAATAATTTTAGCATGCCTATCTTGGAGTGCCAGGTAAAAAGTGACGAAGAGCGTTGGGGTCAATCTTGAAATCCCTCCATCCTTACTCAACTCTGAACACCTCCAAAGTATTGATGGGAGTCTATGATAACAAATGGAGAGGGAGAATAAGAGAAGCCAGGAATGGTACGAGGTTCTTTACTACTGACGTTTCGCTCCTCAGCTTCGCGGCGCTGGACTACCCGACACACCGGCCTGGCTTCATAGGGAACCTGACCAATCAGAACTTCGTACCACTCCTGGTTTCTCTTATTCTCCCTCTCTACCTCTAAGTAACGGGGATTTTCTTCCTGCTGGGAGGCACCAGGGCTGGACAGCCCTGCTTCAGCCTGGTGTTTTTCCGAAATCAAAAAGGACTTGCATGCCCTTGTGGTTGGCCCAGAAGGGGAGGGGGGATATTTTCCCCCTTCCAAGTCAAGATTATGTCCTGGGAGGGAATCCACTTTCTGAGGCAAGGCCACCATGGTTCTTCCCCGCGTCCACACACCTCGGCAGGAGCCTCTATTCGGCCATCCCTTTCATGGTGTCAGGGGTCTCATCGACAGTCAACAAGGAGTAACAACAAGGAAAGAAGGTACCCTAGGAGACCTTACGGTCCATTCAAAGAGGGTACCATTGGACTTGCAATCGAGCGGGCACAAGGCTGCTCAATTGTTTTGCGTCCCTAAACGGCCACTTTTCAAGACCTTGTCTAGTCTTGACTTGAACTGGTCAACAGATTCACTGTTGACAACTTCCACTGGAAGTGCGTTCCACTTACCGCAGATACTGTAGGTGAAAAAATTTCCACACAGATTGCGGTTGTAACGCTTCAGTTCAAGTTTGAAGCGGTGATTGCGCGTTCTGTTCTCACTCAGTGTGAAAATATCCCGGTAGTCAACATTGTCGAACCCTCGAAGTATTTTGAAAACTTCGATGAGCTGACCACGCAGTCTACGGGTTTCTAGCGAGAACAGATCTAATTCCCTTAGTCTATCCTCATAACTTTTATGTCGGATAGAGGGAATCAGCTTGGTTGCCCTGGCTTGTACGCGTTCCAATCTCGCGATGTCCTTTCGAAATGAAGGACTCCAAAATTGTACGGCATACTCCAGGTGCGGTCGGACAAGTGAGTTATACAGGCACAGTACAATCTCCTGGTTTCGATAACCAAACTGGCGCTTAATATAGCCTAGCATCCTTTGGGCCTTTTTCTCCGCCTCAATGCACTGTTTCGAGAACTTGAGGTCACTAGTGATTGTTACACCCAAGTCCTTCTCAGTGTCACTCGATTCAAGAGCAGTGCCCTTAAGGATATACTGAGATTGGGGGTTTCTGTGGCCGATATGCATCACTTTGCATTTGCCCACGTTAAAAGGCATTTGCCACGTGTCCGACCACTCCCCAATCTTCCCAAGATCTTCCTGCAGGCGGGCAGTATTTCCATCCTTTGCAACGTTCATACCAAGCTTGGTATCGTCGGCAAATTTGGAAATCTTGGCAACCATGTCACCGTCCATGTCGTTGACGTAGATGATGAATAGTAGTGGTCCCAGGACAGAACCTTGAGGCACCCCGCTAGGAACGGGCACCCACTCAGAAGACTGTCCATTTACCACCATCCGTTGCCGTCTGCCACTTAGCCAGTTCTCGATCCAGCCGGCTACCTTTCCGTCTATGCCAAGCGCTCGCACTTTCCGGAGAAGGCGGCGGTGTGGTACCTTATCAAAGGCTTTCTGAAAGTCTAGGTAGACCACATCTACCGCCTTGTTCCGATCGTGCTCACTGAAAACGAAGTGGAAGAATTCTACAAGGTTCGTCAGGCATGACCGTTGCCTTCGGAAGCCGTGCTGGGAACTCCTCAGTAGCAGGTTTGACTCTAAATACGACGTCACTTTGTCCACCATGATGCTTTCCATGAGTTTACCGACTATCGAAGTCAGACTGATAGGTCGGTAGTTCGACGGTTGGCTACGGTCTCCTTTCTTGAAGATCGGAGTCACCTCCGCCTCACGCCAGTCTCTAGGAACGCATTTGGTCCGGATTGACATGTTAAAGATAGCGCACAGATGTCGTGATACTTCATCGCACACTTCCTTCAACACTCTAGGTAGAAACCCGTCCGGTCCAGGGGACTTATTCGTCTTTAGGTCAGCGATCTTTTTCTTTATTTCTCCTTCGGTGAAGTCCATTGCCTCCAGCTTTTCCCCCGAGTAGGAATCCGTCGGCTGGGAAATGGGACCACACTCTTCAGTAAACACTGAAGAGAAGTAGTCGTTGAGGAGGTTAGCATTTTCTGCATCTGAATGCTTTAATGTCCCCTCCTCATTCCTCAAAGGGCCAATCGTTCGACGGATTGGTTTACGGCTGTTCACATATCCAAAAAACTCCTTGGGATTCTCTTTACAGAGTCTCGCCACTCGGAGTTCCTCAGACCGCTTAGCCGCCCTTATACTGGACTTCACTCTCCTGGCTAGCCTCCGGTATTCGTCAAAGTCACCCGAGATCTTCGATTGCCGGTACACATTTCTCTTCTCCCTAAGCAGTTGGCCGATTTCTCGATTAAACCACTTTAGTTGAACAGAGGACCGACGGGAGCATTTCAGAGGGATAAAACGCAATTGAAGACTCATGAATGTGGTTTTGAAACTGTTCCAAGAGTCTTCAACAGCATCGCACTCTTCTAGCCTCGCGTCAGTCAGTCCCGCGCGTAAACCTGCAAAGTCTGCTCTTCTCAAATCCAGTTTCCTTGATTTACTAGTTGCAGGCTCTGCCTTGGGGACTTTGACTACAAATCTAATTAGTCGGTGGTCACTGCCACCGAGCTCTTCGCCAACAGAGAGGTCCTCAACGATGTCATCCTCAGAGGTGAAAACCAAGTCGAGGATATTGTCTCCTCTCGTTGGCTCTCTCACCCACTGAGTGAGGAACTCGTTGTTCGTGAACTCCAGGAGTAGTGCGTTCTCGCCACAGGGTTCTCTGGTTTCCCAGTCAACTTGTGTGTTGAAATCACCCATGACGATACACACTCTGTCTTCGACAAGTTCTCCTAGCAGCTGGTACAGATCTCTGTCCTTTTCAACGAGTTGGGCAGGAGGTCTATAAAGCACCAGGGTCCTGTATTTGGCAGGACCTATCTTTAGGTCAACACCTAGTAGTTCATGGTCGGATATGATGTTGCAATCCATCGAGTTGAGAGTATCCTTGACATACAACATCACACCACCACCCTCTCTGTCTGGCCTATCTTTCAGGAAGAGCTGGTAACCGGGAATCGTGAATTCACCTTCAAAATCTCGGCTTGAGGTTTTTATCCACGACTCCGTTATGGCCACCATCTCAGGTTCCTCTGTTACTTCGAGGCCACGGAGCTCAAGAAACTTATTCCTGATTGACCTCGCATTGAACAAAAGAACTTTGAGGGAGTCCCCTAGTGTAGGACTCCCTACACTCTTCCGTTTCCCGGCTTCTCTGTTTTCGTGGTCACACCCTTTTTGACGACCTCCGAGAAGGTCGTTCCAGGAATTACACGGGCATGCTGGCGCACGTCCGCTTTCGCTCTGTTTCGAACGCTCCTTTGGGTGCGTTCCACGACATCTTGGATTAGATTGGCGAAAAAGGCCTTCCCTTTAAAGGAGAGATGTACCCCGTCCCTTTGGTAGAGGTCGTCTCTACCGATAAAGGTACGATAGGGGTCCACGAAGAAGACTCCTTCTGCCGTGCAGAGATCCGCCAACCTTCTGTTCATGCGACGTTTCTTTCGTGAGCGGTTCGGGATGGACCTCTTCTCGGAAGCATCCCAACCACCACACGTTTGCGGGTTTTAAGCCCTATGTCGTCCACGGCTCCCATCACTGTTTGGATGGTCTTGCCACTGAGGCCAACCTTACCCCCTCTGAGGTAGAGGTCGTTGCCGCTCACCATCAGAGCAACGACTGAATTCTCAGAAACCTGAGCTTTCTCTGCCTCTACTCTGATGGTGTGGTTACCCCGTCCTGACAGGCAGCTTACCTTCACGCTAGTGCGAAGGCGGGCCGCTAGCAGCGGCTGCAGATCCCGTGTTTGCGAGTCACCAATGAGGGTGACCTTCGGACACTTGGTCTCTGAAGACGGGGTCTTCAGAGGGATCCTCTAGAAGATAGGGGGGGGGGGGGTAATGTGTATCTTGTTGTTAATTGTTCCTCATGAGCAGATGACCTCTACTCAATCCAACGTCTTGAGAGAAAGCCTTTGCTGTAAGGCCCTACCTACGTACCACAATTAAGTGGGGGCCGAACCTTCTGTGAAACAGTCCTGAGTGACCAGGTTAGAGTGGAGTGAGGCTGTTGCATGCTGTAGGAATTTTATAGCACCTCCCTGTGTTAGCTGCTCACGTAACAGCTAGGAAGTGGAAGTTCAATTAACATTTCAGAGGATACATCCAAGTAGGGTGGTCCCATTTCATCCAAGTGGGATGGTCGTAACATATCCACTTGGGAATGACTGGCCACTCTCAACCTTTTCTCCTCTTGCCCTCCAAGGTGGCTAGAGTTACAAAACAGCCTTGCCTGTTGGGCAGAGCCCTAATTCTAATGAATAAGTAATGGCAAATCAATATCAGCTTTTAAAGGCATCAGAGAAGTAGGCAAAGGTCTTCTTGGTTGTCCAAACAAACAATTTTGATTCCCTCTGCCCATTCTCAACATTAATAATTCAACAAGCATTAAAAATACATAAACAGTAAGAAATTAAGCTATAAACATGCATTAACAATTAAGCAATAAATTTGTATTAAAATAATAATTATCTTATCTATAACTCTATATTTTAGCAACATGATATTTTGAAAGGGGGGAAATTTAGATTAGAGTTCTTTTTAAAATGATTATAATTGGCAAAGTTCAGAAAATTTATGAAAATTTAACCATGGCTGCTTTTTTTTAGATTTTAAATTTTAATCTTAGTAGTGAAGAGCAAGTTCCCCTCATAGGGAAAGGGGGGAGTGGCGAAGCTATTGCCTGGTTTTATAATCTGAAGGTAAAGATAACGGCTAATAAATAGGTATGCATATTTGGGGAAACTAAAAATTATATTATATTTTTATGACTTAAAACTATGATGAGGGTTTTTCGGGTATTTTAAATTAACTACCAAGTCCTCTTCTAGGTAATAAAAGCATACAAAACTAACATTTTAAAAATGAGCAAAATGTATAAAATTTGTGAAATTTGAATACAAATTTGATTAAAGCAACTATGATCTTTAAGAGCAAAATGAGACAAATTTTAACATGTGCAACAAATTTTCAATATTGTGTGTAGGGGACGAGGGGTACAAATCTAAACATGGTATACTTTGATTGAAGACACATTAGTCAACTCCATGCAGTGTGAAATGATAAAATTAAAAATAATAATAATGGTTTTGACTAGAGATGGGCGGATTAATCTGAATCAGTAATTGTAAGAATCGGTCATTTTGAGGGGGGAGAATATGAATCATCAAAAACAATCCCTATTTCTGAATCCAAAAATGATTCTTTCTAATTAAAATAATAAAAAGTCAATAAATAATAATTATAGTTAATGCATAAATTGCCATCTGAGTTTTCCAGGGCATTCTACACTATTATAAAGTCAATTGTAATTAATGTGTAGCTAGTGACTATCTAAGACTGATCTGGGCAGAATTTTTCTAATTTCTAAAAATATATTGATAATTGAATTAGAATATAGTGGGGTGTTCAAAACTTCAAAAAGAGAAATGAATTTGTTAAGGCATAAAATGTTATTGCATATGCACTTGTCACTGTCAGTGGCGCTGTGCACACTCATTTGTCTCAGTATAGTAATTACCGCCATTTCTTCAAAAGTAAAGGACTCTTTGTGAGACATTGTCTGCATGGAAATCTTCATTGAAAAATAGATTCAACTTCTTTAATGATAAAAACCTCATCCATGTAACATTTTTGGATCCTTGTTACAAGACATCATTCAAGAAAAATATAATGGAAATGATGTGGAGCAGTTTCTGCAACAAAGTATGGTAGACGATATTTGCATCAGTGACAATGTCTTCAAACATTGATGAGCTAGAATCTGATACATCAGCTGATAGCAAGAGCAAAGGGAAAACTGAAAACAATTTCAACTTTAGCTTTGACACTTTTCTGAGTGAATTTAAAAAGAAGATGAAGGAAAATACAAAGATGAGTTCAGATACTAGGGAGGATAAGAAAATCCAAACTATTAGATGGTGCAATTGATGCTGAAATTGAGTAAATACATGAAATTAGCTTTGATTTAAAATGAGGCTAATCTCTTATAATGGTGGGCAGCTAACAATGATACATTTCCAAATATGTCCCTTTTGGCTAACAAGAATTTGTCTGCACCACCATTATGAGTACAGAGTGAAAGGCTTTTCAGCATTGGTGGCATGATATGCTCTCCTATAAGAAGTAAACTAACAGCTGAAACAAGTGAAATTTGAGTGTTTCTTCATTATAACTTAAGGATAATGAATTTTATTTATCCTTAGGCATTCGATGCTTCAAAGTTCAAATGGAATTAAATGAGTCTTATTATGTATTAAGTAAATTGTATATGCCATTAAATTCATTTTATTTATATTGTTTCTCTCCCCTAATGTTGCTCTAATAATAAATTATAAAAGAATTAACATCAGAATCTGCACTTTTAGCTGGAATCGGATAAATTTTTGGAATCATCCCATCTCTAGTTTTGAACCTCCCTAGTGCAAAGTGTGCCAAGTGGCTCCATCTTTCCTGCAGGCAGGCAAATTTCCTGCTAGGGTGGCACCCTACTGGGACTTGGGCATAAAAGGATAAGAAAAATGTGAACAATAGAAACAATAAAGGGTGGGTAGAGTGCAAACATATTAACAATGATACATGGAGCCAAGAAGGGTGAGTATCCAGCTCCATGACTAGGAATGAATGGTCAAAAACTGGTCAGCGATGAGCCAGGAAAATTAACATTGACCAAGAGAGGGGTGAAGAGAGACTTGTAAAGTGAGAAAAAGGGTAAACTAAAAATGTATAGAAGGAATAAAGCTCACAAAGTTTCAATCTAGTTTTAGACTAGCAGAAACACTGTGGTTGGAAGGTCGCGTTCCACTCCTTCCGGTACGAGGACTGTAGGTGAATGGATGATATACTGTGAGCATGACTTCAAGCGCATGATGCACTGTATACAGTGTAAAGCAAATAACATCTTCCCTGCTGATGCCGGGGGAGGAGTTTCTGTAGGAAAGGGGATGCTATAAACGAGGAGTGAAGAACGGGACCAGGCTACGGAACAGAATGAGTGACCTGACAAGTGTTTTGCTCTTCCCCACACTGCCTACATAGCAGGAATCAAGGCGGCTTCTATATCAGATGGAATGTTCCCCTGAACCTTTAGGCTGAGTTAAATCAAGGTGTCTACTTGTTTGGTGATTTTGAATTCAAGGACTTTAAAAAATAATCAAGGACAGGTTTTAGTCATTTTTTTCTTTAAATTAAAAAAAAGTACAATAAACATTATGGAACATTGATGAAGGTGAGGTATTTAAGGTAAAAATGGGTTATAAGCAAAGCATAACTAAAATCAACTGACCAGTGCAAGAAAAACAAGAACAAGGTATCCAACAACAGTCACAAAAGTATAGCGAACATCCATCATAAAATGCAATGCATCCAAAGCATACATATGTTCACTCACATTAGTGAGTAGATTAACTTAAATATTACTATTTTCCTAATAGACATTAAAAAGTATATAAATAGTGAATTTGAAAAATCATTTAAACAATCACTCAATGATTTATTTTTTAAATTCAAGGACCATCTACCTATTTCATCAAATTCAAGGACTTTCAAGGATTTCAAGGACAGTAGACACCCTGAGTTTGTTTGGTGCCCAAGATGGTAAGACACATAATGGTTAAATGTCCTAGTCTGGGGAAGCTACATGAGGGGTACATGTCACATTACCTTAACAGGCGGGGTCACTACCCCTGTCCTAAGACCTTGAGACTGGTGTGAAAGTTTGTGAATGCATTCCTCCTCCATCATATTCAATTCATTTATTTGAATTGTTGGCTACATATTAAGGCCCCAGAGGTGGATGGGGATGGGGAGGGGCCATCCCTCTGACAGCAGAGTGTGCCTTGTGGATATTTATTTATTGTATGTTGTCCACTGTTTTTTTAATGAGATAGTTCAGAGAAGGCATCTGAGCTGCAGCAAAACAAGATAAAGTCATTGATGTAGAGCTCGGCGAGAACATCTCTTGGCAGCACAGAGGTGATACTCTCGCTTTTCAAGGTGTTTAAGGACTAATTTGCCTCTTATGGGCATATGTACCATCAAGATCAGATGCGGATGAAATGAGGGCCAGTGCTGATAGGGGAGACAACTACATAAATTACATTTAAAAAAAAAATAAATGATCTTTCCATCAATACCTCTCCTATAATTCCTTTCTATAAAAAAAAATCAACTAAGTCACCAAAAATTACACGCTTCATTTTTTTAAACTGCCTATCTGGCAACTACCACAGCGGGCATTACCGCCAGAATTACAAAATCATAGTATTCAGCTACATTAAAAAAAAAATGTGTGGAAAAGTCTGGAGTACAGGGTAGTCATCACAGTAAGATACAGTGGAGAGCTCTATCAAATAGCGGTGTGTCCCAAGAGTGTGCCCAATTCAAAGGGGACAGAAAGCAACCTGAAGCCTCCAAGGCATTAAGGGGTAGGGAACAGTCACAGTACTTTAAGTTCCCTTTGTATCAGCATCTCCCATCTTCTTTGCCAGGCAGCCCAGAGGAGGGCTGACCTGATTTGTGCTATGTAGTCAGTATGTGGAAGAGCGAAACGCTGGCCTGGATGCAGTCCTCGCAGACTCTTTGCCACCATCATTCTCAGCAATCCCCAGATCTCCTTGCACCCAGCAGAAGATCATCTAGACATCAGCCATGTCGTCAAGATACCGTGAACCAGAGATGCAGAGATTCCAATGCCCCGTGACTAGTGAGGGCACTTTGTGAGTCGCTATATATCCTAGCGCGGTCTGAGAACTGTGCACAACACATTACCTCCTGTACAGAATGAAGATAGACACGGCACCTGGTAGAACCCTGCTAATTTCAAACAATGGGGATATGACATGGAAGCCAGCCCCTTCTTCAGATTTGGAGCCATCCGTGTATTGGTACAGTTCCAGCGTGACATGAAGTGTGCTACAAAAGGTTTAGGGTATGACTGGCATCTCTCGGTACTGTTAAGATTGGATGTGGATGCAAAGAGAGACATTAGCAACTGCAAGAAGCACCAGGCCTGTGCGTAGAAGCGCATAATGCCCTATGTATGGTGGAAGGCAAGTGGAATCTCACTGGCAATGACAAGAAGGCTCTCAATGAGGGATATACAGATTTTTTATTTTTTTAATTTTAAAGATGCAAGAAAACAAAGGACAAAAATAAAAAAAGGAAAAAGGCAACAAGCAGGGAGCTAGCTCCAGCGCCGGGAAGAGGTCCGTCTCCCCCAGCGCAGGAACGTACGACCTACTAAAATAAAAAAAACAAACAAAACTCCCCCCCAAAGTCTATAAGTCCACCAGTCAATGTGCAGGAACTCATCCCGAGTACAAGGGACAGGCGGTAGCGACCCCGCCCATCTCGGTACTGGCACAGGTAACGTGCGTGGAGATCGCCCAAACTGGGACATTCGACAAGAATGTGCCGAACAGTCTGGGGGACAATGCAGTCTTTACAGTAGGGTGCTGGCGAGCACTCCATCAAATGGCGGTGAATCCCGCGAGTGTGTCCAATTCAGAGATGACAGAAAGCAACCGGAATCCTTCATGGCATTGAGGGGTAGGTCCATGTGAACAGTTGCAGCGCAATGGCCGCAACTTTAAGTTCCCTTCGACTGTCTCCCATCTTTTTTGCTAAGCAGCTTGGAGAGCTGCCCATATTCCTACCATGTAGTCGGTGTGAGGAAGGGATATGCAGAAGGCACCAGTTGCCAAACAGAGACAGGTGCGATGGATCGAAGCAACCTTCCATAATTCACATTCGGCTGTGGATGTGTAAAACTTACATCCATAGTCAAGCTTTCAGTACCCAAAGTGCCAAACATCATGTAATGAAGAATGTCTGTGGTAAGGGTACAATCAACCCTAAGGCTATGGATATGGACCTCTCAGGAGAGGAACTGGTCGAAAACAAGACCAAAGAAACTGTACAAATACACTACTTCCATGCACCCCTGTTTAAGAACAAATCTGGGTGAGGGTCGAGCTGTGGATGATTGCAGAAATGCACTACCTTAGTCTCGGTAGATACATCTTCAAGGCCACAGGAAAACATACAATCAAAACTTCACACAAGAAAACTCAGACTGCATGAAAAATAGAAACATTAAAAGCAAAACAGAGGACCTACACAAGAATTGCAACAAATCCAACACCTCAATACTCATGAACATAATCTCAGAACAAAAGCTGAAAATACTCAAGCACCATAAGTCACAAAAGCTCAATATCACTCAAGGGAAGCCTAAAGTGAATACATATTTCACACTTAAACCTTACTCCCAGACACATATCATTGATTAAGGGTAACAAAAAAAATAGCTCCATCAAAACAACAATGCAGCACTACTCAAACATCAGATTCTTACCCACAGAAAAATA
Source organism: Ceratothoa steindachneri (assembly GCA_963969495.1). Taxonomy (NCBI): domain Eukaryota; kingdom Metazoa; phylum Arthropoda; class Malacostraca; order Isopoda; family Cymothoidae; genus Ceratothoa; species Ceratothoa steindachneri. Next base: position 214,500,965 of record OZ018318.1, read on the forward strand.
CAGATTCACTCTTGAAATCTTTGAGTTAGCTATCAAGTCTATTAAAAACTACAAAGCCATAGGTAATGACATGTCAAACATCTACCTAGAAAACAGTAATCTCAGCCATCACAGACATTTTCAACCAATTCTGACTAAACAATAACATTTCTTCAATCTGATAAACAGCACACATCATACCAATACTCAAACTAAGCAAGCCCACAACACAACCAAACTAATACTGACACATCCACTACAGTGCATATTGTCTAAAACCCCTTAATAATTAATATACAAAAGATTAGGACCAAGGATGCCTTTTTTACAAACAGTGAAAAAAGTTTACTAAAAAACAACTCTGCAAACCAATCTATGCAATACATTCTAGTTTTAACAACTCCCACCAACCTTGCACCCAATCCATGCAGCAATCGAAATTGTAAACAAAACCTTTGACACAGTACCTTAACATATACTTGCATGGAAAATCCTAAAATCCCTCACTAAAAATGACAAAAAAAGGCTAACAAAGCAAATTTATGTGCAAAGCAAGCAGATCATTTGTACTACTCTAGAATGAGTGATAAGCACACTAGAAATGCTTCACACATAACTATGACAACCTTGACTCTCAAATAATCAGTGACATTCACATCTGACAAATGTGAATAAAAAACACTAAAGAATCACAATGGACAAGTCCTACCTTTAAACAACACTACCACACACCTGGAAATCATACATAAAACTCACATGACCTCCAATCACTTCACATAGTCACAAATAACTCAATGCCTTAAAAGCACTAGCAAAACCACCTTTGGACAACAAAGGGGAATCACTAATCACACAATTTATCCGTAACTCCATCAATTAGCAACCATTTGGCACCCAACCCTGTCTAAAATGAATGCAGGTAAGCTCCAAACAGTACAAAATAAAACAAAAAAATATCTATTACCAAATGGTGTATACCTAAACTTGATAGGAAACCAACACTTCAGCAGAGCACAAAATCAATCCCATCCAAAACACCATAAACAACAAACCACCTGCATTGACTCAAAAAAGAATCCCCAGGACAGCACTAACTAACATCAGTACAATAACCTTCCTCTTACTCTGCTAAATCAAAACTTAATAAAACAAAACCAGACAACCTGAGGAACATCAACACAGTCACATACAATCTCCCACCAAACAATAACCTAAATGAACCACCTTCCCAGATAGACAACTCAGAGAAATCACTACAGTGGACACAGAGTACTTCTAGGCCAAGTAAGCTCAGGTTACTCAATTATCCCCCTCAAAATATAAGAAGCCTCTCCCATTGAAGTGTTCCTTCTTTATTATTTACATGGAAAAATCAGCCTCTCAGTGATTGGTGCCTTGGCATCTACCAGAATAGGAGGCAGCAACAAGGAGTCTAGCCTTTTAAGAGGTGTACACCAGTGTCCATCACATGAAAGGAAAGGGATTAGCTCACAAGCCTTACTCCTGATACAGGCGAAGGGTGGGTTGGCTCAAGTTACAATAATGAAAGAAAAATTCCCATAAACAGCTTTGATGTATAGAGAGCTGCAGAGTCAAAATGCAAGAATGAAATTAAAATTAATAAACTTAACTAGTATTAAAAGATACTTTTGTCATTTCCATAAAAAATACTGTAAGAATGCTGTATTAATCTAAAAAAACTAGAGGGTGTTGATTTGATTCCCCTTTAGGTTTATACATATATTATTTTGATGTTTAGGTTATATGTATATTTGAATTTGTACTTTAAATTTTCTCTAACATTACATTCAATAAAATTTCATGGAAATAGCTATATGAAAATGAAACTTTACTAATGTCACATTAAAATATTTCAGTATATTTTAGCTTACCTGGAAGCTGAGTAATTAAATCTTTTAGTTTTTTCATGTCAGCATCATTCTGGTAGAGTTTATCTAAAGTCTCTTTTTCCGTAAAAGAATTGATGAGAGAGTCGACTTCCTGAAGTCAGAAACATAACTACTTACAATACATTTTGGAAAATACTTTGAAAAAATACAAAATTAGTTAAATTAACAATTTATTGGTACCTACAAGGAGCTATATCAGTTCATAGAGCATGTGTGTTACTACCATATTAGACTATCAAATACCAAACTCACCTTAAACTAAACCTTAATGGTACTTCACATCATTCTAGACAGAGGACAACACAAATAAAATGAATGTAACCTAAGAATTCATAGAGAATTCATTTGAGAAATCTATGGGATCTATCTTCATGTCATGCAGTACATCTACTCCATTCTCAACAACCCAACATGTCTTGAGCCATAGATAACAAATACTTGATTGGTAGCTCAAAATCGAGCGATTCCATAGTCAGGCTAGCCAGGAAAAAACAAAAATCATTCTCATTTCTTAATTTTTAAAGATAGTCACCCCCAAATTGGCTTGAAGCACCCTGGGACCAATGTACTTCGAGCTGTGAAGTCAAATTTTTATTCGATGAACAAATTTGGCACGATGAACGAAAGTGTGACTTATTTAATGAAAAATAAAAAGCTTATATTTATAACCGATGTTGGTTAATTCAATTCAATTTTACTTAATAAGGCTGTGTACAATGGGATTCTTAGATACTACAGGGTGTCTACTAATATCAAAGTTCCAAATTCCATAGGTTTTCCAGGTACTTAAAAAAAATAAATGGGAAAATCTCTAATTAAAACTGTAATGAAAAATGGGTATAATTACATTTAACTACATTTTTTTTTATCTCATCTGGTGACTGCCTACTAGGGCATAAGTCGCCGTACTCAAGCTAGCCTAAATCTATGCTATATTAAAAGCAAATTAAAAACAAAAATTACAAACAAAAGCAAAATAAAAACAAAAGAATTGAATAAATATAGAGCAAGCTTCATCGAAGGGGAAAGGCCCGCCCTCCCACGGCGAAGAAGACCGCGATCCATATTTGAATATTAAATAACGGGGAGAAGGCCGTCCTCCTCCAAAAAGTCTAAAAGTCCACAGGTTGGTGCACCACCTTAGTCTTGGCCAAAGAAAACCGAAACTTGTGCGCTTCAGCATAGCAAGAGACGCGGTTCAATGCCTGTTGGAGTCGACGCTCCAGAGTTGGCATCTGGGCCGCGCCAAAAGAGATCAAAAGGTCATCCACGTAGAGTGTAGCAAGAACATCTTCTGGCAGCACAAAGGTAATGCTGTTGATGCTCAAGGCAAAGAGTGTAACGCTGAAGAAACTTCCCTGTGGGACACCCTCTTCCTGCTCCATTAGGCGGGAGAGGACTCCTCCCCACCCGTAGTACGTGGAATCAACGATCTTGCAAAAATTCAGATATAAAGACCAGGAGGCATTCCCTCACACCCATCATGTGGAGAGTCTCCATGATACCATATTGCCATACGAAGGAAGGCCTTGCAGACAGCATTTTCCAGTGGAATCAGAGCACCCAACATGGAATGGAACTTATGGAAGCCGCACTGCGAACAACACAAATGGCCTCCGCTGTCCAGAAAAAGGCTAATTTAACATTTACCAATTTCTCCTTCAACTTGCATATGCAGGAGGTAAGAGAAATTGAGTGGAAACTGGCCAGGGTAGAATGATCTCTCCCCGGTTTTGCAAAAAGCATAACGCTTCTGTTTGAGGGCCGTCTTACACTCGGCTGACCACCATGGGAGTGGTCTGTGTGCAAAACTGCCAGACGATCTGGAAATAATAGTCAGGCCCACGGCAATGAGGTTGCCAGAGAAGAACTCAATGGTCTCATCTACCAACCTAAATTCCTCAACTGAGATAGATAATTCAGTCATTTCCTGAAGTGCACACTGAGGTGGGCTCTCAGGCAGCAGCGGCGGAGAAAATAATATTTGAATGGGAAGTGATCACCGCCATGGAGGTCAACGACCACCTCCCAATCAAAATCAAGCTGTGCATCAATAGTACACAGAGATAGATCAATGCAAGAAAATGAAGCAGTTCTTGGGCAGTGATGTGTAATCTCATCCACATTTATTACACCTATCTCAAGCTCTTCCATCATATCGACAAGGACTTGTCCCCTGGGATTTATTTAGTAGTCTTCCCAGAAAGGATGTCTGTCATTCAGATCTCCAAGCAAGAGAAAGGGCCTCGGCAACTGTGCCACAATGCGGCGGAAGTCCCCCGCGTCGAAGTCAGCTGATGGTAGACGGAAATAACAGTATACCTCCTATCCAGGTGAAGCTGCACAACCACTGACTGAAAGGAGCTAACTAAAATGAAAAGTAGAACGGAGACATCATGGCGGGTGTAAAACGTGCATCCCCAATCCAGCCCCCATACCATAGTGGTGGGGTCGCAAAACCCTTATACCCTGGGAGGGTGGGCAGGGGCACGCACCTAGGATGGTCTCCTGCAGAAAAATAGCTAATGAGAAACGGGACGAGACGAGATGAGCCTCCGCAGCTCCTCCCAGTTGGCCCAGAGTCTGCAGCAATTCCAGAGAAGAAATATGCCCTCCAGGCCTAGCTTGGAGGAGACGTGAGGGGCATCTTTGAAGAGAAGACCCTCATGGGAATGGCTGTACACTTCCTGGAGGCAGAACCACGGGCGCTGTTGGCCAGACAATGGGCTGTCGCCTTCGAGGACTTATTGGGGGGAAGTAGGGCTTGCCATGTGTCTTTTCCTCCCTCCACCTCAAAACCTTAGGCGGGCATTGCAGCTTCGGCGGCCAGGGGCCCTCTTTTTAAGGATCGACCATTTCCAAGCCACCCAGCCCACACCCACCACTAGGCATGGGCGAAGGAGCCGAAGCTCCTTTCTTGCTGTCCTCCTTTTAGGGGAGGGGGCAGCTTTAGGAACCCCAGAATATGGCCTGGTGACCAACTTCAGGGGTGTTGCCTCCTGTGAGTCTAACGATTCGGTGGAGGCCCGTGGTCGTTTCGCCTTACGGGAAATGGTCACGCTGGGGAAAGGGGAGGAGCCCTGGTTTTAGCCGGGGCTGGGTGTGAACCCTTTGTGCTGCCAGCTTTACCAGGGAAGCGCCTGGGTTGGGTAGAACCTGCAGAAGGGCTCCGAATGGGTGCAGAAAAATAACCGTGCTTGTTGGCATGGATGGGCCAGGAGTAGAGGTGTTTTTCTTAGCATTGAGGCATAAGACATCCTAGGCAGAGCCGGGCATGCCAGGACAAAGTCCTTAGCCTCGTGGAATGAGAGACAATCCTGGGCCTGAACAGCCAGGATTTCTTTCTCAAGAAGATATGCACCACATTTCTTCGAAGAAGCAGTATGCGGCTCTCTGCAATTGACACACTTGGCCAAACATAATTTAAAAATATTGTGTGAGGCCTACTCCTTTCACAAAGTTCATGATAGAGTGTGGCATTCGCCGTATTTGCCAGAAGGCTCCTGTCTGAGAAACGGGTCACCTTTGGCTCTCTGCCAATCATACCAGTTAAAGCTTTCCTCTGATGGATCATGTTGCCCTTGGCCAACAACATGCTGCCATCAGTGGAGCGAATAACTAAGAAGCGTTTGAAGCCAGCAGGCTCAAAAATACCAGGTAATTTCTGATTGAGGAGCCACAACGTAATTGAGGTTCCACTCCGCACACTTTTCGTCTTATTTTGGGATTCCCCACCCAGGCGAGCACCGGGGCCGCATGTCTCAATCTTGGCTTGGTCACGTTCAAGGATGGTAGTGACCTCATCCATCCCTGCATCCCCATGGAGGAAGAAGAGCCCCAAGTCTTTTTCTTTTTAGGAGAGGAGGGCTAGGAATAAACCCACATCTCCCCTCCCCCAGCAGGAGCCACCAGGCCAGGTGGGCCAGCCTCTGCAAGGTCCTTCACCAAGATGGTGAAGGTCTGAGCAGTCATGTGGGCACTGGCCAGAGGAGGAGATCCCTCCCCTCCTTGTGCAGTCTTAGCAGCCCGACCCTTCTGGTGAGGGCCCCGCACAGGAGCAGACTCGAGCCCTGTGTTTGATGCCGAACCTGAATCTGCCCCCATAGAAGGCCCCACCTTCTGAGGCTGGGCTGCGTCACAGAGCATGTCTATCTCAGGGGAGGCCTCCATTTGACCATCCCCCCCCCATGACATCAGAGGTCATGTCAGTCTTGTCAATGTTCTTTGAGGGGGCATAGGCCTTCCCCCCCCCCCTAGATTCAATATTTGGGCCAGCAGGTCTTTAGAAGGAAGCAGCCAATAGGTCCTTTCTTCCCTCTCCCTCCTAGGGGGTTTGCCCTACTGAGCCGCTTCAACGGGAAGCGGCCAGTTATGGAGTGCCTGCTGGCTTTCCAGGCAGTCCCCTGTGAAAGCAAAGGCCGGACTGCCAGATCTGAGCTGGAGTCAGATGGTGACTCCAAGGAAGGGCATGAAGGGCAAGGCCCCTGCACCTGTAGGCACTGAAGAGGAGTAAGCCTCCTCTCTGGTTAGAGAGTTATGGAGGGTCCCCTGGGAAACCACAGGGGGAGGGGAACCTCCATTTTTTTTCTGTTGAGCTTCCTGAGGGCGGCTCTATTGCTCTTAAAGGGAAAATGGGGAGAGATTTTGTTTGTTTTTTTTTAGTTATCATTGTTGGGCATGGTGACCCTTTGTTTTTACAGGATGCAAAAGCTTATCACCCACCGCAGTGGCCCGCTCTGTGCAGGGTGAGTATAGGCTTGGCAGAGCCAGGTGCCGCCATTTTGGACCACCCCACCCACCTGGTGGGGTGGGGTAGGGTGGGATAAGGCAGGTTATTAAAACCTACCATCCCAAAATGGAGCTCAGGGTTAAGGGATCATTGGTCCCCCCCCCAGCCCTGATCCGGGATAGTTGGCTGATAAGAAGGTCAGCATCTACCCTGATCAGAGAAAGTTGTGGGAGAGGTTGTATGAAAAGCTGGGGTCGGATGGGGTGCTGATTCCCGCCAGCACAGTGGTCAGGATGGCAAATTGCCACGTGGAAGGGCCAAGGCGTCAGGAGTAAATCTGGAGATCAAATCTGCAGTGCTCGTGCATTACGCATTAGTCTAAGGAGGACTTTTTTGGCAGAGCACTGCAACTTAAACCTGCTCCAGTCATCCTGGATCATTTCCTTGCCACTGCACTCAGCCGGGAAAAGTGAAGATGGTGGACTGAAGAATGCACCCCTACTTTCCACCTTAAAAACTTCATTGTGCAAGTTATCACTCCATGCATTTCTCATTCATCCACACATGACACATTCTTATCTGCGGGCAACGATGGACAGCATCAAGCAAGCAAGCAAGCAAGCAAGCAAGCAAGCAAGTTTTCATTTACTGCAAATTGTGGTTGAACAGGTGTCAGAGGGGGACATATTTTAGTGTTATTATACAAAATATATTCTTTATATTTTGAAAATTTTGTGTAATAATTATCAATAAATTATGCTATTAGTATAATAATATAGTTAACTGAGGATATCATACAAAAAAAAAGCAAACAGTTATATTAATAGGGGCTTAATGAGTGGTTGAATAAGTGAAACCATTTTTTTTTTCTTACAGTTACAGAACTTCCTAATTTAATCCCCCTTTTGTTTACATTTTTGCTTATTTGTTAATTAAAGGGTTTGAAGAGTTCTCTCTTAATTTTAAGTGGAATTATGAATAAAGGATTTAAGATCTGTATTTTTTATTTTGCTTAAATTAGTCTTTCTATTAATAATTGTTTTGTGCTAAATGGCTGCATGCATGGATATGCTGGCTGAGTGCATGGAATGGCTGTCTGAACGAGGTGAAGTTGGTGACAGTAAGCATGAATCTGTGTGTATTTGCAATGTTTTATGTGGATCGAGACTGTGAGATTTAGAGAGGATATGTAGGCTTTATAGGGGATAGTTTCTGAGCTCAGGAAGAAAGTTAGTGTTAAGCCTAGGTCTGGGAACAAGGTAGATAATAAGGGAAAAACTGAGAAGAAAATTTACGGAACTGAGGGTGAACAGAAAGTATATGAGAGGGCAGAAAGGTTGATTAGTTCTTCAATGAAAATAAAAATGGGATTAAGTATGGATATTATTTATTTTATAGGTCCCTTCTAGAAGGTGGCTATGAACAAAGATACAGCTGCCAAAATCAAATATTAGCCTATTTTTAGTGAATTTTAATAAAAAGGGAAAAAATTAAAAATACCACACAAGACAAAATTACATATGCACCCTCAGGTGTCTAAACATGCAGCAAACATTTAAATACCTAAATACTCTCAAATGTCACATTCAGCTGCACATGAACCCATTCTAAGAGCAAGTACTAGTGACCTAACTTATCAAGTATTGGGACAGGTAGTCTGTGTGAATCTCTCGTACTGGGACATTCCACAAGAATGTAATTGACAGTCTTAGGGGGCCAAGTAGTCATCACACTATGGTTCTTAGGTGGGACTGAAGGTCACTCAAATTCATACATATAGCACAAAATATAGTATTAGTCCATTACCATCCTAATATCTTCAACTTTAATATCATCTTCATTATCACTTCCGATTTGATCTTGAAGTGGTTGAACAATCCCTTTTAAATCTCCAATTAAACATTCATTCCTTATTGTCGTTTGAAGGAGTTTCTCAACTTCCAAAAGCATGTCATATTTATCTGTATCTGGAAAAAAAATATCATGTGATTTCACAATTCACAAAGAATTTTTATTTTTTTTAAGGGGCTATCTGGCAACTGCTCACTTGGGCATAGGTTGCCGCAAACAAACAGCCTAGTTCTAGGCTACTTTAAAGTAAAAAGTTAAAAAACAAATGACAAAAAGGGAAGATGACAATTAGGAAGCAAGCTCCGGCGTCGGGTGGAGGTCCCCCCCCCCCCCGGCGCATGAGTGTGCGACCTACAAAGAAAAAAAAAAAATACATAGTTAAATAAAAGGGAGAAGGTCGGTCTCCCCCCAAAAGTATATTAGTCCACCAGTCAAGGTGCACGCACTTGTCCTGAGTACAAGGGACAGGGGGTGGCAACCCCGCCCATCCCGGTACTGGGACAGGTAACGTGCGTGAAAATCACCCAGACTGCGACATTGGACAAGAGAGTGCCGAACAGTCTGGGGGACGACGCAGTGGTCACAATAGGGCGCAGGCGAGCGCTCCATCAAATAGCGATGCGTCACATGTGTGTCCGATTCAGAGACAACAGAAAGCGACCTGAAGCCGTCGCGGCATTGGAGGATAGGTCCATGGGAACAGTCGCGGTGCAATGTTTTGTTTTTTTAATTAAGGGGCTATCTGGCGACTGCCAACTTAGGCATAAGTCGCCGTAAACAAACAGCCTAGTTCTAGGCTACTTTAAAAAATTAAACAGAGAACAATAAAAAGAAATAACAATAACAATAACAAAGGAATAACAAAAACAATAACAATAACAACAACAACAACAATTAAACTGGGTTAAATGAAAGGGAGAAGGCCGGTCTCCCCCCAAAAGTCAACAAGTCCACCAGTCAGAGTACACGCACTCGTCCCGAGTACAAGGGGCAGGCGGTAGCGACCCCGCCCATCCCGGTACTGGGACAGGTGTCGTGCGCGAAGATCACCCAGACTGGAACATTCGACAAGAATGTGCCGAACAGTCTGGGGGACGACGCAGTCGTTGCAATAGGGCGCAGGCGAGCGCTCCATCAAATAGCGATGCGTCACACGAGTGTGCCCAATTCGGAGACGACAGAAAGCAACCTGAAGCCGCCGCGGCATTGGGGGATAGGTCCATGGGAACAGTCGCGGCGCAATGGCACGCAACTTTAAGTTCCCTTCGACCGTCTCCCATCTTCTTTGCCAAGCAGTCCGAAGAGCTGCCCGTATTCCTGCCATGTAGTCAGTGTGAGGAAGAGCGAAACGCTGGTCCGGTCGCAGAATCCTCGCGGACTCTTTGGCGCCCTCATTCCCCGCAATTCCTACATGTCCAGGAACCCAGCAGAAGATAATCTCGACATCTGCCCGGCTCGCCAAAACCGTGGCGTCACGGATTTCGCGAACCAGGGGATGCGGAGATTCCAATGCACCGAGAGCACTCAGGGCGCTTTGTGAGTCGCTATAGATCACAATCCGGTCTCCGAACCGGGCACGTCGCGTAATCTCCCGTACCGAGTGGTGTATTGCCACCAGCTCGGCCGTGAAGACAGACGCAGCGCCTGGTAGAGCCCCGCTGACTTCAAACAGAGGGGATATGGCGTGGAAGCCAACCCCCTCTTGGGACTTGGAGCCATCCGTATACACTGGCACGGTACCAGCGTGACACGAGGTGTGCTCCAAAAAGGTCGAACGCAATACTCCCGGCGCAGTACAAGCTTTGGGAGCAGAGGCGTGGCGACAAATAGCCAAATGTGGTACCCTCCAGGGTGGCGTCCTGGGCAGAACCAGGGGCGCCACCGGCCCGAGAGCTATATCTTCCTCTCGAAGGAGTTTCTTGGCCCTAAACCCAAAGGGCTTAGGGTAGGACTGGCGTCTCTCGGCGGCATAGGCACCATCGAGATCAGCTGCGGATGCAGTGAGAGCTGTTGGCGACTGAGGGAGGCGCTGGGCTCGCGCGTACAGGCGAGTGATGCACTGCACGCGGCGCAGAGCGAGTGGCATCTCCCCAGCATCGACCAACAGGCTCTCAATGGGGGAAGTGCGGAAGGCACCGGTCGCAAGGCGAAGGCCGGTGGGGTGGATCGAATCCACCTTACGGAAGCCGCACTGTGCAGAAGACAGATGGCCTCCGCTGTCCAGGAAATAGGCTAATCTAACATTTACCAATTTCTCCATCAACTTGCACACGCAAGAGGTTAGAGAGATTGGGCGGAAACCGGTCGGCGTCCTGGGCAGAACCAGGGGCGCCACAGGCCCAAGAACTATACCTTCCTCTCGAAGGAGTTTCCTGGCCCTAAACCCAAAGGGCTTAGGGTATAACTGGCGTCTCTCGGCGGCATAGGCACCGTCGAGATCAGCAGCAGATGCAGTGAGAGCTGTTGGCGACTGAGAGAGTCGCCGGGCTCGCGCGTACTGCCGAGTAATGCACTGCACGCAGCGTAGAGCGAGTGGCATCTCACCGGTTGCAAGGCGAAGGTCGGTGTGTTGATCGAGTCCACCTTCCGCAATAAACGCTCGGCTGCGGATGCATAAAACTCGCATCCGTAGTCGAGCTTCGAACGAACAAAGGATCGATAAATAAGTAAGGTAGTAGCCCTATCAGCACCCCAAGCGCTGAACGTCACGGAACGGAGAATATCCATGGCGCTGGTACAAGAGACCCTAAGGCTGCGAATATGAGCCTCCCAGGTGAGGCGTCGGTCAAATACAAGACCGAGGAAACGGTGTGATTCAACCACTTCCAGGCGTACCCCATTAAGAAACAAGTCTGGGTCTGGGTGGAGCCGTGGATGGAGGCAGAAGTGCACCACCTTAGTCTTGGCCAAGAAAAACCGAAACCTGTGCGCATCGGCATAGCGAGAGACGCGGTTCAATGTCTGTTGGAGTCGACGCTCCAGAGTTGGCATCTGGGCCGCGCCAAAAGAGATCGAAATGTCGTCCACGTAGAGTGTAGCGAGAACCTCTTCCGCCAGCAGCGAGGTGATGCCGTTGATGCTCAGGGCAAAGAGTGTGACACTGACTACACTTCCTTGCGGGACACCCTCTTCCTGCTCCTTTGGGCAGGAGAGGGATCCCCCCACCCGTACGCGGAATCGACGATTTCGCAAAAATTCAGATATAAACATTGGGAGGCGTCCCCTCGCCCCCATCGTGTGGAGAGTCTCCCTGATACCGTATCGACATGTGGTATCATAGGCCTTCTCCAGATCAAAAAACACTGTGGCATAGTGCTGTCTACAAAGGAAGGCCTCGCAGACGACATTTTCCAGTCAGAGCAGAGCATCCGACGTGGAATGGAACTTGCGGAAGCCGCACTGTGCAGAAGACAGATAGCCTCCACTGTCCAGGAAAAAAGCTAATCTAACATCTACCAATTTCTCCATTAACTTGCACACGCAAGAGGTTAGAGAGATTGGGCGGAAACCGGCTGGAGTAGAGTGATCTCTCCCCAGTTTGCGAAAGGCGAGCACAGTAGCGATTCGCCAGGAATCTGGGAGGAGACCCTCAACCCAGATCCTGTTGAACAAATCTAAGAGAAAGGCCATGGCTCGCTGACCTACGTGTCGAAGCATGGCGTACGAGACATCGTCCGGACCATGGGCGGTGTCCGCGCACCAAGTAAGAGCGGATCGCAACTCACTCGGAGTAAACCTGTCGTTGAAGGGTTCGCCTCAAGAGGTAAAGTCCAGCAGGCGGCCTTCCGCGACATCACAACGGCATCCCGGCTAGAGAATGTGGAGAAAGCAGTCGCGAAGGATTCGATATTGCGGTCCCATTCTCCTGGAGAATGGGAGGGGGGGTCCTGCGAGAACTTGCCCCGAATCCTTTTGATTCGCTTCCACACCTCTGCTAGAGGGGTCTTACCGTTAAGTGAAGACACGTATGCCCGACAAGGACAGCGGCGGGCTTGCTTCGAAATATATCGGAACCTAGCCCTAGCCGGACGAAATTCAGCGACAGTGAAATCGTTCGGGCGGCGCTAATAGCGCATGTAGATATAACGCTTCTGTTTCAGGGCCGTCTCACACTCTGCTGACCACCATGGGAGTGGTCAGTGTGCAAAACGGTCAGACGTTCTAGGAATAGTAGTCAGGCCCGCGACGATGAGGTTGCCGGAGAAGAACTCAACGGCCTCATCTACCGACCTAAACTACTCAACTGAGATAGAGAATTCAGTCATTTCCTGAAATGCAGGCCACCGTGCCCGCGTCAAGCACCACCGAGGTTGGCTCTCAGGCGGCAGTTGCCCTGAAAAGGATATTTGAATGGGAAAGTGATCACTACCATGGAGGTCATCGACCACCCCACAATCAAAATAAGGCTGTGCATCCGAAGAGCACAAAGATAGGTCAAGACAAGAAAAAGAAGCAGTTCTCAGGCAGTGATGCGTAAGCTCATCCACATTTACGACACCTATCTCAAGCTCTTCAATCAGATCGGCAAGGACTTGTCCCCTGGGATTTCTTGAGTAATCTCACCAGAGAGGATGCCTGCCATTCAGATCTCCAAGCAAGAGAAAGGGCCTCGGCAACCGTGCCACGATGACGCGGCGGAAGTCCCCCACGTCGAAGTCAGTTGACGGTGGAATGTATGCAGAAATGATAGTATACCTCCTATCCAGGTGAAGCTGCACAGCCACTGCCTGAAAGGAGGTATCTAAAGTGGAAGGAAGAACGGAGATATCATGCCGGGTGTAAACCGCGCATCCCCCACCTGGCCATCTCACGGTGGTGGGGTCATAAGACCCTTATACCCTGGGAGGGTCGGCAGGAGGCACGCACCTAGCATGGTCTCCTGCAGAAAAATAGCTAATGGGGAACGGGACGAGACGAGCCTTCGCAGCTCCTCCTAGTTGGCCCGGAGTCTACAGCAATTCCATTGAAGGAATATGCCCTCCAGGCCTAGCTTGGAGGAGACGCGGGAGCCCTCTTCAAACAGAAGACCCTCATGGGAATAGCTGTACGCTTCCCGGAGGCAGAACCCAGGGTGCTATTGGCCGGACAAAGCATGGAAGGCACTGTCGACTTCGAGGAGTTATTGGGGGAGGTTGGGCTCGCCATGCAAGTCTTTTCCTCCCTCTGCCTCGAAACTTTAGGCGGGCATTGCGGCTTCGGAGGCAGAGGGTCCTCAGTCTCCGAGCTACTCAGCCCACCACTAGGCCTGGGCCGTAGGAGCAGAAGCTCCGGGGAACACCTTTAGGAACTCCGGAAGATGGCCTGACGACCAACTTCAGGGGTGTTGCCTCCTGTGAGTCTAACGACTCGGTGGAGGCTTGTGGCCGTTTCGCCTTAAGGAAAACGTTCACGCTGGAGGAAGAGGGGGGGAGCCCTGGTTTTAGCCGGGGATAGGCGTGAACCCTTTTTGCCACCAGCTTTACCAGGGAAGCACCTGGGTTGAGTAGAGCCAGCAGAAGGGCTCCGAATGGGTGCAGAAACAATAGTGCTCATTGGCCTGGATGGGCCAGGAGCAGAGGGTGCCTTTCTAAATATTGAGGCATAAGACGTCCCAGGCAGAGCCGAGCGTGCCAGGACCAAGTCCTTAGCCTTGTGGAATGAGAGTCGATCTTGGGCCTGAATGACCAGGATTTCTTTCTCAAGGAGATGTGCACCACATTGCTTCGAAGAAGCGGGGTGCGGCTCTCCGCAATTGACACACTTGGCCACACACGGTTTAGACTTACCGTGTGCGGCCTTGGAGCAATTTACACAGACTTTGGGTGACCCCGACTTTGCACATCTACAAGAACGATTCGTATGGCCGAAGCGGTGACAGTAATAGCACCGCCGTGACAGTGGCACGAATGCCTTCACGCGGTAGCGGTACCAACCGGCACGCAACGACTCAGGGAGCTCGTCACAGTCAAACGTGATGAAGAGTGTAGGAGTGCGTCTCGTGGCCCCTCCCTGTTTTCTCATCACACGTTCGACCTTGACCGCCCCATGGTAGGCCAGCTCTAAGGTGATGTCCTCTATGGAGTAGTCAACGAGTTCCCTCGCATAAACTACTCCTTTCACAAAGTTCATGATAGAGAGCGGCGTCACACTCACCAGGGTGCCATCAAGTGTCTGAAGAGCACTTATTTTGGCCGCCTCGGTGGGATCCACCGTATTTGCCAGAAGGCTCCCATCTGAGAAACGGGTAACCTTCGGCTCTCTACCAATTACACTAGCTAATGCTCTCCTCTGATGGATCATGTTGCCCTTGGACAACATGCTGCCATCAGTGGAGCAAATAACGAGGAAGCATTTGAAGCCAGCGGGCTCGGAAATGCCAGGTAACCTCTGATTGAGGGGCCCCGATGTTATCAAGGCTCTGCCCTGTGCATTTTTCATGGTCACGGGCTCCGCACACGGGGGGGTAGAGGGGCCGGATGTGCTGATCTTGGCTTGGTCACTGGCCAAAGTGGCAGCAGACCCATCCGTCCCCGTTGATGGAGAGGAGCCCCGAGTCTTCTAAGTCTTTTTTTTGTTCTTTTTTGGAGAGGGCAGGGAATGAACCCGCTTCTCACCTCCGCTGGTAGGAGCCCCCAGGCCAGATGGACCAGCCTCAGACAGGTCTTTCTCTGAAATGGAGAAGGTCCTGGTGGTCGCAGGGGCACTGGTTGGAGGAGGTCCCTCCCCTCCTTGTATTGTTTCGGAGACCCCACTCGTTTGAGGAGGACCTTGCATAGGGGCGGATTTGGATTCGGTGCTTGGCGCCGAGCCTGGATCCGTTCCCATGGAAGGCCCTACCGTCTGAGGCTGGGTTGACTCAAGGACCATGTCTATCACAGGAGGCGCCTCCAGTTGTCCATTCCCCTCCCAGGATATCGCACGTCCCGTTGGCAGCGTCACCAGTCATGTGTGGGGAGGCACAGGCCTTGACCCCGGCAAGATTCAATATTCTTGCCAGCAGGTCTTTTGAGGGAAGCGACTGAAGGGGCCTGGCTTCCCTCTCCCCCCTAAGGGGGTTTGCCCTACCGAGATGCTTCAATGGGGAGCGGTTGGCAATGGGCTGCCTGCTTGCTTTTTTGGCAGTCCCCTTGGAAAGAAAAGGGGGGACTGCTGCTGGAAAAAGGGAGGTGCCCAAAAGCCTCCTCTCCGGTTAAAGAAATATGGAGGGTCCCCTGCACAAGCAGAGGGGTGGGGACCTCCATTTTTTCTGTGGAGCTGCCTGAGGGCGGCTCCATCGATGGAACAGGGGAAGTTGTGTTGTTTTTTTTCAGTTTTTCATCTATGGGCATAGTGACCCTATTTTTTCCACGGGATGCAATAGCACATCACAGCTCGCCTCTGCAAGGAGTGCTTAGGGGCCTGGCAGAGCCAAGTGCTGCCATTTAAGGCCACCCCTCCCACCTGGTGACCCTGCAGCCCTTCAGCATGGTGGCTCCACCTTGGGCACGGCGTAAAATCAAGGATAGATGGTGAAGTGAGAAGGAAAAGGAATGTGAGGAAGGTATGTGTGGGGATGAAGCAGGTTGTTAAAAAACACCCATCCCAAACTGGAGCTCAGGGGTTATGGAACGTTGTCCCCTCCCCCCTCAGCGCTGACCCGGGACGGTTGGCTGAGAAGGTCAGCATCTACCCTGTGAAATTAGAGGCTGACCAGAGAAAGTTGTGGGAGAGGTTGTATGAAAAGCGAGGAAACAAGAGTTTTGAAGGAGAAGAGGCTTAGCTGGGGTCAGACGGGGTGCTGAGTCCCATCAGCATGGGGGCCAGGATGGCAAATCATTGCGCCCCTTATGGGGCCAATTTGCCACAGAAATAGAATCCCAAGCTATACAGCAGGCCAAATTATCCCCATTCTTTGGACCTGACAACATATCAAACATGCACCTAAAAAACTTTGTTCCAAGAGGCATTAATGCCCTCATACAAATCTCCTACCACTCTATTCCAAATGACTGGAAATCTGCTAATATCATTCCAATCCTGAATCCATGAACAAACCATTCATGCCTAATCTCCCTACTCTGCACCCCCTCCAAAATCATGGAATGTTCTAATACTAAACAAAATAAGCCAGCACATCTCAATAGACACCTCCTACACAATTTCTACTCATTATACTCTCAACACTATTGTACTTACCAACATCACCCAACTCATACAATAAGATCAACTGAACAACACTCAGGAGAGTAATGGCAAAAATTCATATAAGCAAAGCTTTTGATGCAGTGCTCAGACATCAACAAAATATTCTCCAACCTTTTCCTCCATAACATCCCCTTCTACAACCCCAACATTAGACTCAACAACTATGCACATGACATCACCATTCTCACTCAACACCTGAGAAGCTTGCAACCTACAACTTTACATTACTAAACTAGAATGCAGGATGAAACAGAACCAAATGACTGTAACATCTTCTAAATCCTGTTACTTTTTTCACAACTTACAAACTCAGGTACAACAATCACCACACAACTTTAGCAAATACACCAATCCCCTTAAATAAAATGACAACAGTACTTGGTGTTACATTAGATACAAAACAACAGCAAACAAAGAAATGAACACACAAGCACTTGCCAAACCATATTTGGGTAATTCAAGGAATCCATCTCAAACACAAACAAGCAATATATACATTCTTCACTTGCCTATGCATCCACAGCACAAAACAGAAAACAAAGCAGTTCATTTTGCAACAGGATTCACCTGCAGCACCCCAATTAACGACCTATACCATGAAACAAAGGTCATGCCACTAAACCATCATCTCAACTTCTGTGGAATACAATTCACCCATAGTACAAGAAATCCAAGCAAGACCCATACAATCTTACACATATGTGCAAAACTCCAAAACCAAGCCTCCAACCTCTTGGGTCCAAACTACCTACTCAATACCATTCCACCAGGCAGAAAAGTACCTTCCATGCCCCCCAAAAGGTTGCCATGGTAAGGCTCAGGGAAAATCATGACCAACATAGTCATCTGTTTCCACAAGCAGACACAATTCAACATTTAGTGTGGGATCTCTGTAAGAACCGTGTTTATTTGGCAGAAGTCATCGCAGCTGCCAGCCTAAGGGGATCATACATAAGGCAGAAATAATTGAATGAGCAAATACAGTCCTTAGACATTACTACAATAAAAAAAAGTATAAAGGTTAAAAAAAAATAATGACTACAATGTAAAATTATGAGTCATACATATCTTTAAAACCCCAAATGATTTTATATCACTAGCTGATACATCATCCCAATTGTTAAATCTTGATTTAGTGGAGTACAATACTCAATACTCATGGTGAAACTAATAAAAATTTAAGTACCAAACTTTTACCACTTTAATCAATGTATAATTTAATGCAAGACAACATATATGCAGAAAGGATTAAAAACAAAAATTAAATTAAATGCTAACCTGCTGCCGCAGTGTGCTTTGTTCAATCCCACCTCTGCAGGGGTTTTTTGCACAATTAAGAAAATTAATTTTTTTTCAAGAAAAATGATTCTGCTTATCTTCTCTGCTTCTGAGTACTTTTGAACTTTATTCAGTTCATTCTCAAGGATAACTACAAGTGAAAATAATATAATAAGGGTATATATAAGACAGTAAAATATAAAGGACTGTTTTTAAGACAAGAAATCACCATTGAGTAAGTAGGAGAGGGATGGGTAACTTCACATTAAGATTTAGCTATAATAGGTAACAAGGTGAAACTAAGAGTACCCATTGTTATGGATACCCAATTGTCAATTGAATTATTTCATTGGTTTTGTACTAACATTATTTTATTTCTCTCCCTCTCCCCTGACGTATCTGCTTGCTTCTTGTGCCTCTCCTAATCTCCCTCTTTAGACTTTCTCCTTTTCCATTAATTGTTTTAACTCCTTTGGCACTGTTCTTGACCCTTTCTGCCTCTTGGTTTAACCTTGCTACCTATTATAACTAAATCTTAAATATGAATTTACCCAGCCCTCCCCTACTTTGATTTTGTCTTGCCCTGGAGAAGGTGCTTTTTGTTTTTGATCCGCTAGTGTGGCTGGTTTAAATTGTATATTGTGGGCGTGTGATCTGACACAATCCTATGGATTGCTTAAATTGTATATTGTAGATGCATGATCTGATATAGTGCTATGTGGGTGGGTTTTGACAGATGTGGATGACCTTTGATAGGCCCTTGTGGCTTTTGTCATCCGTGAAATTATGTTATGTTACCTTTCCCCATCGCCAAATCCATTCACAGCGGGAAAATTGGCCCACAAGTGAAAACGTTAAAAACAAGCCCCATTTACTAACTACATTTCTTGCCATTTGTGATCAAAACTCAAACACACATTTCTGACACCGCCAGTCACATACTTTTCCAAATCAAATATCTCTGCCTTCTTTCTCAATCAATGCCAAACAGTGTTGCCTTACATCAAATCATGGAATGTGAACGCAGAAAATTTGCTCGTCTTTCACCTCTGCAACGATGATCCAAATCTCCGCATCTTCACCATTTGTAAGATCATAGACCTTCACCAAAGTAGCGATGCCGGTGAGAAAATTAGTTCCTCCTCCCCTCAACTTCAATGTGAACACAACGCCATTGCTGAACTTATTGATTGGTATTGTTATGATTTACGAGTCTACCCTCACTTGCAATTTCACCATCGCCAAACTTCAGGATTTGATTCTCAATGAATTTGAATTGCCATCCCTTTCCAATCTACACCCAATAGATGGAGCGCCTGATTCGTGAATTAACAAGTGCATGTGGTAAAAATTATTGTTCATAATGAAAGAGATAGATGGGTATATTTATGCAAGAATGGCTTCCAGATCATTTTTTTCAAAAGTTGCCATGAAAAAAGATTTTGCAAAAATGATTTGTTAGTTACAATCCGTCTATTTCTGTGTTGGTGATATGCATTTCTCATGCGTTTCATCCTTCTTGCATTCATTTGATTTGATATTCCATGAAAAAAAGACTTCTTCCCTACTTAGAATTTAGTTTTGTTATCAAAATATAATTTAACAATAAGATTAAGTTGGAAAAAGATACAGTCATGTGACCAATCAGAATGCAGGATATGGATATAAATATGGATATATTATATTATATATATATATACATATAAAGAAAATGACAAGTTGAGTCATGACTATTATAGTATACAGTGATACACCTTGACTTAGGAGTTTAATTCATTCTGTGACCAAGCTCGTAACTTAATTTGCTTGGATATCAAAGCAGTTTCCACCATTGAAATGAATGGAAAGGTCATTAATCAGTTCCAGCCCTCCAAAACTACACTAATTTTTTTTAGTGCAAGTTTTTAAATAAGAAAAATGTACTTTATAAATAACAATCATAAAAATAAAACATAATAAAAGAGAATGTAAGAAAATAATCTGGTATTATTAAGTGTACTTTACTTTGAAAATCAGACGAAGATGACCTTAATAATAAACAGCCCTGTCTCATCACAAAGAATTGTTAGGGGATGTATCCTTCGGCTTCTATCAGTTTGGCGAAAGTTTTAATAAAATCCTCAGCTGTCTTCACCATGCCTTCTGACAGATGATGCTCTCAATCACGGTATCTCTTGTGAGCTGCTTCTCTGTCAACCACACCAACAGCAGCCTCTCCATCTCTTCATGGACGGAGGTCCGGAGTTTTAAAATTATCTTAATGTCTTTGATTATAGCCTTTATTGACTCCTCTTGTTTCAAAATCGTACATATCATAGATGTACTATGCTTGTACTGCCTGGCCAAGTCAACAACACACACCCCTCTCATGTTTTTTGATGATTTTGTGCTTTACCAAAGGATATAATCCTTTTTGTCTCACAACTCGCCTTGACACTCACTCTTAGAATCTATGGTTAATACTGTACAGTACAATGAAATAACTACACAAAAAGCACAAAACACAATGGAAAAAGCAACAGTGATACGACAGAGATGCTTGCATGGCAAGGTAGCCACCTGAACTGAATGAGGCTGGGCGAATGCAGCACTGTGCTACCTAGTAGTGGTGTATGTGAAGCTCAGTTACTCACTTCTAACTCGTACCTTAAATCTTGGCTTGCACCACAAAGCAGAAAATCAACCAAGCAACAGCTAGTATCTTGGAAAACTCCTAAGTTGGTTGACTTGTAAATCAAAGTACCACTGTACTGTACTAAAAGGATAAAAATTCAAGCAATGTGGACTTAAGCCACTTTTCCTCAGTAAAAGGGTTAAGGCAGTTTATTTTATTTCCTAGTTTCCCCCACTAAATTCTATTTCCTACTTTATTTTATTATACTTAACATCAATACATGCCAATACTCAAGTATTGGGCAGTACACATTGAAGAAAAAGAAAATCACTCATTACATAGGAATAATATAGAGATATGAGAATTACTTGAACATATTATAATCCCAGAGTCCTACATTTACAACAATCAAATATTTTAACTTTTTTTAATGAGATCTAGATATATATAAATACCTTACCTTCTTCAAGGTTGTTCATTGCAGTTTCTACCAATTTTTCATGAAAAAAACGACTCTGTTTTACAATTGCAGAGTGTGCTTCAATAAGAGGAAGTTGAGACATTATGAACTATAAAATTGTGACCAATAAACTGGAGCTAAATTAAGAAATACATAGGTAAAATAGGAAAAATTAGCATGATAATTATCTTAACAAGAAAATATAAATGTAATAATATGCAGAAATACTGCCACCAAGGCCTCAAATTTACTTACTTCTATTATTATTCTTCATATATAATTAGCATTACTTCTATCAAACTAATATGCAATATCATAGAAATTTTCAAATTTCAACTACAACCTTATCCCAACAAGATGTGGTCATTGAAAAACAAAAGCTTTGAGAGAGAACAACTTTTTTTTATTCATAAGTACAGAGTAGTTTCTGATCAACAGCTCCATCCTTCAGCTGTACAAAGACAAAATATTCCCCTAATACATTAACTTCTTGTTTGTAGTGGGGCAGAACATTCTAAGAATTACCTATTGAACTGATACATTTTTGCTCTCTACCCTCTTTCATCTATCTGTTTTGACCGTCTATTTTAACATATGCCTCCAAGTTTTCTAGTATGCCCAACCCTGTCAACCAGTTTTATGGCCTTGTTTTCAAGCTGAGATACCCATGAGTTTATTACCATTTGGAATTGTGGGTGGATCATTGAAGTTCTCTCCTCCCCCTTCACATTTAATCAAAACTTATTACCATGGGCAAAGGCATAAGTTTTACAGTATGTTGGGGTTTATTTACAACATTATCTCACTGGGGAGGAGGGGACTTTTTCTTCAATTTGAAGAGAGTAATTTCTACTTCAGAAACAAAAACTAATACCTGAAAGAGCTCAATGGACAAGTCAAAACTCTATCCTTCCTTCCAAAAACTACTTCAAACCTGAATATTAATTCTTTTCCTTCAAACTTCTCACCTCACTATTCATAAGAACATAAGATCCTAAGGAGTTGTAGTAGGACTAGGGGTCCTGTTTAAAAAGACATGCTTTGCTCTCGCTCCACAATATATCTGTAATTATATATATAATCCAGTGAAATCCGACCACAAATTAGAGTGAAGGCTTAATTAAAGCACTAATAATCTTACCAAAGTGTAAAAGAAGTCATTAATCAAGGATTAAAGAAATATAAAGAGATATAAACAGAATACGTAATGAAACAAAGCAAGCATGTCCACTAACAATAACTAAGCGAACCAAAACAAAGACTGTTAGTGCTATTCCTGTAAAACAAAAGCGGACCTAGAACATACAATTTAGTGCAATGATTGTAAAACCTGGGTGCACTATTACTGCAGTGGTCTTCCAGCATATTATATATTGTGCCTCTATAGAATAAAAAGAAAGTTTATATGTGAATTATGCTGCATAGACAAATATTGGGAAGACACCTCATGGATGCATGAGGCCGAAGCAGTGATTATTCACTAAAGAGAAGCACTAAAATGAATAGGGGGCCTCAGTAAAACAACAGAGGCTAAATTTTAAAACAGGCCGCCTCTTGAAAGAAGTACAAGCCTAGGGAATATCAAACTGTATGACCAAATCCTAGCAGCTGGTCTTACTGGAGGTAAGTCTAGCCCTACTGCTGCAACTGCTGCCCTTGGCCCTACAAGTAACCCTAGCCCTACCTCAGCTACCTATACCCCCACAGACAACACCTTCCCAATAGTGATACAAACAGTCACTGTTGCTAATCAAACATCCCAACAGGACACTCATAGACACACCACCAAGGACAGAACTCTCGACTTGGGAATGGGGAGCCAACCTCCGTACCTGAACCTCAGTCCCTCAGGGTCTCCTGAAAACTCCCAGGTAACCAGGATTGCAGAGAATGTACCCAGCCCAAATCCAGGGCCAGGCTCAAGACCAATAATGCAATTCAGACTGAAGGAGAGGAACAAACTAGGCCTAGGCCTACTGGCACTCCACCAACACAGAACCCTACACTGGAAATACCGGTATTGGGGGTATGCATCCGAAACAAAGACTGCAAATGTCCCTACGGCCGCTTGGGAGAGGTTGTAGATACAGACACCCTAAGCCATGCAGGAGGTTCGTTGACCACATGGAAGACCAGGAGTGTACATCGGGAGACAGGTGCCCCAGAGTTCACCTTACACACTGCAAGGGATCAATCAACCAAGGTGAATGCCTAAATGCAAGGTGTAAGAAAGCACACGTCAAGGGCACAAAAAGATTCAGGCCTAGGACCAAACAAGAACACCAGCAACTCCAAGATGGACAATGCCATTTTTTTTTTCATTTTTCTCTTTTCTTTTTTTTCAAGGGGCTATCTGGCGACTGCCCACTTGGGCATAAGTCGCTGCATACAAACAGCCCAGTTCTAGGCTACTTTAAAATAAAAAATTTAACAGAAACAACAATAAAAAGGGGATAACAATCAGGGAGCAAGCTCCGGCATCGGGGGGAGGTCCCCCTCCCCCCGGCGCAGGAGCCTGCGACCTACAAAAAAACAAAACAAAAAAAAACAAGTTAAATACAAGGGAGAAGGCTCGCCTCCCCCCAAAAGTCAACAAGTCCACCAGTCATGGTGCACGCACTCGTCCCGAGTACAAGGGACAGGCAGTAGCGACCCCGCCCATTCTGGTACTGGGACAGGTAACGTGCGTGAAGATCACCCAGACTGGGACATTTGACAAGAATGTGCCGAACAGTCTGGGGGACGATGCAGTCATTGCAATAGGGCACAGGCGAGCGCTCCATCAAATAGTGATGCGTCACACGAGTGTGTCCGATTCGGAGACGACAGAAAGTGACCTGAAGCCGTCGCGGCATTGGGGGATAGGTCCATGGGAACAGTCACGGTGCAATGGCACGCAACTTTAAGTTCCCTTCAACCGTCTCCCATCTTCTTTGCCAAGCAGTCCGAAGAGCTGCCCATATTCCTGCCATGTAGTCGGCGTCAGGAAGAGCGAAACGCTGGTCCAGTCGCAGAGTCCTCACGGACTCTTTGGCGCCCTCATTCCCCGCAATTCCTACATGTCCAAGAACCCAGCAGAAGATAATCTCGACATCTGCCCGGCTCGCCAAAACTGTGACGTCACGGATATCGCGAACCAGGGGATGCAGAGATTCCAATGCCCCGAGAGCACTCAGGACAATGCCAGCCCGGAACCCTCAGGGTCAGAGCCCAAACAATTACCCCAAAACAGCCAGCTTCAAATGACAATAGAATACCCCCACATTTTTTAGGCATGCTGACGGGGATGAAAGAAATCCTGGACACACTGACGAGGGCTATGGAGGCACAAGCGGCGGTCATAGCTACACATGTGCTGGGTTGCCAACCACAAGTTCCACAAATAATCAAGTATCATCTGCAGTCCCATTCTCCTATGACACTGTGGCTAAATCCAGTAGCGTCAGCCTAGAAAACATCCTTGGCCTCTACCCCAAGATGAATAAGTCTAAAATACCTTTTATTGCGGATATAGCTAAGGTAGAGGACTATATGTTTATTGCTGTCACAGAGACTCACCTAAAAGAGGAAGTGAGAAGCGGGATAGAAATAAATAACTATACTCCCCATAGAATGGATAGAGCAACCAGAAGCCACAGGGGTGTCATCCCTTACATAAGAAACAGCTTGTCCCAGACATAAGAGAAGTGGGTTCCTACTCTGATGGTCATGTGGAAGCATCTACAATCCACATGTCTGGACGCAATTTAACACTCATAAATTGCTACTGCCCACCACAGTGTCCCTCTTAAAACTTCAAGAAAGCGATGGAATGCATCACTAAAGTGATGGAGGACCAACCAACGCCTACACCGGACACAATCATTTGTTGTGACTTCAACTTCCACTTTGTCAAGTGGCCAGAAGGATACATCATGGGGAGCTCAGGGGAGGATCAAGCCCAAGCCCTCCTAGAAATCGCTGATAAATTCCTGCTGTCCTGGGTCATAACCACTCCAACCCGGATCAGCAACATACTAAACCTATTCTTCACCAACAACTCAAGTGTGGTGCTAAAATATAGAGTAAAGAAAACAGGGCCTTCACCAGAAATATAGAGGGTATGAGGCACCTAAACTACTGGGAACGGCTGAAAATCCTAGTCCTATAGTCCCAGCAGAGGAGGAGAGACAGGTACCGTTCCATATATGTGTGGAAGGTTATGAAGAAACTGGTGCCTAACCCCACATATGACCTCAAACCAAGACCCAACAACTGTACAGGCCACACATGCTCCAGGAGAGTGCCCTGCCCACAACTGCACCTACACGGATTAAGACCTTACTGGCAGCCAGTCTGAGCCACAACAGGCCTCAGATATTCAACTTGCTCCCTATAGAGGCGAGGGAAACCACAGGCTACCCGGTGGAAAAGTTCAAAAGGAGGCTAGACAAATCCCTTGAAAGCCTACCTGATAAACCACTGGTGAGGGGCTACACAGCTGTCTGCAGAGCCACCTCAAACTGGACCAGATCAGCCTCATCAAAGGAGACAAGATCCAGGTGCAGCGGTGCACCAGTATGGACGGGCGCTGGGGACTTTGCCTCAAGACTTCATAAAAAGTAGTCAATTAGGTAGTCTGTCTCCCCTCAAACCCCAAATGTTTAATCCCTTTCTTCTTTTTCAGGGTGTATAGAGCGTAGAAGATGAAGAGAGGGCAATCCGGGTGGGAAACTCAATAGACTTCTATCGTGCCTACCATTCATCTCTGTCTCTTCTTACAGGCAGGTTTTTCAGCCATTTAAATAGATTGAGTTAAAAGTAAAAACAATAAACTCTAAAATAGTGATTGATCATAGAGAGAATAGTGAAAAGAAGAAGACTTGGCTGTACAGTCATCCGGGTGAATGTATGTGTGAGTAGGTGTGGTTGAGAGAGTGTTAGTGGTACAGATGTTGAGTGTGGCAGTGAATCTATAACTGAAGATGCCTTTACCTTTTCAGCTCCTTGGTACCACTAAGAGAGTCGAGTGACATCAGGCCTTGAGAGGCAGCAGCAGCCAGCCTTGACCATCACTTACTATTGAAAAGGACCATCCAGAAATGTGCGTCTTTGTGGTTAGAATTCACACATCCCAGTTCCCTGACCATGGAACACCCCAGGAATTCCTAGAAGAAAGCCAGCCTGTCTCACAGTCCCTCTTCCACAATTTATGCGCATTGTATCTTTAGTTTTTGTGTACGATTTGCCATTCTCTGTAGAAGGCCTTGTATATATATTTAGTATTTTATTGGGATATATCTATATATTTAGCAGATTTGCTTTAAATACATATATGTTCAATTTTTTATGTGATTTCTTTTTCAACATTGCCAAAATTTAGACATTATAAGGTCCTATATATATTTAGTATTTTGTTACTCTCTCTCTCTCTATATATATATATATATTCATCTTTTATGTGTGATTTATACTTCCACATTGGCTGATATAGTAAGGTTATATATATATATATATATATATATATATATATATATATATATATATATATATATATATATATATATATATATATATATATATATATATATATATACACTTAGTTTTTTGTTAGTATTTATAGGATACTGCAAGCATTTGGGGCTTGCTTTTTTATTCCTTTATATTTTGGATCTGCTCTCTGTCCTGTTAATAAAGTAATAATTAGATTAAGCCCTCATTGTCTTCCACTCAAACACCCAGGCAGCTCTGTTGGAGCGGCAGGTGGTGTATTCTTACCTGGTAGGGCCTCACCACCATTGCCCAGCCAGAGCTGGACAATGGGGTGCAGGCCCTGCAGTCTCAGACAGATAGGAGAAGAGGGTGGGAAATGAACCCTCTTCTCCCCTCCACTGGCAGGAGCCCCCAGGCCAGATGGACCAGCCTCAGCCAGGTCCTTCTTCGAGATGGAGAAGGTCCTGGTAGTCGCAGGGGCACCCGTTGGACGAGATCCCTCCCCTCCTTGTACTGCCTTGGAAACCTGGGCCGTTTGAGGAGGACCTTGCATAGGGGTGGATTCGGGTTCAGTGCTTGGCGCCGAGCCTGGATTCCACCCCATGGAAGGCCCTACCATCTGAGGCTGGGTTGCCTGTAGGCCCATGTCTATCTCAGGGGAGGGCTCCAGTTGGCCATCTCTCCCCAGGAGATCGCAGATCCTGTTAGCAGCATTGTCACTAGTCACGTGAGGAAAGGCACAGGCCTTGACCCCGGCAAGGTTCAATATTCTTGCCAGCAGGTCTTTTGAGGGGGTTTGCCCTACCGAGCCACTTCACTGGGGAGCAGTCGGCTATGGGCTGCTTGCTGGCTTTCTTGGCAGTCTCCTTGGAAAGAAAAGGGAGGACTGCCGCTGGAAAAAGGGAGGTGCCCGAAAGCACCTCCAGAGAAGGGGGTGAGGACGAGTCCCCTACACCCGTAGGCAAAGGAGAGGAGTAAGCCTCCTCTCCGTTTAGAGAAATTTGGAGAGGGGGTTGACCTCCATTTTTTCTGTGAAGCTGCCTGAGGGCGGCTCTGTCGATGGAACAGGGGGAATTAAAGGGATTTTGGGGGGGACTCATCATTGGGCATAGTGACCATCTTTTTATTATGGGATGCAATAGCTCATCACCCCTTGCAGTAGCCTGCTCTGCAATGGGTGCGTACAGGCCTGGCAGAACCAGGTGCCACCATTTATGGCCACCCCTCCTGCCTGGTGACCTGGCAGCCCTTCAGCATGGCGGCTCCACCTTGATAGTGTGTGAAGAGAAAAGGAAAAGGGATGTGAGGAAGGTATGGGCGGGAATGAAGCAGGTTGTTAAAAAAAAACATCTCAAACCGGAGCTCAGGGGTTAGGGAACGTTGTCCCCTCCCCCCTCAGCCCCGATCTGGGACAGTTGGCTGAGAAGAAGGTTAGCATCTACCCTGTGAAATTAGAGGCTGACCAGAGAAAGTTGTGGGAGAGGTTGTATGAAAAGCGAGGAAACTGGGGGGAAACGAGTGTTTTGAAGGAAGAGGCTAAGCTGGGGTTAGACGGGGTGCTGAATCCTGTCAGCACAGCGGACAGGATGGCAAATCACCACAAAAGAAGTTGAGGGTAGCTTTAAAGTACAGAGTGACTTAAATAAGTTATTAGCTTGGGCTCAGTTGTGGCAGATGACTTTTAAACTTAAAAAATGCAAAGTTCTTAACATGGGAAAGGATAATACGGAATTTAGCTATGAAAGGGATGGGCATTGGCTAAATTCAGTTGAAGATGAGAAGGACTTAGAAGTAGTAGTAGATAGGTCACTGAAGTTTTCAAAACAGTGTATCGAGGCAAAAAATAGAGCAAATAGGGTGCTAGGATACATTAACAGGAATTTTAGCTACAAGAGTAAAGAGGTTATCCTTAAACTCTACAACTCATTTGTATATATCTATAGCTGCCATGATTTAGTTCTTGACAAGCCTTGATTGGTGATACCCTTGTTTCTGGATGCAATCCTCTGGATGTAGTTTTCCTGGGAGTTTGGGTGCCTTAAAAAAAGAGGCTGTTTGACTCGGATGACCTATGATGAGCCCTTGTGGCTTTTGTCATCTGTTATATTATATTGTGGGGGACTTTGATTTTGTCTTTCCCTGGTGATGGTGCTTTTTGTGGGTGGGTTTTGACGGAGGCGGATGACCTTTGATAGGCCTTTGTGGATTTTGTCATCCGCGAAATTATGTTATGTTATCTTAGATCTTGTCCGGAGTTTACTATTAGCATATTTCCAAAATGCTTTGGGGTTATGCTTAATCTCACTAGCCAGTTTCTTTCCAAAGTCTTTTCTTAAATTTCTTGTTAAGTTTCTGAGTGCATTCACTTCAGCCTTATATAACCTTTCATCTTCACTATCATGTGTGAGTCTAAAACACTTCCATTTAGTAAACTTACATTTTCTTATTTTCTCCACCCTGTGATTTATGTAAGATCTACCATGTTTCTTGGCCTTCACTACAGGAATGTTCTAATCCATCTGCTCCCTCAAGTGATTGTTGAAAAAGCTCCATGCCTCATGCACATCCATGTTCATCATACAATTTGTCCAGTCTATTTCCCCAAGCTTCCATGCCATTTGTTCGTAGTTACCTTTAAAATAGTTGTATCTTTTCATTTCACTTTTCTGCATATTAGTATAAAGATTCATATCATATATTAAACACACATGATCACTCATACCCAATGGTGAATCATAATCTATGTTAGTGACCATACCTTCTTCGTTTGTAATTATTAAATCCAATAGACTTGGTTGTTCATGTATTCTATACCTTGTAAACTGAGTGACATGCTGGAATCAGAATGAGTCGTGCATTGCCCAAATAAATCTGTTTGCTTTATGATTGGGATGTTCTGATGAGTGCCAATTTGTCCAATCTATTTCAGGGTAATTGAAGTCACCTACTATCATAATGTGGGTAAATTCCCTTGACTCTGCCACTTGTCTTAATACTGTACATAAGGCTGAATTATTTTCCTCACTGCTATTGGGACGTCTATAAATACATGACTTTTTACAGTAGAGGTTAATCCACTAGATGCTACATATTTATTTTGATTTTTACTATTTTCTTTTGTCCTGGGAGCCCTCTTACTCTGTATTGGAAATTTCCCGACTGGACATTCTGTTCGATTTCATTGGCTTGATCCTTCAGCTGTTTTATCCGTCCCTCTGGTCAGGAGTGTAATCAACATCAATGCTCACTCTGCTAAATTTCGCTTCTGCATGTTTTAGCCCAGTTACATTATTGAGGACCTTATTTTTGGTTAAGACTGAATCCAGTGAGACAAGCAGAGGTCGTACTCTTCCCTCCTCCCTTTTGCCAAGTCGGAAACATCTAGTGATATTGTCTGCACTGAAATCATCCATTTCCAGTGGACCCTGACATAATTCTTGAATAAAAGCTTTATCATGGCCTCTAAATTCTTTCAAGTTGGTTGAGACACTTTCCTTAGCTCTATAAACAATAATATTGAGCTTTCTCTGCTCATCCTCCCTTAAGTCACTCATAACTCTCTCATGTTATTCATTTCCGAAGTTATGTCAGGAGCTGCCAAGTGTAGGCCATGAATGGTGTTTTGCAGTCTCCTTCTTTTCTTATGTTCTTATGTTATGACTGTCAACACTTACAGTAGAAGTAGTGCCTTTGCCTTGTTGTTGGTCTCTACTATATATGTTCTCTAAATCCATGCATTTAGCCTCTAAGCTACCCAATCTTATTTCCATATCTTTTCTTTCTTTCTTTTCCCATTCTGCATTTTCCCTTAACTCTGTTATCTCAATTTCCATCGCTTTCTGTTTTGATTCCAGCTCCAATTGTTGCTCTCCTAGTTACTGGATGGTTTTAAACATTTTGTTGTACCCATTTTTGCATGAGTTGCATAGCCAAAGAAATTGCTTTCCTGCTTTTTCATCATTTATAAAGTTGTATACTGCTTCTGGTATGCCCTCACATTCTATATGGAACCATAGTTCACATACCTCACAGCCGACGGACTTGCTGTTATCTTCTACCATATCTTCACATCCCCGAACATAAGTCACTATGTTTCCTCTTTTTTTCTTGTACAGGTAGGTTATTTGTCACTTTATCCTTTGCCTGGTCCCCCAAACACCTCTTCTATTGTAGTTGTTTCCTTTACCATCCGCCATCTTTGTTGACTTTACAATCTCCAAAATTATTGTAATTTAATTGCAATTCTAATTTAAATTTAAGGTAAACATGTAGACGAGCGGCCCGGCAGGAAAAAATTATTTTGTGTAAATATTATCGTTCACCTGTGACGTCATACCCCACCCCCAACCCCTATTATAATTCGCAAAACGATTAAAGGCGCTGACATGATGTAGTTAATTCACCTCTGTAAACGTCAGAACATTATAAAAATTAGGATTATATACCTGGGGGGCTGTGCCCCCCAGACCCCCCGCCCAATTTAATGAAACTCAGGATCATCGTAGTCATTTGCCACTTATGTGCCCAGGATAACAATTTATTTAAATCCCCCTGCACTTTAAAATTATCATCAATAACTTTAACTACAGCTGCTAATTTGGTAACATCCACAAAAATTGACACTTTATTATTAACTGCCTCCCCAAGATCATTTATATAGATGACAAATAATAATGCACCGAGAACTGATCCCTGAGGAACCCCACTGATAACATCCCTCCACTCTGACTTTACACCATTTAGCACTACCCTTTGCTTCCTATCTTTCAGCCACTCAGCTATCCAATTTGAAACACCCCCACATAGCCCAATCATTTTTTTTAATTTATGAACTAGTCTCCTATGTGGTACCTTATCAAATGCTTTACTAAAATCCAAGTAAATTGCATCTACATTCTCTCCCCTATCTACTTGATTTGTCAGACCGCCTCTAGTAAAGGCGGCGTTGGAACGGCGTACAAGTAATGAACATGGTAAACATCGCAACTCACTCAAATGGGAGTGGGGCAATGGTGCCTCGCCGCACCAATTGAATACGTTCTGTTTCATCTGACATGCATATTTACGTGCACTGTAATAGTATAAATTTATCTTAATAGGATATAATTTATTGTAATTATTAATAAATCGTGGTATATTTTCCGGAAAAAAAGGTTTTACGAAATTTTTCAAAATTAAACCTAGAAACCCAGGTGGAACCTAAAAACCGAGATCTGGGTCGAAAAACCCAGCAGTGGGAGCCCTAAGGCACTCAGCCTTGAAGCATGGAGTAGATGAGGAACTTGTGAGGTATAAATTTGTTCAATCATTGCCTCCCACCATTGTACCGATAATTGCAACTCAAAAAGACCTCGCGTGAACCCAAATCGGTAAACTCGCGGACGAATTAATATTTTTTTTAACAAAGAGCAATGCGTTAATGTGAATAGTGCGGAAAATGCGTGCGGTCCAGCGGTAATGCGCGAGAAACAATTTGCGAGTGCGGCGCGGAGTGGTAATCAAAGTCATGGTGGCAAATTAAACCTCACCCCAGTGAACGTGCGTCCTTTTAGGAAGGACCAGAGGCCAATAGTGTGTCGTGCACATCTTATTTCGGCGATACTGCAAAGTGGTGTAAGCCGTGGTGCAAGTAGCCAAAGAAAAGGGAGGATCTACAAACTCAGCCCTCACTAAACCATCGTCGCCGGAAAACTAAGGAGGCGTGTCCTAGCCACTGCAGCAGTGGGCATGCCGGCCGTTTTTAAATTATCCGCAAAAATCGACAACAAGATGTACGAATTCCTGATCGACACGGAGGCGAGTGTTTCTATCATCCAAGACAGAATTGCTAATAACAGCAACATCAAAGAAAGTTGCATAAATCTTTAAAACGAAAACGGCGGGAAGATTAAAATCCACTGGGAAATGAGTTCGGATTTGGCCATTCCAAGTTTAAGAAAGTCATTTCGATGGTCTTTCGTTGTAGCAGACAACACTGCACCCATCCTAAAAATGGATTTCTTGGAGCACTTCCATTTGATCGGGGATTGTAACCAGAATAAGCTGATGAATCGAAACACCAAGCTCGCTTCAGTGGTTCAAATTTCCGAGGAACCATCCATAGCGTTGATAAGAACAGACCTCCCAAATGTACCCGAATCATGTCAAAAAATATTGGAAAAATATTGCACACTGTATTGACCAGTTCCCGCTCAAATGGTACCAGCAATGGACCAATTAGTGGAGCATAATATTGATACCGGCAGTGCCACACCTACATTTGCGGGGCCTAGGCAATTGACAGCGGAAAAGCTGGAAGTAGCAAAGGAAACGATCGAGGACCTCTTAAAAGAAGGAGTAATCCAGCCATCAAAGTTACCGAAGGCCTCACAGATACATGTGGTACCCAAGAAGACCCCCGGTGAGTACAGGATGGTCGGGGACTATAGATCTCTAAATGCCATCACAAAGCCCGACCGATATCCATTACCACGGATCAAAAAATTGGCAGTTATCTCCATGAAAAATTATCAGAAAGGCCTCAGGATTTCCCTAGAAAAATGCGAGTTGTCGAAAGAGGAAATCAAGTTCCTGGGCCATCAAATCTCGCAAAAAATATATATGTCCTCCCGCCCCCCAAATAAGGAAAATTGAGGAATTGTCAAAGCCAAGAGAATCTAAAAGACTGCGTCGTTAGTTGGCAATGTTGGGATACTACATAAAAATGATGCCCAACTTTTCAGCCAAAACATCACACGAGTGGGTGCGAATAGACCGTGTTCGAAGACCTCTTGAGGCGTCTTATGCGGTCCCCTTCATGGTTATCGAATGCGGCAGTAGGGTGTTCACACTACAATTCCCGGACGGAAGGATGAACACCGTCTCAATTGACCGGTTCAAACCGACACGATTACCCCAGGCAATTGAGGACTCTCGGGACGGCTATCGGAGTATCCCTGCTGAGGAAATGGAACCCGCAACTGGAAGGGGGACAGAAACCCCTGATCCTGGCCCTTCGCCTATAGCAGAGGAGCTGCAAGAGGAACGTACCTAATCGTGAGCGGGAAGAAGGATTAAATTCGCTAAAGACAACATATATATTTATTATTGAGAGGCGAATAACAATGTGTTAAATGAATAATACTTAGCCTAAGATTATAAGACAGTATGCCAATATAAATATAAAGTGTACATAAGGTGAAATTATATAAGGTTCATATCGCGAAGTTCGTGATATTCAGACGCAAAGTCGTCACGAGGTACCAGGATGGGAAGTACTATAAATGGGTACTTAAAATTGACAGCTCTCATCCAAAGTAACGAATGAAATAAATAAATTGTTGTATAAATATTGTCAAACTTATTGTAAATGTTAATTAGTTGTAACGAGTAATAATCCAGGTTGAATGCTACATATAGCAATTAAGGTAGGATTTAAGAATCCATAACAATTGTTAACCTAAGAAAATAACTTATATTAAATGTAGAAAACAAAATTTTGTAAAGGTCAAGGTGCAATAGCAGCAGGTAAACAACTCCCTCGACTTAAGGAAGGACGCCTGGAGCGACCGGCATGTACGTCCAAAATAGGACAAAAGCGAAAGAGTCGCTACACACATAAAGAACAGAGAGAGAGAAAAGTAAAGTTAGCGCGGTTTACGAGAATATCACACGGTAGTAAACGGAGCACAGTTATCTCTGTTAGAGTTGGTCGAGGCAATCTTAGGCAAACATTATAATCAAGGCAGAATCCAGAATAAACCGGATAGCTATCACTATTAAACAAATAGAAACCAGATTAGGAAGCTGTCTCCATGGCAACATGCCACCGCCCAAAAAGAATTTTACCCAATAGTCGGAGTGCCTTCCTTATCAATATGTTTGGCAGTAGCCAATCAAAAGTCAAGTTATGTTAATACCGATAAATCAACAGGCCGGTTCATACGAGGGAGGTGTGGCTTAGTTAGACGAGGAATTTGTAGGGCGTGGCTTAAATTGAATATATAACTGTGTAAAGCCAGAACAATTAGAAAGAAAATACTATTTTATAGAGCCATATACCGCGTTATATGTCGTTCAGTCCGATCTCTCGGATTTGCGTAATTCATCTTTGTATATAGCGGTGTACATAACGCACTTGACCTCAAACTTAATCTATGTCCTAATTTAGAACTTAAAACTTAATTAAAGAACTTTTGTAAAGTACAATAAGATCTAGTTTCAATAATAATTCTATTTTGACTTTGGTGCCCTCAATATCCTGACGTTCCTCAATCTTCCTGCTTCAAGGCCTTATTAATTGGGAAAACAGCCGTTTTGCAATTCCTCGCGATTACATAACTCCCGAAATACCGGTAACAAGGAGTAGCAAGCAAATAAAGTACCCTAGAAGACCTTACAGTCCATTCAAAGAGGATACCTTTGGACTAGCAGTCGAGCGGGCACATCTCTGTTCAAATGCTTTACGTCCTTAAACGGCTACTTTTCAAGACCCTGTCTAGTCTTGACTTGAACTGGTCAACAGATTCACTATTGACAACTTCCACTGGAAGTGCGTTCTAACTACCGCAGATACTGTACTTGAAAATTTTTTCCACACAGATCGCGGTTGTAACGCTTCAGTTCAAGTTTAAACCGTGATTTCTTGTTCTGCTCTCAACAAGTGTGAAAATATCCCTGTAGTCAACATTATCGAACCCTCGAAGTATTTTAAAAACTTCGATGAGCTGACCACGCAGTCTACGGGTTTTCAACGAGAAAGATCTAATTCCCTTAATCTATCTTCATAACTTTTATGTCTGATAGAGGGAATCAGTTTGGTTGCCCTAGCTTGCACGCGTTCCAATCTCGCGATGTCCTTTCGAAATGAAGGACTCCAAATTTGAACGTCATACTCCATGTGCGGTCGGAAAAGTGAGTTGTACAAACACAGTACAATCTCCTTGTTCCGATATCCAAACTCGCGCTTTATGTAGCCTCGCATCCTTTGGGCCTTTTTCTCCGCCTCAATGCACTGTTTTGAGAACTTGAGGTCAC
The DNA here is from genome assembly GCA_963969495.1 of Ceratothoa steindachneri. Lineage (NCBI taxonomy): Eukaryota > Metazoa > Arthropoda > Malacostraca > Isopoda > Cymothoidae > Ceratothoa > Ceratothoa steindachneri. The sequence continues at coordinate 214,536,436 of OZ018318.1, forward strand.
TAGTGATTTTACACACAAGTCCCTATCATTTTCGGTGGATTCAAGAGCAGTGTCCTTAAGGATATACTGAGATTGGGGGTTTCGGTGGCCGATATGCATCACTTTGCATTTGCTTACGTTAAAAGGCATTAGCCACGTGTCCGACCACTCCCCAATCTCCCGAAGATCTTCCTGCAGGCAAGCAGTATTTCCATCCTTTGCAACGTTCATACCAAGCTTGGTATCGTCGGCAAATTTGGAAGTCTTGCCAACCATGTCACCATCCATATCGTTGAGGTAGATGATGAATAGTAGTGGTCCCAGGACAGAACCTTGAGGCACCCCGCTTGTAACGGGCATCCACTCCGAAGCTTGTCCATTCACCACGACCCGTTGCCGTCTGCCACTTAGCCATTTCTCTATCCAACCGGCTACTTTTCCGTCTATGCCCAGCGCTCGCACTTTCCCGAGGAGGTGGTGGTGTGGTACCTTATCAAAGGCTTTCTGAAAGTCTAAGTAGACCACATCCACCGCCTTGTCCCGATCGTGCTCACTGAAGACCAAGTGGGAGAATTCCACAAGGTTCGTCAGGCATGACCGTTGCCTTCGAAAGACGTGCTGGGAACTCCTCAGTAGCAGGTATATCCCCATCCTCCGGGCTATTTGCCCCCTTCGCTAGAATTTGACCGCGCCTCGGCTTAGGGCACCCCATAGCAATCAACAAATAACTGTTGTGAGAAATAAGAAAGGGCAACGCAAACCAACCGGTACATATGTATCAACCGGAGTCCTTGCGAAAAGATTACGGGATAACTCGATAATCTATCACCATTACTGGCAACCAGCGTTCCCCTTCCAAGGCTCTTGAGTTTTCCTCACGATTACCTTCAAGGCTCCAACATAATTAGGGACGAGCTTCAAGAGCCCCTCCCCCATAGGTCAATGAAGTTTTCAAAGCAGTGTATTGAGGCAAAAAAAAAAACAAAATAGAGCAAATAGGGTGCTAGGATTCATTAACAGGAATTTAGTTACAAGAGTAAAGAGGTTATCCTTAAACTCTACAACTCGTATGTTAGGCCACATTTAGAGTACTGTATACGAGCATGGTCACCAGATTTTAGACATGACATCAACCTGCTGGAGTCAGTACAAAGGAGAGCAACAAAAATAATACCTTCCCTGAAGCACCTTGAATATGAAGATAGACTGAGGGTACTAAATATGTTCTCATTTGAGAGAAGATGTGTGAGGGGAGATATGATTGAGCTTTTTAAAATCTGTTCAGAGATGGATAAGTTGGATTTTAGTAAGTTATTTGAGTTGGAAGGGAGTAAGTAATAGGACTAGGGGTCACCACTTAAAAATGAAAAAAAACAGAGGTGCAGGTTTGATGTTAGGAAATATTTTTTCACCAATAGAGTGGTAGATTACTAATAGTTTGCCATCTGAGACGGTAGACAGTCCAAACTTGAATGTATTCAAACTCAGATTAGATTATTATATGGGGAGGGAGGGTTAACTTTGGGGGGTATTCTGGATTCATTCCTGTGGATGCAGTTTTTTATTATTGTATATTACGATTGATTTGTATTTTGAAGAGTCTTGATGATGATGCTTTTTGTTTTTGACACATTCCTGTAGATGGTTCGACTTGTATATTGTAGATGCATGATCGGACACAATCCTCTTGATTGTTTAAATTGTATATTGTAGATGCATGATCTGACACAATCCTATGGATGCATTTTGTGGGTGGGTTTTGACAAGTGCGAATGACCTTTGATAGGCCCTTGTGGCTTTTTTCATCCGTGAAATTATGTTATGTTATATGTTGTTTCATAGCGCGCGAAATGTGGGTTTGTGGCGGTATCGGGCGCGCGCGCGCAACGCGCCAATTTCTGAGATATACATGCTGGTAGAGACGATGTCTAATAGTAACTCATTCATAACTAGCCACATAGTTATCATAAATACATTTCTGGACACGTAAACTTTGAACGTTTCTATAACTACCACGCAAGGTTCATTTGCCTATCGCCAAACTTCCTTCACAGAAATCGGAACCAACATACTGCGGCCACGTTACTATTTCGCTTACAAAAGAACGAATTAAATGAAATAATAATAACATACCAACATACTGCATCCTCGATGATATTGTGCATCAAAATTTCTTCCGAGCGTTGCTTTTAATGCAATCAGGCACATAAAAGTGATGAAAACTTTAATTTAGGTCATCACCACATTCATGCCATTTGTTTTTTGTTTCTTTATTGAAGTACTGCAACCCCCGCCAAAAAAATCCCAGACTAAGTTCACTTTAATACACAAAAAAAAGCCTACATTTTTAAAGGTTATAACTATCCACGTATAAGATTCGTTTTAACACAATTACGATTTTTTTTTAAATTTTCAAACATGAAAGTTTTTAATTCTTAAAATGATGCTCACCGATGTCATTTTCAACGTCCGGAACTTAATAATAATGTTGTTATTCACTTTTATAAAAGATACTTTAACTATGCGAAATTTTAATCTTTCTGCACTATTTAACCTATTCCTTTAAAGTTTTAGTCTTACTAGTTAACGAATAGCAGGCCTTTTTTATATATCGGCCGGCGATCTGCGCATGCATCATTTGGCGAATAACCAATAGCATTATTTGTTATATTTTCGTATATTTCGGATGGTTCACAGATATACGTGTTTTCAGTTTATATGGTATAATGGCGTGCGGAATTTTAAAACGACTTTAAATTTCGATTCCAGCTCGTAGAAAAGCCAGTTATTAACACCCAGACTACGAGCTGGAATCGAACATTAAAGTTGTTTTAAAATTCCACTTACACAGGAGTGGCCCGTTCCCCTGACATAACGTTAAGGAAAGGAGGAATAAATATCCCCTAAAATCCGTTTTCTTTTCATTCTGACTCCAACATTCTTCATCGATAAAGGAGGAAAGACACTCTGAAGATGATCGCATAGATCGAAAGCTCAGCATTTAAAGTCAAGTTTGGTTTTACCAAACACATTTCATTATAAAAAAATAGATGAACGTAAGAGAAGTTGTCTACCATCTACAGGATGAACTGAAAAAGATAATAAGAAAAATGTAGTTTCCCAAGAAAATTAATAAAGACAAAATATACTAGATTCTTTAACAAAATTTGCATATATATATATATATATATATATATATATATATATATATATATATATATATATATATATATATATATATATATATATATATATATATATATATATAATTACCTTCCAGAGTTCTTTTACAGAGCTCGCAGGTTTGTCTTGATCTGCGACTGGTATGCCGAAATATGCCTTGTAAGCCTCACACATTTTAGCAGATCTCTCTAAAGAGTACCTTTTCGCTCTTGGCTTAATAAATTCGCCGCAGATCTAGAAATATGGGTCTGTCGGATGCTTATAACCTCTTGATGACATGTGTGACGAATACTATCAATGACGAGTGATAATGTCTACGCTGTGACGGCTAGAGTTAAACTAATCTGTTAAGTAGACATTCTTTGTATTTATACATTCATCTACGCTGCCAAAATGTTCTAGAAATTCTTCAAACATATAAAAAATTCTCGAAAGTTCTAGAAAGCTCTACAGTTTATTTTTCACCAAATTAGTTCTGAATCTATATGGAATGTAAGAGAACTGCCATTGCTGTCCAAGTCGCAAAATAACGACAAAATATAAAGGAAATAATAGCTATTACTACTGACTTACTGTTTCTATAAGTTTTTAAATACAGTATATCATGTTTATACCATAACTGTTAAAAAACATAACCCTTGAAACTTTTGATATATTTTTACTATTTGCATCAAAATAACGTTATTGGCCATAAATGTGCTAATTTAAAAATTCAATGTCCTAGCCACAAAAGCAAAGTTTGGGGATTAAAATTGACTCTTTTTTTATTTAATAGAACCATAAACAGTTTGGAAATAACACTTTTAACACAAGGACAAGACAAAAGTGAAATTTTGTTACACAGTGTAATCGTTCAATTGTTGTTGTTTTTTGACACATTCGTAATTGACAATTTCTATAGCGATCATATCGCTCACATAAACCTTACAGTTGTCTTATTTCTCGAACGCGTTCCTAAAAAGCGCGTTTCCTATCTATTGTAGGGATATAGACCGCTACAATATTGTAGCGGTCTATACCCCTACACTGTATAGCAGCCAGTATTTTTAGATTTTCTTTGTTCATCAGCAAACAAAAAGCCCTTTCAAAACACTTTCGATCGAGGTTTGTTGTTGTTTTTATTTGAGTGGGGGGATACATAATTGGGTCTTCGCTATACAATACGGGCTTCTTGCAACCAATCACCAACCCAATCTCACCTAACAGTTTAAATATTCAATACGCAGACGACATAACCCAAATAATCCCGACAAACCATACAAATCCAAGAAAGCAGGCTCGTATAACAGCACGAGAAATAAAAAACATAAATTATTACGAAAAACGATGGAAAATTAAAACAAACGTCAACAAATTTAAAATAATCCCTCTCCAGATATTCAAACAGTCACAGATAACCATAGAAGGTACGGAATACAAATAATCAAATGAGGGGAAAGTACTGGGTCTTCAGTTGGAAAATCATGGATACTGCAACTACGTTAAATCCAGGATCGTCTCAGCGAAATCAGGTTTAAGAATCCTCTACACCCTAGGGAATCCGAGCCAAAAAAAGAAAAGAACTCCGTATAAAGCATTCGTCGAGTCGGTTCTGGTGTACCCACCAATCCCATTACATATCACTTCGAAAACCAACAAGAAAAAGATACAGAGAATTCAAAATAAAGCAGCATACCTAATCACCAACATTAGAAGAAGAGAAAGAAAGAAAATAAGAGATATATTAGAATCAGCCGAAATCCAACCAATAAATAAGACACTAGAAGAACGAGCTAATAAGATATGGACGAAGATAGAAGAAAAGCTCGTAGAAATATACAACGAACTTAGAATACCAGAAGTAAACCGAATAAAGAAAGCTTTCCCGAGCAGTAGGTTCCACCTACAGCAAGAAGAGCAACCTATATTCACGTGACTAATAATATGCTTAACCTAAGCAAAAACAAGAAAAACAAAGGCATGAATGCCAGAAAAAAAGTAAGAGCAAATAAAAGAAAACCAAAAAACGATTAGAAGAGACGCTACCCGCAAGGGTACCCAAATGCAAAAATACTCAAGCGCAGAAACAAAGTATATAAGAAACAAAGACTTAGAACAAACCAAAATAAATTAATTATAAGAAACAACAAGAAAGATATTAAAATAGAAGAATGATAACTAAATAAAGAAGAATAGCCAGTATCCTGGCAACTATTAATACTCTTAAACACTCACACTCACAACCCCCCCCCCCTACTCCTCCTAAAAAAACCCTCTCATGCTATCATCTCTATTCCATTTATCCCCTTGTTTTTCTCATCTTACTCGCGAGAGAACCGTTCTGGACATCGTTCAGCGAGGACCTTCTGCCATTATACACTGCCAGCTTTGACGCTGATTCCTTTTGCTGCTGCAACGAGTTTTGCTGTCTTCAGACTCGTAATGCATTCGTTCTCCTTTGGGAAGCCGATTACCGTGGGCTAGTTAAGGGTATCCTTCGTCACTCTACCACCTCCGCCCTTGGTTACTCTGCCATCTCGACCACCTACACCCTTGGATACTTGGCCATCGAGTCTTCAGTTACCCGTGGATCCGTCGTCATCTAGACATCATTCACCCGTGTATAATTCACCCGTGTGTCATTCATCCTCTAGATAGCGCCACCCGTGGCTCCTGCGTCATCTGTATCATCGACTCCACCCGTTGGTCCCTGGTCATCTAAATCGTCACCACCCGTGTGTTCTTCGTCCATTGGATTTCCGTCACTTGGGTGTCCCACTGCTTTCGTATCGGTATTTGGAATATTTCTTTCGTCTTACGCCCTTTAATTTCTTAAGTGCTCGTGTCGAGACTCATTGCTTTTGTGTGAAGGACGAAGGACGGGCGAGTTATTCTTTTTCTACCTCTTACCTAAGTAGTGTAGTTAATTATTTTTAACGACGCGTGTGGTTTCGGCGTAAAGGGCTTATTTTTATAATATCCTTTATTATACGCGGAATTTATTTAATAACTACGTGTTGTCGTTAGATGGTTTCGAAGTTTGTGACTTTTTATTACTTTTGGTACCCTCTTATATTCCATTGACAGATTAATTTTTCTTTTTGTAAATAATACGGTTGAATTTTCCTGTGTATTTATTTTACGGATATTTGAGCACCTCCCTGGTAACCTTTTTAGTAACCTTTCTCTTGTGTGTCTTTTGGGGCCGAGAGAACAGAGTTCCTCATTTGCCCTCACAGCGGTGTTGATTGGTCGTGTGGTATATTTGAGAGAAAAAATACATATACAAATTAGCGTTACAAAAAATAGTTAATAGTGGGGAAAAAAGTTGAGCGGAGAAGAGAAAGTTACACAAGTACTAGTAAGAAAAGAAATGGGTTCTCCAGGTACTACCGGAGGTCATATTTTTTGTATATTTACTCAGTTATTTTAATCTTTTATATTAAATTGAGTTTAGTTCTCCAGGACATACTGGAGGTTAAATAGTGACATTTTACAATCGGGAAATTTTTACATGACCGGATTATATCTCAGAAATTACATTCAATTTTAATATATTGTTATCTTTTGTACAAATTTCACGAATATCACGGTTTATTATATGTTTTTTATTATTAATATTCTTAATCACTAAACTTTGTTATTAGCCACCTAAATATTGTGTTCATTATTAACCACTGAACCATTATTCTTAATTATTCAATATTGATTACTGTTTATTTACTGCTTTTATTATTTCACGAAGTTCTTATGCTTATTACTAAGTATTCATTATTATTCACTGTTTATTATTAGCTACTAAGTATTATATTCATTATTAACCACTGAATTATTAACTGTTAAATATTGAGTAGTGATCACTGTTTATTTAATGAGATTATTATTAATTTGCTTAATCGCTCCACTTTGTTATTCTTACTAGCCATTAAATATTATGTTCTTTATAAGCCACTGTTTTTATTCACAGATCCTCTGACTATTGAATGTTTTTATCATTAATCGCTTTAACCTTTGAATTTTAGTATTATTATGCACATTTTTTCCTTTTTCTTTTTAACCACTGTTTATTAAATTAATTCACTTAATCTATGGACTTACTACTATTAACACTAAATATTATGTTCATTTTTAATCACTGCTTATTATTTTTAATTGATTATTATCCACTGTTTATTAAATGTTTTTATTTTTCCTTCGTTTAATCACTTATTTTTCCACTAATCGATATTTTTAACTATCATTCACTTTTACATATTTTTCCACTAAACGATATCGGACGTTTTTTGACCACTTTTGATTTTTTTATATGTTGACATGTTCACGGTGTGTACACACGAGTCTGGGATATAGATGGCTCTGTCTTCCAACATTTCTCCTATTTCTTTCGGCGACCATGGTCCTTCGAAGGGCCATTTGTAGTCCCAGCGAATAATTCCATCGATCAGGGCCTCCAGGTCACCTTTCGGGGGCTTGCACACTACAGCGCCGAATACCTTGAGTCCCACGTCAGCGGCGTTAAAGAACAATCCGCGTAATAAGATGTTCCTTTCCTCCGTGAGGGGTATTCCGGGATAGTCCAGAATGTCATCGTCCTCGTCTTCTTTCCCGTGAAGTGTATATTCTTGTTCTTCTGTCTCTTCTTCTTTTCGGGGTTTTGTCTTCTTCTTTTTCTTTTGCTGTTTCTTTTGGGGGCTTTTTTGAGGGCTTTCGCCTCTTGTTTCTTCTTCTTCTGTAGTTATTTCTTCTTCTGTGGTTTTCAGTTGTTGTTGAATGTCGGCAGGTTTTTTTACTTTTTCTTGGGTGGTTTCGTTTTGTTGTGGGTCGTCCACAAATTGTATTTTTAGCACTTCTTGTGAAGGGGGACTGGGAGGAAACCAAAGTTTTTTCTTGATACCGTTCTTCTGTAATAGCTGGTTTAATTCTTCGGAAAAAGTACCGGGATTGGCTAGGTTTGCTAAGTGTGCGTAGATGACCATGGTCATTATTTCTTTGCATTCACTTGGCATCACCAGCTTTAGGGCCGTTATTTCTATGGCTGTTGTTTTTGTTGCCGCTGCTGCTTCTAAGAAGTTCTTTGGTTTTGCCTCCTTATCCTTTTTTGGACTTTTCACGTTTGGCTCTGATTGCCTTTTTGCGTACGGGACACCTCATGGCCAAGGCCCTGTGGTCCCCTCCGCAGTTTGTACAGCGTGTTTTTTCAGAGGTACATTCCTTCCATCCGTGCCCTTGTTTAGAACAGATGGAACATGTGACCTCGGTAGCTCGACACTCACTTGTGGGGTGTTTTTCCACTGCCATGCATTTGAAGCAGGTTTCTAGCTAAACGAATTCCTCCGCTTCTATTTGTTCAGGGACAACGCGGAGGAAGAACCCCAGGAGTCCCTCCTTCATAGCCCTTTGTGCCATTTCCGTGGTTTAGAAAATAACTATGACTATATTTTTGCCAAACTTATCCACCTTCGCAATTCTCGCCCATTTTTGGTGCTTAGAAAGCTCCTCCTTTATTTCTTCACAGCTGATGTCCGTGAAGAAGGGGTCGAGCTTTCTGAGGATGACTGAACGACGCACCATGATTTCGTGGGGGATAGTAGCTTCGAGTCCAATCTTCCAAAGGGGCTCTTTAGCTTCGTCTGACACGATTTTTTCGACGTCCTCGGGAGTCCAGCATAATGCTACCCATCCGTTGGGCATCTCAATTAGTCTTAGAAGGGCTACGTTAAGCGGGCCAAAGATAGTCTCCACGAATGTTTGCCGGCTTGGCTTTGTTGCTCCACTGATGGTACAGAGGGGGATCTGTTTGACGTCCATGTCGGGTGGCCCCATGGCCCCCATCTCTTAACGTTGCTCCTCTTTATTCCTGGTATTAGTGTACTATTCTTCCGGATAGTTTTCTCCTTTTCCTTCCGAAAGAGAATGTCTGGCAAGGGCGCCTTCACTTTTTCACTTAACTTTTCCTCCTTTGCCACGACCAGACATGATAAATTCTACTTACTCTACCTACTATCAATTACAATTGGTCGTGTGATTATTATGATTATGATTTATTAAAGCAATAAATATACAAGAAGTTTTTCCATTTTACAAATATTAAAATAAAAATATAAAAAATAAATACATATATGTAAAATGAAACAATAGATAGGTGTAGTGGGGAAGTTATATTTTAAAAAAAATAGCGGAGAAGAGTAAGAGTAGGAAAACAGATTTTTTAATATAATCCTTTTATGTTTGATTTTATTTATTTTAGCACTTATTTTTAATTGAGTTGTTCTTTTAGTCTTATTCAGATAAATTATTTGTTCTGGTTTTACTATTTTTCGTTTCAAACTTTATTTTGGTAGCACTTTATGATATTACTATTTAAACACGAGGTAAATTATTATCTAGTCTGTTGAATAGTTGTACTTATATTATTATTCTTGATTAGCTTAGTCGTTAGTTTATTTTTCTATGTTTTACACTATTAGACCATTTTAATTGTTATTCACTCGATTCATTCTCTTATTATTCTATATTTTACACTATTAGACCATTTTAATTGTTATTCACTCGATTCATTCACTTTTCTCACTTTAGATTGCTTATTTTAGACGCTTTAATTTGTTCAATTGTTCGCACTTTTGACAACTTCTTTTGATCACTTTGATTTGTTCACTTCTTGCTACCACTAGTTGCTATTTTGGAGGTTAAGTAATATTCCGTAGTCTTGTGGCCATTCTCCATTACCTTAAAGACAGCTGAATTGATGGTGTGTAAGCACGAGTCCGGGATGTAAATCGCGCGCTCCATCAATAGTCCACCTATTTCCTTCGGGGACCATGGTCCTTCGTATGTCCATTTGTATTTCCTTTGTTGATTCCGTCGAGCAGTTTTTCATTCTGTCCCTTTGGGGGTCGGCATTGAAAGGGACCATCTACTTTAAGGTCCACGTCCATGGCATCGAAGAAACAGCCCCGCAGAAGGATGTCCCTTTTCTCGGTGAGTAAAAATCCCGGATACTTTAGGATTTCATCTTCGTCTGAGCTTTCTTGAGATTGACTTGTTTCCTTTTTTTTTATTTGCTTCCTGTACCACTTCTTTTTCTCCTTTTCCTTATTTGTTTTTTCTTCTTTGTGAACTTTTTCGTGTTTTCGTCTTTTTCCAATTCTTCTTCCGTTGTGAGTTCTTCCTCCGATGCTATATGGTGCCGATTCACAACTTGTTCTTTTCCAGTTTTTTTTTGCTGGGGAACGTCGCTGAATTGTATCCCTAACATTTCCTGCGATGCGGGGTTGGGCGGGAACCATAGCTTTTTCTGAAAACCGCTCTTTTGCAGGAGGCGATTTAACTCCTCTTAAATGAACCAGGGTTAGCTAGATTCGCCAAGTGAGCAAAGACGATCATGGTCATAATCTCCCTAGACTCACCTGACATTACCAGTTTTGGGGCAGAGTTTTCTGTGCTGCTGGTCTTGGTTGATGCCACTGCCTTGACGTATGTCTTGGACTTTGCCTCCTTTACCTGCTTCATCACATCTCGTTTTGCATGCATGGCTTCCTTGCGGATGTGACACCTCATGACTACGGCCTTGTGGTCTCCTCCGCAGTTTGCGCATCTTTGTTTCTCAGAAGTGCACTCTTTCTATTCGTGACTGAGTTTGGAGCAGATGGAGCCAGTGACGTCAGCCGCCATACATTCTTTAGTGGGATGTTGTTCCATGGCCAGGCAGCGTTGGCAGAACTCGAGTTGGATAAACTCCTCCACTTCAACTTGTTCTGGGGCGATACGAAGGAAGAATCCCAGGAGTCCATCCTTCATGGCCCTCTGAGCAATCTCGATGTTTGTAAGCATTACTTTCACTATGTTTTGGCCGAATTTTTCGACTTTGTCGATTTTTGGCCAATTCTGTTGTTTAGTTAGCTCGACCTTGATGTCCTCACAAGAGTTGTCCGTGAGAACAGGTCGAGTCTCCTAAGTATGATAGTTCGGCGTGCGAGGATTTCCTTGGGGATAACAGCTTCGAGGCCAACCCCACGTAGGTGCTCATTGGCTTCCTCCGATACCAGTCTCTCGATATCTTTGTCTTTCCAGCACACTGCTGCGTAGCCGTTGGGGTATCAATAAGCCTAATTAGGGATATATTGAGCATACCGAAGATGGTTTGCATGACTGTTAGAATTGGTGCTTTGGTCGCTCCACCGATAGTGCGGAGGGGCACCCTCTTGTAGTCCCGGTTGGGAGACCCCATGGCCCCCTTCGGGCTTTTTTACTCCTCTTAGATATTCTTGTTCAGAATCACGAGGCTCGAATATGAGTGTCTGGTGAGGGCTCTTAGCGGATCTTTCCCCTAAACTTTTCCTCCTTTGCCACGACCAGACATGATGACTCGGAAGACCACTTTCCAGACTTTTCACAATTTTCAAAAATTCAAATTCCTGGTCGTGTGCTGGATATTGGATATAAAAAGCAGTGAAAGGAAAATACATACACACATATATGATTGCAACTGCAAACATGTATGCATATATGTATATAATAGTGGAAGATAATAGGTAGGGATAGATTTCCCTGATGAAAGGATAGAGGGGGGGGGGGGGAGAAAGTCCCTGGTGATAGGAAATCGCAGGCATTTTTGTGAGAGGTTGATGTTGTTCGTCTCTTTATTTTTGCTCTAATATTCTTGTTGTTGTTCGTACTGTTTTCTGCTTCTTTTTTGTTTCTTTGTTATTTGGATTGCTATTGAATAGCATGTTTTGTTTGTGTGGTTTGTTTTTTATGTTGTTGGTTGAGTGTTCGTTATGTTTCTTGTAATTTGTAGTGTTTTTTTCTGTGTTTCTCTCAATGTTTGCTTAAGTGTCTTCAGTGTTCTTCTTCTTGTTCAGACTTGTGTATTACATTGTTTGAAGTGATTAGATTTATGTGTAGATTAGGTCGTCTCGTGTTTCTGTCTGTGCTTTGCTACTGACAAAGTCTAGTCTTCTCCTGTTTACGTCATGTAGTGGAATGTCGATGTGTTTCTGTTTGATTTTGTCCGTAAATAGTCTTTGGATTTTCTCCCAGATTTTTCGGGCCATTCCTTGCAGCTCCATGTTGATTGGAGTTAACTGGATGCCTTGGTGAAGGTCCCTCTGCCTCTTTCTTTCTCTCCTCCTAGTGCCTGTTATCAACAGTACACCCTTGTTCTGGACTCTTTGGAGAAGTCGTACTTGGTTCTTGGAGCTAACATTGATAGGTATTAGTGGATACAGTAGCTTCGATCTTATGAGCGCGTTGTAGATTTTCTTTTTGTTAGCTGTGTTCAGGTTTCTGAACCTGAACAGCTTTGAAAGCTCTACCCGCGCTCGCGCTGCTGCCCCTAGCAACGTGACTACCATATCCCTTATTACCTATCTTTAGTCCAAGTACCGTCCCGTCGTTGCTGTAAGGAATCCGGGCGTTTGCGGTTTCGATATGGAACCGTTTCCTACGGAAGAATGGAATAACCTTAAACTTTTGGGAGTTCGTGGCGATCTTCCATCTTCTTTCGAACCTGTTGACGTGGTCAATTTCTCTGGCGGTAATTTCAGCCATGAAGTCGATATTTTTGAAAGGGGCAGACATAACCTGAGAGATGTCGTCCACGAACTGAACATACAGAGTGTCCTCCCTGACCGGATCTGGTAGGTCGAGGGTATATATATATTGTAGAGGAGGGGGCTTAGGCACCCTCCTTGCGGTACACCTGCAGTTAGTTCGAAGTCTGGTCCATTGTGGTTGTATATTTGTAAGCATGCTTTTCTGTCTGTCACGTAGTCGCAAATAATTTTTTCTAGTTTTGTGTTTAGTCCGCGTCCTAGTATTTTGAACTGAAGCCCAGTTCTCCATATTTTGTCAAACGCCTTCTTCACATCTCTGAGCACCAGGTCATTTACCTTTTTTGGCTAGCAATCTTCCCCAGTTTTTCGGTGATGACTGCTAGCGCCATATTGGTCCTCTCCCTCTTCTAAATCCATGCTGATGTTGATTATGGAGGTTGTTTTCCTCCATAAAATCTTGGATACGGCTACCAAGGATCTTTTCGGAGACCTTGCCAGCCACTTCGAGGAGGGAGATGGGTCTGAAATTTGCTGGTCTGTCGGGCGGTTTCCCGGCTTTTTGAATGAAGATCATTTTGGCGATCTTCCATTCGACCGGGAAATAGCCATCGTTCAGACACGCATTCATTAGATTGACTAGCCTCTCTAAGATGTTATGAGGGACGTTCACCCAGTTGAGTTTGGTCAATCCTGTTTTTCCTGGCGCTCTCTGCGTAGAGGAACGTAGTGTTGTCATGAGTTCTTCTATCGTTACTCTTCTTTCGTAACGTGTCATCTCTCTGTTAGCTGTCGCGTTGTTGGAGGGGTATGTCCTGTCGAGTACAGGTTTTAGTTGGTCATGAATTTGTTCTTCGAAGTCCAGGTCGAAGAGTTCGTTTTCTTTTGGAGTGATGAAAAATACATCCTTCTAGTAGCTTCTGAACTCCTCTTCCGTCTCTGTCTCGTCCATTTTTGTCCCGTCACCCTTACTGAGGAGAATGGTTTTGTCTTGCGGCTTACCCTTCAGTCTGGAAAGTGAGTTCCAGAATGTTTGGGGGTCCGTCTCTTCGTCAAGTTTGTCGACAAGGTCATTCCAAAGAGTCTTTGTATTCGTCTGATAGGTCATAAAGATTTTGTGTCCATCTTGGTGCTGGTAACGTTTTGTACGAGATTTTTGGAACCGTTGCACGGTCCGCCTCCACCATTGCCTTCGTCAACTTTGCCAGTTCCTGGTCGATCTCCTCCAGGGTGGCTTCTTCCAGGGGCTGCGCTCTGAATTCACCAAGAAGTGTACGGTACTCTTCCCAGTTCGCTCGAGAGTAGCATTTTCGCTCCCTGACGGGTATTTGTATTGGCTTGATGAAATTTTGATAAGGGTTGCGACGTAGTTGCTGGGGATTAGAGGTCCAGGCTGTATATACTAGTTGTAGGGGAATTGAGGGCTGGTTAGGGCGATATCTGGTTTGGTTGCGAAGATGTCGGTGATAAAGGTGGTAAAGTCGGGCCCGATGCGGGAAACGATACTTCTGTCAATAAGGTTCTTCAAGTTCTTTCCTTCTTGTTTAGAGCTCCGGTATAACCGGTTCCCGGCATCTGGCGTTGAGGTCCCTCCCTCCCCCAACAGGACTGTTCTCCCGTGTGCACACAGCTGGAGGAAGTTGTGCATTGGGATATAGTCTCGTCTTGGGGGTTGGTACCCTGTTGATACCACAAGTGGTCCCAGGGTGGTTTGGACCTCGATGGCCAGATAGGACTCGTCTAAAGAAGGGAGTAGTTTGAACAGAATACCTTTCTTGACTGCGATGGCGGTGCCATCAAAACGTTCCTGGCTATGATTTTTAGTCATCACGGAGTAATTAAATAACTTTATTGTCTTTTGTGATGTGTCTATACCGTGCTCTGATATCAGAACGATATCAGGGTCGCAATTCCTAATGATGTTACCGTAAGTCACTTGCTTGTCGGTCCATCCGTCAGTGTTCCTGTGTAGTATTTTCAAGTCCTTTTTTAGTCTTTCCATGTTGTCTGTCAGTTATTCGTTCCTATTTACTTGTTTCTTGGGGGTGGAGAGGCTAGCTGGAGGAGATCGGCACTTGCCAGATCTCTTTTTCTTGAATTCGGAGTTTGATAGGGTTACAAAAGCTTCTTGGTTGAGCCGGACTATTCCGAGGATGAGGGCCTCTTCAACGACCTTCTCTGGGACGTCCTCGGAGTATTTCCACTTATATCTCCCCGTGGTTATTCTGTCGCTCACATCTTTATCGGTCATTTGTTGGGGGAAGAAGACGTCGTCTGTGGTGAAAATTTTGAGCTCAATCCTTCTCCCGTGGTAGGCATGTTTGCCTTCCTTCGCTGAAGAGGTTGACCTGCCTCTCTGATAGAGGGGTGATCGCTTGGAGTGGCTACAATGTCGGTTCTTGTTTTTTGCTCCTCTAGGTGATTTCACCTCGGGAACAATAGTGGCGGGTTCGCTTGTTGAGGGGGTTATTGGTTCGGGATCTTCTTGGGTTGGGTTGGTGGGAGCGGGAACAATTGTTGTTGTTGGAGCGGTTGGTCTTGGTTGAAGGGGATGCATTTGGATGCGTAGGACTTCCTCCGAGCGTGGGTTCTCGGGGAACCACATCTCATCCATACCGTTGTTTTTGAGCATCTGATTGAGCTCATTCGTCAAATTGGCAATGTGCGCATAGTAGATGCAGCACATGATTTTTGTCGATTGCTCGCATTCTACCTTAAGGTAGGTGCGCTGCGCTGCTGCTTCTCCTACTGCCACCTTTGCCACTTTTGCATACGTCCTGTTGGCCCAGGCTTCTTCCTCGTTTTTCTTTTATTGTTGCTGATTTTTAATGGCAGCATTTTTAGCCAGGCATGACATCGCCATTGCTGCATGGTCTCCGTTGCAGTTAATGCAACGCTTCTCGGAGCTCTTGCAGTCACGCTAGATGTGACCGGTTTTGCTGCACATAGAACAGATGGATTCTGTTTGAGTGCAGGATTTGGTGGTGTGATTATTTAATTGGTAGCACTTGAAACAAGTTTGTACTTGTGTAAATTCCTCCTTTCTATTTGCTCAGGACAGACCCTGACGTGAAAGAGAAGGATACCCACCTCTTTGGCCTTTTGTGCCATACCAGTTTCGGCGAACACGACTTTAAAGACGTGTATAATCTTTAAATTTTATCACCTCTGAGACCTTGGCCCAGGAGTGATTCCTCTCGATTTCCTGAGAGATTTCGGCACTGGAATGGAGACCCACCCCCGAGTCAAGCCGACGGCAGACGACACTGCGGTGTGACTGGATTTGGGGAGGGATTTTGGGTGATATATTGATTCCACCGAACACTTTCGCTCCCCTGGGTGAGGCCAGGAACTCAGCATCACTCTCCTTTTGACAGATGGCCGTATAGCCAAAAGGTGTGCCAATTAGTCTAACGAGGCCCACATCAAGCTCCCCGTAGACTATGGAGAAGACATCTCCCCGATCAGGTTTAGTCCTTTCGGGGAGAGTCCTCAGGCTAATCCTGAGAACGTCGTCCGTCATTTTAAGGTCATGGTCATCTTGGTCATTAGTGTAAAATAGATAGAGCCAGAAAAGCGAAAGAAGATAGTTGAAAAATCCAAGTACAATTAGCACTTTACCTTTTGTAGAGAAGAATAGTCAACTGGTAATTTGCCGTACTCCAGGGTTGTAGGTGGCACTGGCACTTTTTGTGGTATTGATTATTTACCACATTCACTTTTTACGATTAGGGATGGAAAGGGTTTCACTTATGAAGATTTAGATGGTGGAAAAAAATCTTCGTAGGCGTTAGGCAAATTTTTACTAACGGTTTCCTCCTTTACCTAATTTCACGTCCTGAGAGAAACGTAAATTTTACAGAATTCTTAGCAGTCTGGTCGTGTGGACATTGGACATTGCACAAAATAAGAGATGAAATGTAGGTAGAATTAGAGATAGAATAGTAAGAGAGTAAAGTGGTTAAAGGGTGAGTTTAAAGAATACATGATGTGTAGGAGACAGAATAGAAAGATCCCTGGTGAAAGGGTAGCTCTGTCAATGTGTTAGATTTGTGTGTTTTGTTTTGTTTTTCATTATTTAATAAACTATAAATTTATAGTTTATTTAATTAAATTAATCGTAGTTAATTTAATTATTGTTTTCGATCTTATTGATCGATTGATCTTATGGCATTCAAGCCTTTATTTTGGGCGGGGTTTTATTCCCGCTGTGAGTTTTGAAAAGTTTTTTATTATCATTTTTAAATGAATTTAAAAGTGAATTGATTTCTAGTTTGCGTTTTGCAAGTGGTTTTTAATTTAGTTTTAATATGCTAAAGGAACCTGCGCATTACTTTGTATGTTTTGTCAGTTCTGTCAAGTGTATTTCGGAATCACGTCATTGTCTGTCTGTAACTTGCTACTTTTGAATGGTCTTATTTGTCGGTCTACTTCGATTTCTAAGTGTGTACGAAAGAATTAAGGGGTCAAGCGGGCGCCAATGGCTTGCCATATCCTCTTAGCTCTCTCGTGGAGCTCCACGATGATCGGAGATAATCCAACTGAGTCGTGGAGCTCCCTCTGTCGTTTACGTTATCTTCTTCGGGTGTTTGTAATAAGTAAAACCGCTTTGTTCTGGATGACTTGAAGTTTCGCAATGTGGGTCTTGGCGCTCGCGTTCAACGGCACTGGGGAGTATAAGAGTCTCAAGCGAATGCACGCATTGAATATCTTGAGTATATTTGAGCGAGTTAGGTCAATGAACCTATAAAACTGCCTCAAATCTCTCTTGCTATTCGCGACTGTCCGCCCGATATGACTCTTGTATCTCCCTGTGGTGATGTTGAGCCTTAGAACCGTCCCTTCCGAGCAGTAGGGGATTCTCTCCCCCTCTACCCGTATATCGTTGAAGGTCTTGCGAAACATGGGAATTATTTTGAATTTTGGGGCATTGGTGGATATCTTCCATTTCCTCTCGTAAGAGTTGATGTTAGATATCTCCCTAGCCGTGTTTCTCGCCATAAATTCCCTGTGAACGTAAGCGGCGGTACAAATTTGCGATATATCGTCAGCGAACTGGACGTATATCGTACCTTTGGAGAGAGAGGTTGTAGTAAGTCACGTGTATAGATGTTGTATAAAAGGGGACTGAAACAGCCCCCTTGCGGGACCCCTGATTCGAGCTCGAATTCGGGGCCTTTGTGTTCTCTGATTTGTATATATGCTCTCCTCTCCATTATGTAATCGCATAGAATCCTCTCAAGAATAATCGAGGCCTACTTGCAGGATCTTAAATTGCAGGCCTCTCTTCCAAACCTTATCATAAGCTTTTTTAACATCGCGGAACACCAGGTCAGCATGCCTTTTGCTTGCCTTGATGTTTGCAAGTTTTTCCGTAATAACGGCTAGTGCTGTGTCAGTCCTTCTTTTCTTTCAGAAGTCGTGTTGCTGCTAGTTATGCAAGTTGGCTTCGTCGAGAAAAGAGTTGACCCTATTTGCCAATATCTTCTCGAAGACTTTGATAGCAAATTCTAAGAGAGATATCGGCCGGAAGCTGGCAGGGCAGTCCGGGGGCTTTCCCGATTTGGGAAGGAAGATCATCTTGGCCACTTTCCACTGATCGGGAAAATAGCCCGTGTTCAGAGCGGCATTCATGAGTGGGTACTCAGAACATTAGGCAGGGCCTTGATGAAATTCTCCCTGGTTAGCCCCGTGGTACCCGGTGCTCTTTGTCGAAAGGATTTTAGTGCAACGAAGAGCTCTTGGGCAGTTATTTTACTCCCATATCCCTCCATCACTCTTTCCTGCAACACACAATGATGAGGGGAGGTTTTATATATTTGTGCGCTTATCTGTTGGATTATGTCATTTTCTAAATCGATGTCATAATTGTCATTTTATTCGGGGGTAATTTTAAAGATTGAAGACCAGAAAATCCTAAAAATTTCCTCAATCTCTTTAGTCTCGTCAATTTCTTTATCGTCATGTTTGAGTGTAATTTTCTTCTGTGGGGGTTGTCCTTTTAATCGTTTATACGTCTGCCAAAATGTGCGTGAGTCTCTTTCTATGTCGAGTCCTTCAATCAGTCTGTCCTATACCTGTATTTGTTGGTCCGTAATTAGTGTCTGGAGTTCGTCTTTTATCTGTCTCATTCGTCTATGGGCATTGTGGTTGGGGTCTATCAGCGCTAATACATTGGACAGGTCCTTATATTCTTTGGCCAGGGCTTTCATGGGAGAGGTCCAAATAGGAGCTGGAAGGGTTTTATATTTGATACGGGGAATGTTATTTTCGTCTGCTTTAATTAGGAGGTCGGTGATTTTATCCAGCTCTTCATCTATCTCTTCTAAATTGGCATCGAGTAAAGGGTCTGGGATATAATTCAGAAGGTAATTTTTGTAGCTTTCCCAGTTCGCCTGCTTATAGCTTTTGCGTTCTGAGATTGCAACTTGAATGGAATTTACGCCAATTGTGATTTTAATAGCCTGGTAGTCGCTCGGAATAATGGGGCCTGGTTCAATGTAGTAGTTGTACGATAACCTGATACTGGATAAAACAATATCAGGTTTCGTTGCTGCATTTTCTGTAATGTATGTCGGGAATTCTGGTCCGATTCTAGTCACGTATTTTCTGTCAAGTAAGACTTCGATGTTTCTACCTGCATTGTTGTAGGAGGTATACCCTGATGCTGCACATCTTGCATTCAGATCTCCAGCAAAGATTACATTTTTCTTATGGCTGAAGACCTATAGAAGGTTGTGCAAGGGTACATAGCCGCGTCTTGGGGGTTGATACCCCGTGGCCACGACCAGACCCCCCAGGGTAGTGCCTACCTCAATGGCAAGGTAAGACCCATCTAAGTCGGGTAGTTTTTTGTATTTAAGTCCTTTTTTGACGGCTATTGCACAGCCGTTATACCGTTTCTGGCTATAATTTTTGCTAATGACGTCGTATTGAAATATTTTAAATTCTTTTTGTGTGGTCATTCCGTATTCGTTTATAAGTATAATGTCAGGGTCACTTTGTCGCAGAATGTTGCCATAGATGGAACCTTTACCGCCCCACCCATCGACATTCATTTGTATGATCGTAAGTCTATTGGTCATTTTAAGTAATGTAGGTTCTTTTAGTGTGTGGGATTAAAGTAGATGCTTATTCGCGATCTACTTTAGCCCCATGTGGTGTACTGGGCGGGGTGCGCTCCCTGCCGTTTGTTTTCTTTCGAAATTCGGTGTCGGTTATCGTGTGAAAGCAGTCCGTGGTCAATTTTATCTTATTTTGTGCGAGGGCCTCATCAACCTGTCGCTCCGGAACCTCGTCTGAGCATTCCCACTTGTATCGTCCGGTCCTAAGACCTTCCGATACTTCACGGGAGTCAATCTCAGCTGGGAACGGAGTTGATTCAGGGGCGTACAATTTTAGGTTGAAGCCTCTCGAATAATATTTGAGCTGGTGTTCCCTCCCCCGTGATGAGGAGGTAGACCATGGGCCACGAGTTTTGGAGATTTTCCTGGACCTAGGAGACCTGATCTCCTTGGGTCGGACTGCCTCCTTTGTTGGTGTGGGGGTGTGTGTTTTTGTTTTTACAGGTGTGGATTATTTTTGGAGTGAGTGGCGCTTGTTTCTGTGTTTGTGCTTCTTTTGGTTTGTTAAGTCGGGGGTCACGTGAGATGGCTGTGTTTGGGGTTGGCACTTTTTGGCACTTGTCTTAGGACTGAGGAGCTACGGTTATACGCATAACCTCCTCTGAAGGAAGGTTATCGGGGAACCACATCTCCGCAAGCCCGTTCTTTACGAGCATGCGGTTGACTTCGGTAGCAAAGGTACTAGGGCGTGTAATGTTCGCTATGTGTGCATAATAAATGCAACACATTATCTTGGTGAAGTGCTCATTTTCAATGTGTAGATATGTCTTCTGGCTGTTAGACTCGGCGATGGCGGCTTTGGCAACTTTCGCGTAGGTTGAGTTTGCTTTGATTGCTCATCTCCTGCTTTTTGATTGGGCATGCCATAGACATGGTCCGGTGCGGGCCTTCGCAATTCAAGCATTTGGTGGTGGTATTCTTGCAATGACTCCAAAAATGGTCGCGACCGGCGCAGATGGAGCATAACTTAAGGTCTTTGTTTTCAGGGCAGTTGGACGTGGTATGTTTGTTGTATTTGTAGCACCTAAAACACATCTGCAAATCAACAAACTCGTCACGTTCCATCTGTTCTGGGCAAACTCTCACGTTAAAAAGAAGCAATCCGTTGTCCTTAGCCTTTTGAGCCATAGCCGTGTCTTCAAAAACAACCTTAAACACGTGCGTGTAAGTTTTAAATTTGATTACCTCAGCTACCTTTGCTCATTCGTGGTTCCTTTCGATTTCCTGTTTTATTGAGTCCGATGAGTGGCTTCCAGCCCAGGGGTCGAGGCGCCTGCAGATCAAACTGCGGTGGGTCCTTATTTGTGGCGGTGTGGTCGGTTTTAGATTTATTGTCTTAAGGCATTCAACAGCTTTTCCGGAGGTCAAGGCTTCGCAGTCGGGCTCTTTCGCGCAGATAGCTGAGTATCCATTATTAAGGTCAATGAGTCTAACAAGGGCAATGCGTAGGGTTCCATATACTTGTTCGAAAACTTTTTCACGGTCAGGTTTCGGGCCCGCCGGGAGGACCCGAAGAGTAATTCACAAGGTTTCCCTCATCTCACCTGCATTATATGATGCGTTATGGTATGTATGTATAGATGTGTGTTCACTTAAGGTTTTTATAGAAGGAAAGGGATGAGAGAAAATAAGGGGGCCAATGTCCAATAAAAAATTAATTTTACATTAGAAAAAACTTCCGTCAGGCTAGCGTGTAGGCCAGGGGAGGCTTCGGTCTCTGTTTCCACGAAGGAGTGAAGATTTCTTCCGTAGCCGTAAAAAATCTCCAGCCAGTTGTCCACTTTTCGAGTGCGTATCCTGCTTTTTCACTATCCCGGAATTAGTTCAAAACTTAAAGCGAGTATCACAATGACTTGCAAAACTTTTCTTTATAGATTGCGAGGTGGTCACAGCGAGTACAGACTTGCTAAAAGGCAACCTGAGCAGTCAGCAGTCTGGTCCTGTGCATGGACTTGGATATAAAAAGTAGTGAAAAGGAATTACATAAACACATATGAGATTGCAACTGCAATCACGTATGCATCTATGTATATAATAGTGGAAGACAAATATGTAGGTAGGGATAGATTTCCCTGATGAAAAGGATAGAGGGGAGGGGGGGAATCCGTGGTGATAGGGAATCGCAGGCGTTGTTTGAGTTTGATGTTGTTTCTCAGTGCTTGATCTTAATATTCTTGATCTTTTTGCGTACTTTTTCTTGATTCTTGTTGTGTTTTTCTTTGTTTATGGTACTTTTCCTTGTACATTCGTGTTGATTCTGTTTTGTGTTTTTTACTGTTTGTGATTATTGGTTTGTTTCTTGTGGTTTATGATGTTTCTTCCTGTAGCATTCGAGCCTTTGTAAGCGTTTTCTGTGTCTCTCGTGTTCTTCTCGTTGTAAGTTTGTGTGTTTTTATGGAAATGTTCTGGCCATTGGGTGATTTTTGTTGCGTTTATTGTTTGCCGTGGTAAAAGTCCTATGTGTATATCGGTTCTTCTTGTCTTTTGGTCTGCGCTTTGCTGCTGATGAAGTCTAGTCTTCTTCTGTTTCTGTCTTCTGATGGAATGTCTATGTGTCTTTGCCTGGTCTCATCCGTCATGAGTCGTGGTACTTTCTCCCAGATCTTGCGAGCTCTACTCTGCAGTTTCAAATTGACTGGAGTCATTTGGATCGTGCGGTGTAGGTCCCTCTGCCTCCTTCTTTCTCTCTTGCTGGTATTTGTAATTAAGAGTACGCCTTTGTTCTGTACTCTTTGGAGGAGTCTCATTTTGCTCCTAGAACTAGTGCAGATAGGTATCGGTGGATACAGCAGCTTGGATCTTATGAGCGCGTTGTAGATCTTTCTTTTGTTGACCGTGTTCAGATTTTTGAATCTGAACAGCTTAGAAAGCTCGGCCCTCGCGCTCGCTGCCATCTGGGTGACGTGGCTGCGATATCCAGTTTTACCTATCCTTAGTCCCAGAACTGTCCCGTCCGAGCTGTATGGAATACGGACGTCATCGTTACGATATCGGCCCGTCTCATACGAAAGAATGGGATCACCTTGAATTTTGGGGTGTTAGTGGCGATCTTCCATCTTCTCTCGAACCTGCTGACATGGTCGATCTCACTGGCGGTGATTCGTGCCATGAGTTCGGAGCTTTTGAAGGGGGCAGTCATGATCTGGGTGATGTCGTCAGAGAACTGGACGTACAGCGGGTCCTCCATAATCGGATTTGGTAGATCGAGGGTGTAGATGTTATATAGCAGGGGGCTTAGGCACCCACCCTGCGGCACGCCTGCAGTCAGTTCGAAGTTGGGTCCCGTGTGGTCGAAAATTTGTATGTACGCTATTCTGTCAGTCACATAGAATTTTTTCTAGTCGTGAGTTTATTCCAAGGTTCAGTATTTTGAACTGAAGCCCAGTCCTCTATACTTTGTCGAATGCCTTCTTAATATCTCTGAGCACCAGGTCCGCGTACCTTTTATGGCTAGCGATCTTCGCCAGTTTTTCTGTGATTACAGCCAGCGCCGTACCAGTCCCCCTCCCCCTTCGGAATCCATGTTGGTGTTCGTTATGGAGGTTATTCTCCTTCATAAAATCCTGGATTCTGTTGGCAAGGATCTTTTCGAAGACCTTGCCTGCCACTTCGAGGAGGGAAATGAGACTGAAACTCGCTGGGCCGTCTGGAGGTTTCCCGGATTTTGGAATGAAGATCATTTTGGCGATCTTCCATTCGTCCGGGAAATAGCCCAGGTTCAGGCACGCTTTCATGATATTGACCAGCCCCTCTAGGATGTTACGAGGGGCGTTCAACCAGTTTAGTTTGGTCAAGTTTGTTTTACCTGGCGCTCTCTGTTTTAAGGCACGTAGCGTCGATAGGATTTCATCTTCTGTTATTTTTCGACCGTCACCAGTCATGTCTCTGTCCGCTGTCGTATTGTTAAATGGGTATGTCCTGTCTACTATTGGTCTTAATTGGTCATGGATTTGGTCTTCAAAGTCCTGGTCAAAGTGTTCATTTTCCTCTGGTGTAATGAAGAACACATCTTTCCAGAAGGTCCTGAACACTTCTTCCGTTTCCATTGGGGTCATTTTCGTCCCATCGTCATTTTTGAGGAGTGTGTCTCTGTCAGGTGGCTTACTCTTCAGTCTTGAAAGAGTATTGCAAAAGGTTCGAAGGTCCACTTCTTCATCCATCTTGTCTACGAGGTTGTTCAAAAGAGCCTCTTGTTGTTCCGTTATGTGTCTTTTCATCTCAGTCCTTAGTATCCTTAAACGTCTGTTTTTGGTTCTGTCAGTGCCGGTTAGTCTAATTTCTTCAAATAGTCTTTTGTATTCGTCCGTTAAGTCGTATAACTCCTGAGTCCATGTTGGTACTGGTAGCGTTTTGTATGATGTTCTGGGTACTGCTGCGTGGTCCGCCTCCACCATTACCTCCGTTAGTCTAGCCAGTTCCTGGTCGATCTCTTCCAGGGTGGCTTCTTCGAGTGGTAGAGGTCTAAACTCACCGAGAAGGGTGCAGTACTCTTCCCAGTTCGTTCTAGAAAAGCACTTTCTCATCCTGATGGGTATTTGAATGGGGCTTGAGGATATCTTAATTAGAGGGGATATGTGGTCGCTTGTGATTAGAGGGCCGGGCTGTATGAAGTAATTGTAGGGAAATTGCGAGCTGGTCAGGATGACATCTGGCTTTGTTGCGCAGGTTTCGGTGACATAGGAATGGAAGTCGGGCCCAATGCGGACAACAATACACCCACCAATAAGGTTCCTTAAGTTTCTCCCTTTCTTATTCAAAACTCCGGTGTATCCGGATTCCGAGCATCTGGCGTTGAGATCTCCCCCGAACAGGACTGTTCTCCCATGTGCACAAAGTTGGAGAAAATTGTGCCTCGGGATATAGTCCCCTCTTGGGGGTTGGTACCCAGTGGACACTACTAGTGGCCCCAGGGTAGTCTGGATCTCAACTGCCAAATAAGAATCGTCTAAATCTGGGAGAGACCTAAACTGGATTCCTTTCTTGACTGCGATGGCAGCGCCATCGAAACGTCCCTGGCTGTGGTTCTTAGACACGATGGCGTAATTAAAAATTTTCATTTTCAACTGTGTCGAGTTAAGTCCGTGTTCTGATATCAGAACGATATCAGGGTCACATTGTCTAATAATGTTGCCGTAAGTCACTTGTTTATCGATCCAGCCGTCAGAGTTCAATTGTAATACTTTCAAGTCCTTTTTTAGTCTGTCCATATTGTCCGTCAGTTAGTCGTTCCTATTTACGAGTTTCTTGGGGGTGGAGGGGCTGGCTGGAGGAGATCGGGGTCTACCGGATCTCTTCTTGTTGAACTTAAAGGCCGTCAGTGTTACGAAGGCCTCCTTGTTCAGCCGGACCATTCCCAAAATGAGGGCCTCTTCGACCACCTTCTCGGGAACGTCTTCGCTATACTCCCATTTATAGCGACCCGTCGTCACGCCATCGCTCACGTCCTTGGGCGTACTAGTTTCTGGGAAAGGCGCACTTTCCGGGGTGTATATTTTGAGGTGGATCCTCTTGCCATGATAGGCATGGTTGTCCTCTCTAGAGGATGAGGCTGACCTCGTCCCCTTCCGGTTGGGTGACCGCTTGTTGCGGCTACAATGACTGGATTTCGTCTTTTTCACAGCTCCTGTAGAGGGATTTGGGGTGGCTGGCTCTTCGGATTCCTTTGAGGGGAGGGGGGGTTGTTGGAGGGGGGACAATTTCGGTTTGAAAGTTAACTTTTTGAGAGGGGATTGATTGTTCTGGGGCGTTCGATTTGGGGATTTGGGGGGAGGGGGGATGCATTTTAACGCGCAGCACTTCCTCGGATGGGGGGTTCTCCGGGAACCACATCTCATCCATTCCGTTTTAGCCAGCATTTGGCTAAGCTCCTTCTTGAAGGTGCCGGGTCTCGTGAGATTGGCGATGTGTGCATAATAAATGCAACACATGATCTTGGTCGACTGCTCATTCTCTACCTTGAGGTAGGTAGGATGAGCAGAGGCCTCTTTCACTGCCGCCTTTGCCACTTTGGCATACGACCTGTTGTTTTTGTTTTCTGCTTCTTCCCTCTTTCTTTGTTTTTCTTTTCTAATAGCCTCTTTTTTGGCTGGGCAGGACATCGCCATTGCCGAGTGCTCACCTTTGCAGTTGACGCACTTCTTATCCATACTCTTGCACTCGCGCCAAATGTGGCGCGAGTGTCATGGAAGAGGAGAAGACCAGTCTCTTTGGCCTTTTGGACCATTGTGGTGTCCTGGAACACCACCTTGAATACGTGGGTGTATTCTTTAAATTTGATAACTTCCGTTAACTTGCCCCACGTATGGTTGTTCTCAGTTTTGCTTGTAATTTCCTGAGCTGTGTGGTGCCCCACCCATGGGTCTAGCCTACGGCAGACCACACTACGGTGGGCTGGAATTTTGGGAGGGATTTGGGGGGTTAGGTTGATACTCTTAAACACGGCGGCGGCTTTGGAAGAAGCCAGAATCTCCGCGTTTTTCTCATTTTGGCATATAGCGGTATAGCCAAGGGGGGTGTCAATTAGCCTGACAAGAGCTACGTCAAGCTCACCGTAGGCTATAGAGAAGACGTCCCCCCGATCGGGCTTAGTCCTTTCGGGAGGAGTCCTCAGGCTAACCCTGAGTACGTCGTAGGTCTTTTTTTTTGTTTTGGTCATTTTTTTGTCAGATTTGTATAAAGAGGGAGAAAAGAACACAGAAAAAGGATAGAATGTCCAAAATCCAATTCAGCACTTTACCTTTGACAAGCAGAGTCGGGGTACGGAAACTTGCTGTAGTCCGGAATATTTGTGGCACTGGCACTGTGTGTGGTCTTATTTGTGTACCACATTCACTTTTAATGATTAATGGAGGTAAGTGGACAACACATGGGAATTTCACTTTTTTGAGAAAATCTAGAGAGGCGTCAGGCGAAATTTTCCCAACGGTTTCCTTCTTTGCTTAATGTCACGTACCGAGAGAAACGTAGTTTACATACAGAATTCTTAGCAGTCGGTCGTGTGCATTGGACTTTGGACTTTGGACTTTGGACGTTGGATATAAGAAGTAATGAAAAGAAAATACATACACACACATATGATAGCAACTGCAATCATGTATGCATATATGTATGTAACAGTGGAAGATAAATAGGTAGGGATAGATTTCCCTGATTAAAGAATTGAGATGGGGGGGGGGGGAGAAAATTCCCTGGTGATAGGGAATCGCAGGCATTTTTGTTAGAGGTTGTTGTTATACGTCTCTTTATTTTTACTCTAATATTTCTGTTCTTCGTACTGTTTTTCTGCTTTTCTTTGCTCTTTTGATGTTGTATTGCTATTGAATTGCATTTATCGTTTGTTTGGTTGTTCGTTTTTGTTTGTTTTTTGTTGTTATTCGTTATTTATCTTGTAGTATGTAGTAGTTTTTGTAGCATTCAAGCCTTTGTAAGCTGATGCTGTAGTTTCAGTGTTTCTCTTGGTGTAGCTTAAGTGACATTAGTGTTCTTCTTCTGTTCAGACTAGTGTGTTACGTTGTGTGAAGTGATTTGTTTATACTTGTAGATTGCGTCTTCTTGTCTTTCTGTCTGTGCCTTGCTGCTGACAAACTCCAGTTTTCTTCTGTTAATGTCATGTAGCGGGATGTCGATGTGTCTTTGTCTTTTTTCGTCCGTCAGTAGTCTTGGGATTTTCTCCCAGATTTTTCGGGCCATTCCTTGCAGTTCCATGTTGATTGGAGTCAACTGGATGCCTTGGTGAAGGTCCCTCTGCCTCTTCCATTCTCTCCTTCTGGTGTTTGATATCAACAGTACAGCCTTATTCTGTACTCTTTGAAGGAGTCGCAT
Organism: Ceratothoa steindachneri; assembly: GCA_963969495.1. Lineage (NCBI taxonomy): Eukaryota > Metazoa > Arthropoda > Malacostraca > Isopoda > Cymothoidae > Ceratothoa > Ceratothoa steindachneri. The sequence goes on from OZ018318.1 coordinate 214,564,073, forward strand.
TTGGTTCTTGGAACTAACATTGATAGGTACAGGTGGATAAAGTAGTTTCGACCTTACGAGCGAGTTGTAGATTTTCTTTTTATTAGCTGTGCCCAGGTTCCTGAACCTGAACAGCTTAGAAAGCTCTACCCGCGCTCGCGCTGCTGCCCGAGCAACGTGGCCACCGTATCCCCTATAACTTATCTTTAGTCCAAGTACCATCCCGTCGTTGCTGTAAGGGATCCGGGCGTTTTCGGTCTCGATATGCGCCCGTCTCATACGGAAGAATGGAATAATCTTGAACTTTTGGGAGTTCGTGGCAATCTTCCATCTTCTTTCGAACCTGTTGATATGGTTGATTTCTCTGGCGGTAATTTTCGCCGTGAGATCGGGATTTCTGAATGGGGCAGACACAATCTGAGAGATGTCGTCCGCGAACTGAACATACAAGGTGTCCTCCCTGACCGGATCTGGTAGGTCGAGGGTATATATGTTGTAGAGGAGGGGGCTCAGGCACCCACCGTGCGGTACACCTGCAGTCAGTTCGAACTCCAGTCCACTATGATTGTAAATTTGTAAGTAAGCTCTTCTGTCTGTCACGCAGTCGCAAGTAATTTTTTTACAGTCTAGGGTTGAGTCCGAGTCTTAGTATTTTGAACTGCAACCCAGTTCTCTAGATTTTGTCAAACGCCTTCTTCACATCTCTGAGCACCAGGTCAGCGTACCTTTTTTGGCTAGAAATCTTCGCCAGTTTTTCGTTGATGACTGCTATCCCCGTATCGGTCCATCTCCCTCTCCTAAATCCATGTTGTTGTTGATTATAGAGGTTGTTTTCCTCTATAAAATTTCGGATACGGCTACCAAGGATATTTTCGAAGACCTTGCCAGCCACTTCGAGGAGGGAGATGGGTCTGAAATTTGCTGGTCTGTCGGGCGGTTTCCCGGCTTTTGGAATGAAGATCATTTTGGCGATCTTCCATTCGTCCGGGAAGTAGCCGACGTTCAGAAACGCATTTATTAGATTGACCAGCTTCTCTAAGATGTTACGGGGGGCGTTCACCCAGTTAAGTCTGGTTAATCCTGTTTTTCCTGGTGCTCTCTTCTTGAAGGAACGTAGTGTCGTCATGAGTTCTTGTGTCGTTACTCTTCTTCCGTAAACAGTCATTTCTCTGTCAGCTGTCGTGTTGTTAAAGGGGTATGCCCTGACGATTACGGGCCTTAGTTCGTCATGAATTTGTTCTTCGAAGTCCAGGTCGAAGAGTTCGTTTTCTTCTGAAGTGATGGAAAACACATCCTTCCAGTAGCTTCTGAACTCCTCTTCCATCTCTGTCTCGTCCATTTTTGTTCCATCATCCTTACTGAGGAGAATGGTTTTGTTTGGTGGCTTACCCTTTAGTCTGGAAAGTGAGTTCCAGAATGTTCGGGGGTCCGTCTCTTCGTCAAGTTTGTCGACAAGGTCATTCCAGAGCGATTGTTGTTGTTCTGTAATGAGAGTCTTCATTTCAGTCCTGAGCGTTCGTAGGCGTCTGTTTTTAATTCTGCCAGTGAGAGTAAGTCTAATTTCTTCGAAGAGTCTTTTATATTCGTCTGATAGGTCATAAAGATTTTGTGTCCATCTTGGTATTGGTAACGTTTTGTACGAGGTTTTTGGAACTGTTGCACGGTCCGCCTCCACGATTGCCTTCGTCAACCTTTCCAGTTCCTGGTCGATTTCCTCCAGGGTGGCTTCTTATAGGGGCTGCGCTCTGAATTCACCGAGAAGAGTACGGTACTCTTCCCAGTTCGCTCGAGAGTAGCATTTTCGCTTCCTGACGGGTATTTGTATTGGGTTTGATGAAATTTTGATAAGTGTTGCAACGTGGTCACTGGGGATTAGAGGTCTGGGCTGAATATAATAATTGTAAGAGAATTGAGGGCTGGTTAGGGCGATATCTAGTTTGGTTGCGAAGGTGTCGGTGACATAGGTGGAAAAGTCGGGCCCAATGCGGGCAACGATACCTCTGCCAATAAGGTTTTTCAAGTTATTTTCCTTCTTGTTTAGGTTTCCGGTATAACCAGATTCCTGGCATCTGGCGTTGAGGTACCCCCAAAACAGGACTGTTCGCCCATGTGCACCCGGCTGGAGAAAGTTGTGCATTGGGATATAGTCTCGTCTTGAGGGTTGGTACCCTGTTGATACCACAAGTGGTCCAAGGGTGGTTTGGACCTTGATGGCCAGATAGGACTCGTCCAAAGAAAGGAGTAGTTTGAAGAGGATGCCTTTCTTGACTGCGATGGCGGCGACATCAAAACGTCCCTGACTATGTTTTTTTTTGTCGTCACGGAGTAATTCAGTATTTTTTATCGTCTGTTGAGTAGTGTTTATACCGTGCTCTGATATCAGAACGATATCAGGGTCGCAATTTCTAATTATGTTTCCGTAAGTCGCTTGTTTGTCGGTCCATCCGTCAGTATTCATTTGTAGTATTGTCAAGTCCTTTTTTAGTCTGTCCATGTTGTTAGTCAGTTTAAGCGTTCCTATTTATTTGTTTTGGGGGGGGTGGAGGGTCTAGCTGGGGGAGATCGGCCCCTGCCGCATCTCTTCTTCTTAAATTCCGAGTTTGAGACGGTTACAAATGCGTCTAGGTCAAGTCACACCATTCCGAGGATGAGTGCCTCTTCGACGACCTTCTCTGGTAGGTCCTCGGAGTACTCCCACTTGTATCTTCCCGTGGTGATTCCATCACTTACATCTTTGTCAGTCCTGTGTAGGGGGAATGGGACGTCGTTTGTAGTGTATATTTTAAGGTCTATTTTCTTCCCGAAGTAGGCATGCTTGCTTTCCTTTGTTGAAGATGTTGACCTGCCCCTCTGACGGAGGGGTGATTTTCTGGAGCGGCTACAGTGTATGTGTTTACTTTTTGCTCCTTTAGGTAAGTTCACCTCGGGAGCAGTAGTGGCGGGTGCGCTTGAGGGGGCTTTTTTGGGGGGGAACTACTTGGGTTGGGTTGGGGGTAGTGGGAAGATTTTTTGTCTTATGAGCTACGGTCTTTGTTAGTGGAGGCTGCATTTGGATGCGAAGGACTTCCTCCGAGCGTGGGTTCTCGGGGAACCACATCTCATCCATGTCATTGTTCCTGATCATCTGGTTGAGCTCCTGTTCGAAGGTAATGGGGTTAGTCAGGTTGGCGATGTGCGCATAGTAGATGCAGCACATGATTTTCGTAGACTGCTCGCTTTCTACCTTAAGGTAGGTGCGCTGCGATGTTGCTTCTCCTACTGCGGCCTTCGCCACTTTCGCATAAGTTTGGTTTGCCCGAACTTCTTCCTCACTTTTTTTTTATCAGCTGCTGCCTTCTGATGGCAGTCTTTATTTGCCGGGTATGACATCGCCATGGCAGGGTTGTCTCCGTTGCAGTTAATGCAACGCTTCTCGGAGCTCTTGCAGTCACGCCAGATGTGACCGGTCTCGCTACAGATGGAACAGATGGGTTCATTATTAGGGCAGGATTTGGTTGTGTGCTCATTTATCTTGTAGCATTTGAAGCACGTTTGCACTTGCGCAAATTGCTCCCTTTCAATTTGCTCAGGGTAAACCCTGACGTGAAATAGGAGGAGACTCACCTCTTTTGCCTTTAGGGCCATCCATGTTTCAGCAAACACGACTTTAAACACGTACGTGGACTCCTTAAACTTGATCACTTCTGAGACCTTGGCCCAGGAGTGATTTCTCTCATTTTCTTCGGAGATTTCCGCACTAGTGTGGTGACCCACCCACGAGTCTAGCCGACGGCAGACGACACTACGGTGAGCTTGGATTTGAGGAGGGATTTAAGGGGGTTTAATTAATTGAGCCGAATACTTTGGCTCCTATAGGTGAGGCCAGGAGCTCGGCGTCAGTCTCTTTTTGGCAAATGACCGTATACCCCAATGGAGTATCAATTAGTCTTACGAGGGCCACATCTAGATCCCCGTAGACTATGGAGAAGACATATTCTCGTTGAGGTTTAGTCCTTTCGGGGAGAGTCTTCAGGCTAACCTGAGCACGTCGTCGATCATTTTTTTGTCCTAGTCATTACTTCAGTTTTGTGTAAAGTGGGAGAAAAGAATACAGAAAAAGGATAGAATGTCCAAAATCCAATTCAGCACTTTACCTTTTACAAGCAGAGTCGGGGTCCGGAAACTTGCTGTAGTCTGGAATATTTTGTGGCACTGGCACTGTGTGTGGTCTTATATGTGTACCACATTCATTTTTAACGTTTTATGGAGGTAAAGGCAACACATGGGAATTTCACTTTTTCGAGAAAATCTAGGGAGGCGTCAGGCGAAATTTCCCATCACTGCCAAGCAATGTCAATTTCCCCACGCCCGAAGAGGTTGTAAAAGTTAGGGATCGGCAAGTAATCTCGTCGCGGTGGTTGATAGGCCGCTGCTACGGTCAGGTCTCCAACTAGGGTAGGTATTGCTACTGCCACGAATGACTCATCTAGACCTGGAAGTGTTTTATATGTTAGGTTGTTCCGGATCGCGATAGCAACGCCATCGAACCGTTCTTGTGTATGGTTTTTGTTGATAATTGGGTATTTTTATGCTGTTCATGTTTGTGTTAGCGCCGTGTTCTGTGATGAGGATTAGGTCGGGATCCACTTTACGAAAAATGTTTCCGTAAGGAATGTGTTTCCCTACCCATCTGTTGACGTTAATTGTTAAAATCTTTAGTGTGTTGTTGGTGTTCTCCATGTTTATGTTCTGTTGTGTATGTGTGTGTTGGTTTGTCCCGATTAGTGGTTTTCGCTGTGTGTGTTTCTCGCGTTCCGAATTCTTTTGAACTCTGCTTTGCTTACGGTGAGGCAGGAGTCCCTGTATATTTTGATCCTGGCCTCCATGAGCGCCGCTACTACCAGCGCTTCACAGTCTAAGAAATCATAAGACCATTTCAGTAGTCCCGTCTTCACTCCTTCAATGATTTCCCCCACCTTGGGGCTTTTCGGAAAGGAAGTTTCTTCCATTCTGAAGAATTTGATGTTGAGTTATTTTCCATCAAATTCCCTTACTTTCTTCAGATTCCTACTTCTGCTCCTCTTCTTAGTGGGTTGAGAGATCTCCCGTTCGTCCTCGGATGACGAGGCCGAGCTTAGGAGATTTCCTTCCGCCTGTTTGAGACGTCTGGCTGCTCTCTTAGCACTCTCTTCCCTCTTCTTCATCGCCGCTAGTCTTGGGTCCTTGTTAGGGGACCTCTGTGGGGTGAGCTTCTTTTCCATTTCTTTGGTGCTACCCTCTCTCTCCTCGGTCTCCCGTGGGAAGGGGGTCGCGGGCGCCTCTTTTTGTGTTTCGATCTGCACTTGTAGGACATCCCCTGAAGGATGGGGGGGGGGGGGTTCTCCGGGAACCACATTTCTGCGAGGCCATTGTTTTTCAAAGTAAGTATTTTCGTGGCGTCTTTGTCGTCCTCATCTACCTTAACGTAGGTTCTTGGGGCCTGACCGTTCAAGGCGCTTGCTAAGGGGGTGGTTTTTGCCGCTTGGGCATAGGAGGTGTTTGCCCTCCTAATACCTTCCGCCCTCTTTTCTTCAGTCTTTTTCCGGATAATATCCTTCTTCTTCGGGCATGACATCGCCATTGCCCCATGCCTTTGGCCACAGTTTGGACACTTTTCCTCCTTGGCCTGGCATTCGCGCCAGCCATGTCCTTTTTGGCTGCACCAGGAACAGGTTGCCTCCTGCTCCTTGCACTCTTTGGTCGTGTGATGCTCCAGGTGATAGCAATTAAAGCAGATCTGCACGGGGATGTACTCCTCGCGTTCGATCTGCCCCCCACTGATTTTGGCGTTGAAGAGAAGTAAACCTCACTCTTTCACCTTCGACGCCATCTCCGTGTCTGTGAAGACAACCTTGAAGACGTGGGAGTACTCTGAGTTATCCCTTTTGTTACGGAACTTTATGACCTCGGCCACTTTTGCCCACTTCTGGTTCTTCTCTACTTCCTCCTTGATTTCGTCCTTTGTGTGCTGGCCGACTCATGGGTCCAGCCTTCTGCACACGACGCTCCTGTGCCCCTGTATTTGGGGAGGCGTGGTTGGTTGGAGGTTTTTCTCCATTAGATGCCTTACCCCTTCCTCTTTTGTAAGCGTCTCAATATCTTTTTCTTTTTCGCACACAGCGACATAACCAAGAGGAGTGTCGATCAACCTGAGCACGCCCACGCTGAGCTTACCGAACAGGTTCTTATAGACAGTACCCTTGTCCGGTTTCGCTTGTCCGCTAATTCACCTAAGCGGGACCCTTGGTGCATCTTGTGCCGTCATTATTCCGGGTGAGCGCCCCTTGAAGAGGGGGCACACTTTTCCTTCAGTAGATGGACTTTTTCTTGATTCGGGACTCTCTATTGTGTGTTTTAATTTATGGGGGAATTGTGGTTATTTTTCCTAAAAAATGTTCGGTATTTCCTTTTTGGGAGAAAAGGGGATCCCCTCGTAAAAACCACCGCCTGGATGTAAAAAGGGATTTGCCTTTGGGTGGATGATGAAAGATGGATGAGATGAGTCCGGGTGGGATCCTCTCGAGGGTGTGATTGTATAGCGGACTTATTGACGCTCCTGTGCCCCTGTATTTGGGGAGGCGTGGTTGGTTGGAGGTTTTTTTCCATTAGATGCCTTACCCCTTCCTCTTTTGTAAGCGTCTCAATATCTTTTTCTTTTTCGCACACAGCGACATAACCGAAAGGAGTGTCGATCAACCTGAGCACCGCTCAGCAACATACCATAGAGACGGTTGTATGTCCCTCTATGGTCCTGGAAAATGCCTTCGCCGTAATGGGCACCGAAGGTTGCAGTCCGTCCCTTATCCGGAATATTTCTGACATTGTTCTCTACTGTGGGTTAATCCTCAAACCAGCTTCCTCTAATGCCCCCAATTATGCCAATGCAACTGCTAGGCATAGTTGGGACGAAACCTGAATGGCAAATCCCTCTCACATCTGACGGCCGTTCACGCAGGGGGGCGGACCTGGGGACTTAGGCAGTAATCTGCTTAAGTGGGACCGCTAGAAAGAAAGATGAAGTTAGTATGATGGTGAATGGTGATGAAAAATGGGTATTAAATCTCTTTTGGAAGTTTTCGGAGGCGTTTTGGAAATTTTTCCCCAAAACTTTCCCTCCTTTGCCGGATCTGAGATGCTGTACCGAGAATTCTTCGCCGTCAGTCCGTGTGCATCCTTTCCTTTTTTTCCTTTTTTGTAGAAAGTTGTGAAAAAGAGGGGGTGAATAGTGAGTAAAGAGAGGGAGGGGGGGGGGGGGTGAAAGGCGTGGAAATGAAAGAAGCATTAGGTTAATAGTGTAGCTGCCCGGTGTACGGGCCATCTCCATTATTTAGATTCTTAAGTGGGTTTTTGAACTTTTTTTTTAACACTTGTGTTGTTTTATGTCTGCATATATGCGTATATATATATATATATATATATATATATATATATATATATATATATATATATACACTTCTTTTTTTTTTAGTTCATTCACTTGAATCTAGGTTCTGGTTCTTCTTTTTTGGTGTTTGGGAGGTAGTTCTTGTATTCTCCCTCCTCAGGATCGAGAGCGTCGAGTATCTCAGTTGGGGAGAAACCCTTCCAGTTTCTCCCAGATGCTTTTTCCTCTCTTGTAGAGGTACATGTTTATCGGCTCAATTCCCGTTTGTTCGTGTAGGCTCCTCGAGGTCCGGAAGTCAAACCACTTGGAGCCAGTGATAAATTTGAGTCCTTGGTTTTGTACTCGTTGAAGCATCGACATGTTTCTGTTGGATGCTCCATTGAGTGGAATGCTGGGGTACACCAGCTTGGATCTAACCAAGCTGATGTATAGCTTCTTTTTTTGTTAGCTATTGATAGGTTTCTAAATCGTACGAGTTTATCTAGTTCAGTTTTTGCGTGTCCAATTCTGGTCCTCACGTGCTTGCTCATTCCAGAACTGGAGAGTCCGAATCCGAGAATAGACGCGCGAGGAGAGTAGTCAATATCAGAGTTTCCTATTTTGAAAGGGGCGGTGCGATGTCTTCCTATTGCAGTTGCGGAGAACTTAGCCACATTCGTCTGTATCTTCCAGCGTCTTTCAAAGCTGGAGATTTTCTCGGCTTCTGATGCCGTGGCTCTAGCCATCAGTCTTGCCGAGTTTTTTCTTCGCACTACAACTTGGGTGACATCATCCGCGTATTGTACATTAAGTGTTTTCCCGTCAGCTGGTTTAGGGATGTCTCTTGTGTATATAGTGAAGAGAGTAGGGCTAAGGCATCCTCCTTGTGGAACACCGGAGGCGAGGTCAAAGGATTCCCTTGGGGGCCCTTTGAAGGCTATCACCGCTCGCCTATTGGTTAGAGAGCTGCAGAGGATTTTCTCGAAGTGGGGAGTGAGTGTCAGCTTTAAGATTTTGTATTTCAGGCCTTCGATCCAGACCTTGTCGAAGGCCTTCTTTACGTCTCTGCATACGACATCAATCCAACAACCTCTAGCTCGCCATGCTGCCGCGTGTTGCAGCATATGGACTATCGCTGTCTCGGTGCGTCGGCGTTCTCTGAATCCATGTTGTTCTTCGTTCAGGAGGTTTTTTTTCAGCTAAGTGTTTAGCCAGTCTCCTGTTGAGGATTTTTTTCAAAAACCTTCCCAACGGTTTCCAGCAGTGAGATGGGTCTGTAATTCATGACCTGGTTAGATGGTTTTCCCGGTTTGGGTATGAAGATCATTTTGGATATCTTCAGGCCATCCGGGAAGTATCCCATTGCTAGAGACGCATTGAACAGGTTCAGCAGTCTGGTCTTAAGTCTTTCCGGAGCTTCTTTTAAATGCTTGATGGTAATTTGGCTGAGCCCCGGGGCTTTAGACTTAAATGAGGAAATGGAATTCAATAGTTCCTCAATTGATATTTTCTTTCCATCCTGAGAGTTGCCTTGAAATCGATGGTGGCATGAGGTTCTGTAAGGGTCAAACCTCCCTTCTCTCCTCTCCATATACTCGAGAACCTGATCCTCGAAACCTAGGTCAAAGTCTTCTTCTTCTTCCTCTGATATTTTGAAGACATTTTTCCAGACTCCGCGGAACAGCTTCTCTTTCTCCTTGGGAGTGACCGCCTTAGTTCCTTCATGCCTGATTTCTGTTTGACCTGGGGTGCGAGCATTTCCCTTTAATTTGCTGATGGTCGTCCAAAAGGCCTTTGGGTTTCTCTCAGTGTCTAACTTTTCTATTAGACTATTCCATTTGTTACGGACTTCAGTTCCTAGCATGAAATTCAGCTGATTTCTCAGTTGCTGAACGATTCGAAAATCCATGGGTCTAGTATAGCCCAAGTTGAGGATGGTCTCGTAAACTCTGGAGAATCGATGCTGTAGCACCACTCTCTCCTGTGTGGGTTTTGTGGGCATGATTATTTTGTGTGGCGTTATTGGGATAGCTATAGCGTCGGCGTTAGAGATGAGGTCGTTAATAGCAGTCAGTTCGTCATCCAGATCTTCTTCGGATGCGTCCTGTAAATCAGGGGTAACTTCTGTGAATGCTCTGCTGTATTCTTCCCAATTTGCATTCCAGAAGTCTTTTCTAGGGATGACTGGGACTGGGATAGGGGCTGTTGCAATAGTGACCATCATTGGCAGATGATCACTTGATGTTAGGGGTCCTGGCGTGATACGATGGTGGAATGGGAAGTTAGGATTCGTGAGCACCATGTCAGGTTTGGTGGCTGACCCTGGGTAGAAAAACGTGGGGAAGTTTGGTCCAATGCGCTCTGCAACGCCTCTTCTAGTCAAGAGATCAAGTTATCTACCTCTTGAATTAGTAGAAGAGTATCCCGCTGCTCTATTCCTGGCGTTAAGGTCCACAGCGAATAGAACTAGGTGCTCTTTTGTGAACAGGGTGTACAGGTCATGGTAAGGAAGACATGACCTGCGAGGGGGCTGGTACCCCGCGCTTAGTTCTATGTCACCCATAGAGCACCTTAAGATGATCGACAGAGTCGATTCATCCGTAGGGTTACCTTGTTTGTACTGTAACTCCTTTTTCACTGCTATTAACGCACCATCAAATCTTTCACCTGTGCAGTTCTTTTGTATAACATTGTATCCAAAGATCTTCTGTTTGTCTTTGTCTTTGACGCTTGTTTCAGACAGCAGAAGAACATTTTGGTCTAGTTCCCTGTAGACATTATACAATTGGTTTTTGTTAGGCTCCTATCCTTGCACATTGTGTGCCAAGAGGGTTAGCCTATTTCTATACGCTATCCCGTTAGTCTTTATTATTCTTTGGCCGTTTAACGGCCAGTTTTTAACTGCTTGTACAGTTCCGGGTCGTAGAGCCTAAAGTTCTCGTTGTAAAGCTTTGTTTTATATGCGAGTAAAGAGGCTCTAATTGTCTCCCCGGTAATTGGTGAGTCATAGCGCCATTTTATCTGCCCTTTTGTGACTCCGGCTGCTACATCCTCAGTGGAGATCTCTTTTTTATTGATGTTCTGAGAGTTTAGAGCCAAGGTGAGTCTGATCTCTCTGCCGTAAAGCTCGAGTTCATCCATTTTTTGTTCAGAGTCAGTTGCCTGAACCTTTGGTTCCACTTTATTTTTCTTGGGCTTTTTCTGCTTGGGTGAGCTGGGTGGAGGTGCTGGGGCGTCAGTCTGTTGTTGTTGAGTTGTTGTCTGTGCAATATCTTGGGGTTTAGCAGTATCCGGACTATTTGCTCCTTGTGCCGGCTTTGTATAATGGAACGATGCCGAGAGGACTTTTTCGGATTGACGGTTGTCCGGAAATTTAATCGTCTCCATGTTAGCTGCCAGCATTTTGTTCATTTCTGTGTTGAATGAACCAGGGCAAGCTAGGTTAATTACGTGTGCATGTAGAATGCATACCAGCATTTTGGTAGGGGTGTTGTCACTCAGTTGCAACACGATATGGGGTTGAGTCGGCGTTACGTTCGGTTGAGTTTGTTGTTTCGTGGCAGCGGCGTAAGATTGCTTCGGTCTGTCTGCAGCCTCTCTTTTTACCTCAGTTCTTTCTTCCTGATTGGGCACTGCATGCTTAGGGTACGGTGATTCCCTGCACAGGAAATGCACATTTTAGTGCAGTTCACGCACTGCATCCAGTCATGTCCGGACTGCGTGCACTCGGAGCAGATCTTTGGCTTCCCAGAGTCGGGGCAGGCGCTGGTTATATGATCCTCTACCTTGTAACAGTTGAAGCAGGTAAGAAGCTCGAAAAACCTTTCCCGCTCAACTTGATCAGAGGAGATTACCATGGAAAACAGTCTGAGGCCTTTTTTCTTGGCTTTTGTTGCCATTTCCACGTTCTTGAATATTATTTTGAAAACATGGGAGAGACTACGGAATTTGACTACTTCAGTCACTTCCACCCATTGATGATTCCTCTCTATCTCTGCTTTTATTTCTTCGGCCGATCTTTCGCCTGCCCATGGATCCACTCTTCTGCAAATTATTGCCTTCCGCGCAGCCAGAGCTGAGGATGGAGGTGGTTCTAGGCCGATCTTGCCGAGTTCTAGCGCGCCTTCCGCTGAGGTTATTTTTTCAAGGTCATCTTGAGTATGACAAATGACTGTGTAGCCTCTGTTGGTCTCTAATAGACGCTTGAGGCCAATGCCAAGTTTGTCAAAGATGGCTTCAAACACCTCCGCCTTTTCCCGTTTTTGGTTACTGGTCAATTTCAGCGGGACTCGAAAGTCCAGCGGCTCCCCCCTCCCGTTCATGGCGAGGGTGACTTCTCATTAATTAATTTGGGGTCCTTCACTTATCTGGTCGTGACAGAAACAGGAGAAATCTCCAATCAGTCCGTCCCGACCGAGGGGCGCCAGAAACAGAAGAAATCTCCAATCAGTCCGGCACTCCTTATTAGATTTGTGAGGCGGAGAAGTACGGGTTCGGGAAACCCGCCATTGCTATAACCCCGGTAGAAACAGGAGGTATCTCCAATCAGTCTACCAGGGCTACGTCCCGTTCTCGAACGGCTGCAGAAACAGGAGGTATCTCCAATCAGTCCGCTGCCACTCAGTCGTGTAGCAGTGCACAGGTCAGTGGGGGGTGCCTCGCTGTTGACGCTTTAGGTTGAGTCCTGCCAGTTCCAGTAACTTTAGGATGACAAGCTTGTTCATTGGCCGGTTTTGCAGAAGTTTCGTGATCTGGTAATTTTTCCCCAAACTTTTCCTCCTTTACCGGGTTGGAGATTCAGAGTCGATGAATTTTCACCTTTCTTAGCTCTGATTTGGCTAGATCCTTGTTCACTTTCACTTCCTGGTCACCTATAATGATATAGTCAAGACAGAAACAGGAGAAATCTCCAATCAGTCCTTCTTGACCGAGGAGTGCCAGAAACAGGACGAATCTCTAATCAGTCTGGCTCTCCTTATTATATCTCTTAGGCAGGGCGTTACCCTTGGTGAGCAAAGTGATATTCAGTGGTTGGTGCCCCGAGATAGATACTCGAGACTGAGCACTGCCAGTTCCGGGTGAACTGGTATGTTTGCCTGATCAGACTAGCTCGATAGCCTTTTTTTGAAAATTGCACTGGGTTGTTAAATTTTTTCCAAAATATTTTTCTCCTTTGCCAAGTTGAAGATTCTACGACGACCACTCACTGTCCTGTCTGACTCTTCACTCTACTCTCCTCCGTGTGATGGTATAATCACTCTTTGAAAAATTTGGATAGTAGTAGATAAAAGATGGTGAAATGGGGGTAGGGTTGCCATTGTTTTAGGGGCATCGCTGGCCTGCTTTATTTTTATTTAATTATTTTTCCTTTGTGTAAATATTACTGTTGTCTCATGTTTTACCCTGTATGTGTTCTTCTTATTGTTTTTCTGTGTATTTGTTCTCCTTTTCTCGTTTAGTCTGTATTCTTGTAACTGTGTTGTTGAGCTTTCAAGCCTTTGTTAGCTTGCGTTTATGAGTTTGTACCTCGTGTGAATTATCGTTGTTTGATTATCATGTTATGTTTTAGGTTTTTGTGCCATGCATGTGTTGTTAGTGTTTAATGTTTAAGTGTAAATTGGTCATATGATTTCCTCCAAACAGACTTTGGTGCTTGGGAATCGCTGGTTACGTCCGACCTGCCCGTACAGCCTGGCAGGGATGTTTATCCTGCGTCCAGTTCTTCTCAACTCTGGTAAGATATCATTGTCCATTGTAGACCAGACTTTTTTGGCTAGTTTCTGGGTTGCGACATTTATCGGCTCCAGCTTGTGCCTGCGGTGCAGGTCCCTCTGCCGAAGTTGTTCCCTTCTTCTGCATTTGTTCATGAAGAGGGATGCAAAGTTCTGTACTCATTGGAGCCTTTTCATAGCTGTCTTGCTGGCCGCTTGAGTCACTACTGCAGGGTAGATAAGCTTAGCCCGGATGAACGACAGGTATAATTTCCTGATGTTCACCGAGCTAAGTTCTCTGAACCTATATAGCTTAGAGATTTCTCTCTTCGCCATATTCTGCCTCACCGTGTAGTGACTCTAGTATCCGCGGTCAGAGATTTTTAGGCCCAGGATGGTGTCTACGCCGGAGTAACCGTATCTCCTCCCATCAATTACAATGGGCCACGTCAACTCACTGCCCAGCGGGAGAATTGTGAACTTCTCCTTGTTCGTCCGGATTTTCCACTTTTTCTCGAAGTTATTGATGTTCGAGATCTCCGCGATGGTGTTGATAGCCTGATTACTTGTTTTCCTATCCCTACAGGGGACGATCTGAATGATGTCATCTGCGTATTGCAGATACATCGTGTCCCCGTGGATTGGAGTAGGGAGGTCGATGGTGAATACCAGGTAAAGAAAGGGACTCAGGCAGCTCCCCTGGGGAACGCCCGCTTTAAGTTCGAATTCTGGACCCTTGTGATCTTCTATCATGATACGCGCCCTTCTGTCCATGATGAAGTCACAAAGAATCCTTTCCAGGACCGGGTTTAGCTGGAGACTTAGGATCTTGTATTGCAGTCCACTCAGCCGAACCTTGTCGAAGGCCTTCTGCACGTCCCTCATCACGATGTCTACATAGTGACCCTTTGCACGGCATTGCGCGATCTTTTCTGTTAGGAGCGCCAGGGCAGTTTCAGTGCCCCGTTTTGGCCTAAGATCATGTTGTGCCGGGTTGTGCACTCCTAACTCGTCGAGTTGATTTTTTAGCCTGTTGGCTATTATCTTCTCGAAGATCTTGCCGGGTACTTCTAGGAGAGAGATTGGTCGCTAGTTGGCCACTTGGTCTGGGGGCTTGTTCCCTTTCGGGATAAAAATGATTTTCGCCATCTGATACCCGTCTGGGAAGTAGCCTGTATTCAGGAAGGCGTTCATGATGTTGACCATTCCCTGAATAATTTGCCTAGGGGCATTCACTAGGTTGTTCTTAGTGAGCCCAGACCATCCTGGTGCCCTTTGTTTGAAGGACTTTATGGTGTTAATGGTCTCTTCAACAGTGGTTGTGGGTGGGTCCTATGTATCATCGTTCCGTGGTCCTCGAGCAGTCGGTCTTCGAAGTCCTGGTCGAAATCGTCGTTCTCCTCAGGTGCGATTGCAAAGACCTCTTTCCAGTGGTCCCCGAATCTTATTTTCAACGAATCCAGATCCTATATGATTATGTCGCCTTCTTTGATTTTAATCCCAGGCCTAAGTCTTCGGATGCTATTCCAAAAACCTACAGGATTTGTCTCCCGGTCTAGCCTGCCAATGATATCATCCCAGATTTCCTTCTGTTTCTCGAGGATTGTGTTTTTCATAGCCTCGCTTAGTTTTCTCTTTCGGGCTTTCTTTTCCCGGGTCGGGCCTGTCCTACCAACTTCTTCATAAATTTCCCTGTGTGCATAGTGATGCGTGTGGAGCTATACTTATCCTCACGGGGGTAAGTATCAGCGTTTCTACCAATGGTAGTCCAGCTCATGACGCCGCTGAGTTTTTAGTCCACGTTCGCTTGGATCAATCCCGTGCCTAGCCTAGACGCTAGAAGTCCAAAGCCGCGTGTGGTAGGATCGAGAAAGCCACCATCAAAAATAGTAAATTTGCTAGTTTCGCCACCTAGCGGAGAAGTAAGGTTCTTTCCCGTCAGCTCTCTTTATTTCCAGCAGGTAAGACTATGAGATCCTTTGTGCTTGATTAATCGAAGGAGTCTTTCTTTCGGTCGACTACAGTCTGAAGGAGATTTGGGACAGATCAAACTTATTCCCTCCCAATCCCTCCGAGGAAACTAAATTTATTTGACCACCGAAAAGGTGGATTCTAATATGTAGACTGTCCCACTTCATCTCGGCTAACAGTAAGAAGACTTCTCCATAAGAGCGAACATTAGATTGCTACTTGTTCTTAAGTACATTTTCCCATATTTCTTTCAATTACTTTTGCATTTTTTTCAAAAGGCCCGGGTAGGGGAGGGGGATCTCTTCTGGATTTGGAAGACAAAGCGATAATATTTTCTTGATCTTTCTGAAATCATAATCAAATTTATAATTTAGTTCTAAATAATGACATTATCAATATCAATGTTTCCTCTGGTATTTTTTACTATTTTTCTGGGATCATATATGGCCTGAAGCAGTAATATTATTCATTTTGTTGTATTTTTCATTGAAAGAGTGTAAAAGTTAATAAGTCCACAATTCATGATAGAGTTGTAGCTATTTGATACATGGATCACATTTTCCCGTAATTGTTTTGTACTTCTCAAAAGACATTGGAATGATGGAAGATAAAGATCTCTTCGAAAACTTTCCAAACTCATAATGAATGGGGGTGACTAGCCGTGAGCTAAGTTTGCACCAAAGTTTTCACGAGGTAAACAAAGAAAAATAATCAAAACTTTTAGACATGAACTAAAATAGTAGTAGTAATAGGTCGTGCATGAGGTGTGTGTGGGTGTGCCAAACCTGGAAAGAAGTAAAACTCTGAGTAGGGAAATGAGTGATGTGAATCGTGTAATGTAACCTAAGAAGAAAGCGTATTTGCAAATCATAAGTAGTGCAAATAAGAATAAAAGTGTAGTGCAGTTAAGCGCATACAAGGGAATGATGATAAAAGTGAAACAAATAAGTAAAGAAATAAGGAAATCATTTAAGTTTCGAAAGAAGGTGAATGAGGATCCAAGTGGGAACCAGAAGCTATTCTGAAAGGGATTGAGAAGGCTGAGGAACCAGGAGAAGAATTCCCGTGGGATCATCATGGGCAAGAGCACTGAAGGGGTTAAAAGTAGATATTTAATCAAAATATTTTGCTGAATTGTATAATGTAGATATGAAGCATGCAAGATGTTATTAGTGCTGTAAGAGGTGTCTGAAAATGGGAAGAAAGCTAGTGTGAGGGTATGGAACGTACATACTCGCATGCCGCCAGACAATCGTGGGAACGAAAGAAATTTGTCGTTTGAGTTGACCTTCGTCTCCTCTCCCCCCCCCACCCTTCCCCAACAGGTGACAGGAAGTCTGACGAAAGAAGGCCTATCTCACAGAGAAGCCTAAATTCTATTTGCCTTCCTTATGATACCATGGAGATTGTCCAGAAGGCGCTGCGATAAGCGAATTGTCGTAAATGGAATCTATCTCTCGATTTCACACAGTCCACGGTATAGATGACAACGCCGTTCATCCCTCTAAAGCAGTGTCCCAAACCTACTCGCGTAACCCTCACGTTGAACGAGAGTCGTTGCCGTAACGTATCGACTGCCAACGCACCGCCGAGTTAACTTGGTCGCTGTCTCAAAGTGTTCCTGAGGCAAATCCCGCCCTGCAGAGTCTGTGACTAGAAAAATGTAGACAGAAAAGCTAACTCATTTAGCTCATTGGTCTATGTATTTTTCACACATTTTCTTTCCCCCTAACTTCACCAATTTATTCACAAATCATTCGATAAACTTTGGCTTTCTGATGATTTCAGTCTTGACGATTTGGTAACTAGTTAACTAACGCCATTGAAGGTTACTCGCACTTAAATGGAGCTAATAGTTGCTCAACGTAACTTGAGAAAGAAAAGGAACATCTAAATAGTTACTGGAAGTTACTATTTGTTAGTGTCACATCCAGTTAGGAGTGAACTAACCGGAACTGCAGTCAGCAGCCCCGAACCCGTCGTCTTATCCCCCCCTCTCCCCGAGAACTCGTGTTAACGCCACCCGAACCACCCCGTCTGGCCCTGAGTAGTCGTCTCTCCAATCCATCACAATTAATGGTAATCTGTAAACCCAGTGTCCCTCTATTCTTAAATTACCTATTTAATTAACAGTTATTGATACTCCCATTGAGTCATTATAAATCTAGACGCTTAAAGTCAGTGTTATCCTCCCCTCCTTGGTTAAAGAGGTTCAAGTGAGTCATTCCCTGATATTATTATTTATAATTGCTGTCAACCCTGACTAATCCGTGTTTAATATTTAATCCTTATTTACCTAAATGCCGGTTTGACTATTGCTAATTATTATTTTTGTGTAAAGTAAAGTTTATTTTTGTACGTGCGTTTATTTGTGGTTCCTCATTTTTGACGTACCCTTGGCAAGACTTTAATTAAGAATCCCTTCGGCTAATTTATTCAACCTGTATTATGCACTCTTAGAATTTAACAAACACAAACCTCCCCCCAGTAACAAGTGGGACTTTTATAGTGAGAATCCTGGCTACGGCACAACCCGCCTCTAACCAGCTTTCGCACGTTCAGTAGGAATTAAAGCGCATTATATATATATATATATATATGTATATATATATATATATATATATATATATATATATATATATATATATATATATATATATATATATATATATATATGATCGTAGATTGAGTCATAGGGTCAATACCATCGACTTAAACAAAAGCGGTGTGTCCAGATCAAGGACTAGAATAATTATTGGACCAGACTATGAGCAATTCTAAGACAGCTAGTGTGCATGAATGTTATAGTCGCTGGAATGCTAACAAGTGGTGGTAATTGGGTTATGAAATGGGTCTGGTGGTTGTTAGTGCTTGAGGAATTTGAAAGTGGAGAGGGCTGAGACACTAGAATAATGCAGTAAAAGTGATGGTGCATAAAAAATAAACGTGAGAAAGGTGAGTGCAAGACCTACAGGGTGGAGGGTTCTATTGAGTGTCATAGGTAAAGTGTATAAAAGACTTTTGATTGGGCGTATAAGAAGGATAGCCAAGGGATTGATATGAGATTAACAATGTGGGTTTAGAGCACGTAAGGTGGGAATCAAGTGTTGCGCTGAAACAGCTGGCTGAGAAGCAACGAATAAGAGGTGTAAAGTTTATGGTAAATCAATGAATCTGGAAAAAACTTATGATTGTGAAAGGTTGATTGTAGCTTTTGGCATAGGGTGTGAGAGGCGGGATCAAGAAGTGAATGCTGAAAAGAATAGGGTAATGGAATTTATGTGAGAGCGGCGTAGCGGTGATATTCTAGCCCGTGGTGTCACCCTTGAACAAGTGCGAAGTTTTGAGTATACTGTATATGGTTCATTGTAAGTGATAGTGGTAGAGATGAAGCAGATTGTCACTGCTTCTCAGTCCCCAAAATTTCATCCCTCTTTATCTTTTCTCCAGTTTCCGCAAATGATGTATGTGTCCGTTTGACTCAATCAACACATATGCATTTCCTTCATAGCTCTGTCTACCCACCTCTCCTTCAAGGTTTCGGCTTATGTCTTTGATTCCTTCCTTTCGCCGATCTTGTTTCTCTTTCTTTACAACACTCAGCTGGAAAGCCTCGACTCAGGAATCCTTCTGTCAAAGATTTTGAGTCTTGTTTGTGACTTGTCTTTCCATCAAATATACGAAACTAATCTCAATGAACCCGAAAATTTAAATCTTGTCAATTAGAAGAAATGGCCATTGTCAGTGCATCCATTTCGCTGCTCGATTTCTCGGCTGCCTCTGATACCATCTAACTCACTATCTATCCTCTTACATTACCTCCATGATTATGTAGGTATTCGAGATACTGCTCTGAATGCATCCAGTTTAATCTCTTCTCTAAAACCGTGCCTTTCTAAAATGACGGCATTACATGCAAGCTAGATCATATCAAATAGTGCGTCCACAAGAATCTTTCATCCGTCCATTCTCTTACTACATCTACCTTCTACCAATTGATACTCTCCCACACCATTTTCGCCTTTCATTTCGATTATACGCCAATAACCTAAATTTTGATTTTCTTGTTGCCCTTCCACTTGCCAACCTTATATTTGCGAATATAAATAACCTTTACAGACTGGCTTTCGGTGAACTTTCTAAAAGTGAATTGCGTTATAAAGGATGTTTTAATTATTGGCACTCCTACCGCTATTTAATAGTGCTTTCCCACAACTACTTCTCTACTCTCGTGGTTTACTCTACCTCCTCTGATTCTGCATGAAATTTTTGCCCTCTTTTTTCGCCAGAGATCTTTCCTTCAAACCCGGAATTGAAATATCTGAAAGTCCTATACATATATGCTTTCTTGGCAAATGGGCCTGAATCGTCCCCACTTCGACCACAGAAGCCCAAACACTGATATGCATAAATACGATTCTTCTTGCATTGATTATTATGAACATTTTCTCTGGTCTTCCTCTGCCTTCCAACTGCTCCAGATTACCTTAAAAATATGTAAACAGCGTGGCTTATTTCTTTGCCGTCTTCGCTCTTCCCCTCCGGAGCCCTTGATATACGAACTCCACTGGCTGCCTGTTTGTTTCGTATGTGTTTCAAAATCCTCATTAGATTCAAAGCCCTATTTTATAAATTTCAGCAAAATTTTCTTTCATTCTCCATTACTATATCTAGAGTTTCCGTTCTTCATCATCTACTCATTTTATCCAAATCTCTTTGAAGGTTTCGGGCTTCACCATCAATGCATGGTTACAACGCTTTCCTCATCTATGCCCCAAGACTGAAAGATTTGTCTCCTGAACCTCGTTCCCCTGTATCTCTATCGGCTTTCATCCTGAAGCTGTAAATCCATCTCTTCTCAAAGGCCTTGTATCTCCGCCGACTTCTTTCTTCGAATCTTACTTCACACCATTTGTTTAGAGTTGAGCCATTTCTTAATGGGTTTCAAATTGGTTATACAAAATTTATATTTTCTGTGCAAGTGGGACAGCATCGCAAGATAACAACATTAGGTACGTTCAGCATGGCCAGGTTAGGTGTCATTAATACCAGGCTCCTACAATGCTGTTCATGAACCACTAGTAAAAAAAAGGATAAGATCACTTCCCCTCTACATATAAAACTTAGGCCTAATGAAACAGTTTGCAATAGCTTTGCAGCATCATATGCCATTTTCAGTACCTCATGGAAATATTTCCACAAATAATTGATGGTAAAATTAAAGAAAGTATATGGATGAAACTGAGTTAGCTGCATGGTGTACATTCCAAGGTGTGTCCAATGGTCTACTAGGGAAGCAGAAAGAGGGCCAACGTAATGTTTTAGTGGATGAACTAATAAAGTAATAACACGTTTTTTGGTGCAACATGTAACTGAAGCTTCATTTTATGGATTCTTATCTTGTATTTTCCACGAAAAATGCATGGAATGTGAGTGATAAACACGGAGAAAGGTTTCATCAGCAAATATCATTAATGAAGAGGAGATACAAAGGAAAATGCATCTAGGTACGCGAACCGATTTCTGCTGGCCATCCAGCGACATCACAAAAACGCAGAAGTAAATACTAAATACAGAAAAGGAATTTATAACACTTGTTAAATCCTTATTTTTTTAATTGATATGGACAATTAAGAATGGAGACATTGCATTTACCATAGAAAATATCATTATTTGATTTAGTTAGTTTGAATGTATGAATGTTTGGTAGGCACATTACGAGGAAATGCAGCGTGATAAGGATATTTGACTATCACATTCAGATTGAACAGACTTAAATTAATAGCAAAACTATAAAGAGGACGATGGTTTTTTTCTTGGCCTGTAAATTTGTTACATTGTTATTAATTATTAGTTATTTTTTAATTATTTATTACTTATTTATATGATTATACGATATTGTTTCCACTACTTTATGACCTATTAAGTAGTACAAAGCTACCCATTCTTTTTTCGCAACATTCCTCTTTCATGGTGTTAAACTTCTATGGGCTGTAGAATCTCATCCAGTTAAGGTTCAATTTGACCTTCTTATCACTTGCATTTTCTACAGCTATCACAATACAAAACACTAAATCGATACAGCTCCTAACCACTCTCGGCCGATTGGTACCCCTTCTCCTGACATAGTGGTACTATGACAGCACTGTTTCACTCTTCAGGCACTGTTCCACATTCAAACGCCTTACAATCCTCCCACCAAACGATTCCACAAGCAGTGACCTTCTTAAACATCTCGTCCACAGCATCATCAACTCCAGCTTCCCTCCCATTTAAAAAAAAAACACTTATAAAGGTTACGACCTTCAGTAAGCTTGCCAGTTCAAAATCATATTCACAATTAAGAGCTAATCAAAGTACTTTCGGAATCTACTTTTAACCTCTTAGCCTATCATCCATGCTTATTCTTGATGTTCACAGCTATTCTTGTCTTATTTTTTTCCTTTCTCATCTTAGTTCGAAAAATTCCAGTTCTCATCCTGATTCTCATTCACCTTGATTTGCTTTATTTGTTGTTTACTTACGATAAACACCACTTGTTTCTCACTCTTTTTATTGCTTTTTTCCCCAACTTACATGCGTCATAAGTATCTCCAAGGCATGTTCATTTCCACTATGAAGATTCTGCAAGTAAAACTTCGAGTTCTCCACACCCACGTAGAACCTCAGAGCTAACTCTTGTCATATTTTTAAACTTGTTCCACTTCTTTTTTTTCACCATGTTAAACAATTATTTATCCCCTCTCTTCCTTCAAGTAGTCACACATACTCTCTCCTCTCTTACTGTTAAAATATTTTTTTCACTTTTGATTTTTCCTTGATGTGTCGCTATTCCTCAAAACTTCTCATTGTCGTAGAATGGACTCCCGACGATATACCATATATAACTATTCGTTGAGGGAACTTCTTTGATTATCTTTAGAGTGCGTTAATGTCTGGCGGGCCGATATTATGTATCTTCGATATGCTTAAGAAGTGGAACTGAGCTCAAGGATAATAATATTGCTATCATTAATAAAATAGAGTTTTATTAATAATAACTATCAACAAACACAAGACGGAAAATATTGACATAAACAGAGAATGGAAAGGGTCGTGGGGGCTCGGGCTAATCCGAGGATTAAAGGATTTAAAAAGGTAAAACAAATATAGAGTTAAAGAGATGAGATGGTTCGCTAAACCATTTAAAGCACAGGATAGAATTGACAAAAGGGTTCAATACACAAAGGTAACGTTTGGCTTACGTAACTTTATACGAGTGGTGCAGTGGAAGGCGACGTGAAGGAATTTTCGGTCCGCTGGCGAGTTCCAGCTGAAGGGGGGGGGAATAAAAGGATCCTGACGTGGCGTCTTGGGAATGAGAACCGTTTCTCGACGAACGGCTTGAAGAACAATGGCTATTCTACGTTGTTCTCTTCCGAACAACAAGGGGGGGGGGGGTGAGAACCGTCTCTTGTCTACGGGCTCAAGAACAATGGCTGTTCTAATGTTGTTCTCTTCTTGAACAACAAGGGGGAAGGGTGAGAACCGTTTCTTGGCGAACGGATTCAAAAGAACAATGGCTGTTCTACGTTGTTCTCCTCTGAACAACAGGGGGGGGGGGTGAGAACCGTCTCTTGTCTACGGGCTCAAGAACAATGGCTGTTCTAATGTTGTTCTCCTCTGAACAACAAGGGGGAAGGGTGAGAACCGTTTCTTGGCGAAGGACTCAAAAGAACAATGGCTGTTCTAACGTTGTTCTCTATCTGAACAACGAGGGGGAAGCCTTGAGGACTTGACGTCACGAAAGGCTCGAACCTTTGGCACTCAAGGGATATTGTCCTCCTTCTGGACAAGTGATGGTGAATCTCGAGGTCGAGGTCCCTTGGCGCACAAAGTGAGAGAGGGTCGTGGTGATGTTTCGCGACGAAAATCTGGATCTCCAATCTGATCTTAGTGGTAAAGTTTCCATCTAAATAGTCGACACACTCCCTTGGCGTGGGGGACAATGGAGTGGGAACTTCGAAGGAATGCACAGCCGAGGCTTGGAACAATGCCTTATCTGCCCATAAGCCTAACCCAATCTGGCGAGGTCGGCGTATGGGGGCGAACGGGGGAACGATAACCTCCTTGTTTAAACATTGACATCCGGTGGCTGTGATAAGGCGCCAAGCTTCGACGCGAAGATGCACGTGGGAGCATCGTGGTTTTAAAATAATATGTGATAGGAGTTGAAACTAACGCTGCTCAACCCCTTCTATCACACTCATCTAGACACCAATTTAACCTTACATAAGAATAATATGTGCTCACGTATTCTATAGTTTTACCTCTTACAGAGTTAACATCAAATACACCCCTTATAATAATCTTTCTCGTCAGATTACGATGAAGTATACACTTACATTCACCCCACTTTCTTCATCTGATACATGTGTTCTGACAGAACATTTTACTACAAACAAGGTTCTTTTATCAGAGAATGGCCACTACCATAACTTATTCTATTTCAAGATCCTGTTTTTCTTAATCGGGAAATGAGTCTAAGCTGCTAGTAGTTGTAATCGCTAAGTTAAGATATTAGAAGCCTATTAGTAGGCTTTCTTTAATTTTCGATAGATTATTGCGTCATTAAGGCAGCAAATTAACGCGATTGCCACATTCGAGTGCTTATTCTTTTGTCGTACCGAAAATATCCATTATCTGGACTACCATCACAATGCAAATCCTTAGTATAAAAGTTTGTGGGTAAAGTTCTTGCGTAAAGGAGAAAGGAGTAACGCGAAGCAAGAGAACAGAGTGCGTAATGCACCCGAATGAATGTCCCGTAGCGATTTAACATGGTTTTTGCCACCATGAGTTGCCGCTTGGTTATTTAGCCTGATTCCATAATTACTTCACTGTTTACCCTTCTAATTTATTCATAACCCACGAAAGATTTTATGATTAAACCGTACCTTTATATAATCTCTGACGATTATGTTTCGCGCTTGCACAGGACCAAGCCCGAGCTTATTAAGTACGAACTTGGGAATAAAAGGAAGAATCCATGAGTACTGATCGAGATAAATGAGAGGAGGCACCGTTGAAAATAGATGTTGAGTGACTGCTTCACTAATTTTCTTCAGTGTCTCATCTTGCTCCTCGAACTGCACACCTGAAAATTAAGGAAAATAAGCCAAGTTACTAACTCCTTCAGAGTAAATGAACCGAATACTCCAAGAGGCATTGAAAGACTAAACACTGAGCTAGATAAGAACTCTAAATACACAAGTGAATAAAAAAGAGAGATATGTAAATAAAACAAGAATAAAATAGAGGCTTACTTGAATATTTGCACTATTTTTATAAGGAATTTATACATGTTATTAGTCAAAGCAGAGGTAGATGAGGGAATGGTAACCAAATAGATCAAATTTCCGCCCCTCTAGCCAGTAAGTGGGCACCCCGGTCCAGACACAGTATGTAACCTGCAAGAGGGTGTCAGGTGTAACGAGGACCAGTATGCTGCAGCTGATATCCGGAAGTTTGCGTGCCTTCCCGGCCCCAACCCACGAATATATCTGCGGCAATATTTCTTCTGGAAAAGGTACCCTCATTGGTTCTCGCATTAAATTTAAGTTTTGAAAAATCAGCTCTAAAAATTGCAAGCTTCTCCCTAAATTAAGATGGAATAAAATTGAAATTTAAGTTCGTCGAATTATCGTGTTCACAGAGCGAATCGTGTTCTCTCTGCGGAATGTGTTCTCAAATCGCAACGCGCACTCAGACTGAATCATGACCTGTGAGTGCATCGTGTTTTCAGGCTGAGTCGTGATCTCTGAGCGCATCGTGTTTTCAGACTGAGTCGTGATCTTTGAGCACATCGTGTTTTCAGTCTGAGTCGTATTCTCTGAGCGCATCGTGTTTTCAGACTGAGTTATGATCTTTGAGCACACCGTGTCTGAGTCGTGATGTCTGAGCGAATCGTGTTTATAGATTGAGTCGTGATCTTTAAGCGCATCGTGTTTTCAGACTGAGTCGTGATCTTTGAGCGCATCATCTTGTTTTCAGACTGAGTCGTGATCTCTGAACGCATCGTGTTTTCAGAATGAGTTGTTCTCTCTGAGCGCATCGTGTTTTAAGACTGAGTTTGCCATTATCGTTGCTCATATAACAATATACTTCTCTTTCGACTTTACCACACCCACGTAGAGCCTTAGAGCTAACGCAAGTCATATTTTTAAACTTGTTCCACTTCTTTTTTTTATCACCATGTTGGCATTATTTCTCCCCTCCCTTCCTTCAATTAGTCACATATAATCTTGCTTCTCTTGCTGTTCCAATATTTTTTCACTTCTGATTTTTCCTCGATGTTGCACCATTCGTCACAACTTCTCATCTAGAGTCGTGATCTCTGAGCGCATCGTGTTTTCAGACTGAGTCGTGATCTCGGAGCGCATCGTGTTTTCATTAATCTCTTACGTTCCGATTACCTCAATTTCATCTCAGACTTAATCACGATGACTTCAAATCGAGCAGAGACATTTTCTACGTCATAAGATGATCCAGAAGATCAGAGGAATAATAGTATTGGATGATAAAGTAACAGTAGAAGAATGATATACATAAAATGGGATTATAAGGAAGATCAGATGATTAGAAGGAATGCGTTAATAAATGAAGATCAACAGAAA
Organism: Ceratothoa steindachneri; assembly: GCA_963969495.1. Lineage (NCBI taxonomy): Eukaryota > Metazoa > Arthropoda > Malacostraca > Isopoda > Cymothoidae > Ceratothoa > Ceratothoa steindachneri. Next base: position 214,589,770 of record OZ018318.1, read on the forward strand.
GAATGGTATGGTAAAGGAAGCTCAAATGATACTGTCATGCCAAAAGGTTTGGAGAAGCTCGCGTGCTCCAAAGACCCCGAGAGCAGCCTCAGTGTATTTGAGCACCTGGTCTAGGGTGAGGAGCCAGACCAAGAACGATCCTCCAACTAAAATCATCCAACGCCCAAGCAGGCAGATGAGATGACGCATTCCGGATTTCAGTGACTGAATGGCGGATGAGAGGTCACAACTGTAGAGAGGACTCGTTCATCGCGGTCTACTGTTCCACTGGGTATCAATCTCCCCAGTAAAGATTGTGGGTGCAATATTCGTGCTCCAGTGCATCCACGCTAAACTAATCACGCATAAGCGTACCCCAGGAGAAATCACCAAATCAAACCATCAAGTCTAGAGGCGATGAGAACAGGATAGTGGAATCTTGAAGTCCCTAGTCTCAACCAACACGTTCAGCGGTGAATGTTTAGTACAGTCGCTAAGTTCTTGGAATGGACAGAAGAACTTTTCAGCAGTGGCATCCACGTCTGAGCAGCCCTCTTTAGGATCCACTCTGCTCGCCCGATATAAGAAAGGGGCTAGAAAAGGTGCCCTAAAAATAGTTTGTCTGGCTTTTGCCTGCCTCGAAAATCGCGCCCAGGGGTCCAACAATCTTGCGGTAGAAATGCTGAAGTCATAAAAATAGGTACATGGAACTTACGTACAATACTTGACGAAAACTCTGATATTCCCGAACGTAGAACTGCTATTGTCGCTCGGGAAATTAATAAATTAGACTTAAATGTCGTTGCTCTTTCCGAGATAAGACTCCCCGGCGAGGTTCAACGGTGCGAGAAGGGAGGAGGGTACACCTGTTTATGGAAGGGTTATGCCGCAGGGCTCCCAAGACATCATAGAGTCGGTTTGGCAATTAAAAGCAGATTTCTAGTGAACCTGGCCGAGCTACCATCTGGCATTAGCGAACGACTTATAACCCTTAGATTTCAAGTTGGAGACAGGAAATACGCCACATTGATCAATATTAAAAACTACAATCATTAACATCATGAAAGAATCATTTAGAATTAGGAAGCAGAAAAATGAGGGTTGGTTTGATCAAAATGACTCTGAGATTCAAAAACTATTAGAAGATACCCGTAAGGCCCTTTTGAACACCTAAACGACAAGAACTCCGTCTCCAAGAGGAATAAACACCGTGACCTCAAACGAAATGATATGAGAGGACTTTTCAACCAAACAATCGCAATATTTGGTCCTAAGTTATACGGTCTGGCTCCTCTTCGTTGTAGTAATGACTCAAAGTTGCTCAAAAGTAATGAAGCTATTTTGGCTCGCTGGAAGGAACACTTTCAAGAACTTTTAAATAGAAACCCGGTTATTGACGTGTATGTTTTGCACCAAATCCGCCAACATACAATAAATTACCCTTTGAGCGCAATCCCAACTCTAGAGGAAGTGAGAAAGGCTATCAATTCCACGAAAAATAATAAGTCTTCTGGGCACGACAACATACCTGTCGAAATATTAAAAAACGGAGGCCCACTTTTGACTTCACATCTCCATTAAATTATTGTCAAAATTTGGGTAAATGAAGAAATCCTAGATGATTTTAGGGATTGAATAATCGTGACGATCTAAAAGAGAAAGTGTGACCGGTCTGGCTGTAGTAATCATAGAGGCATCACATCGTTATCAACCGCTGGTAAAATTTTAGCTCGAATTTTGGCAACTCGTCTAACTCCTTTAGCTGAGTGTGTTCTTCCTGAATCACAGTGCGGCTTCAGGCCGTCTGGCTACAAAACTAACATGATATCTACCACTAGACAGCTTCAGGAAAAATATCTTGAACAAAATAAACCTCTTTTTATGGTCTTTATAGACCTTAGGAAATAATAATAATAATACGTATTTATAATGCGCCCTTCAGGGCTGTTAGCCCTCCCAGAGCGCAGGTTATGTAGCAAGTGTAGAGAAAGTTTACAGGGGAGAGAAGGCAATTCTGAAGAGATGAGTCTTCAGGAGACGTTTAAAAGTATTAAGGGAGGGAGAGGATCGGACTTCGGCAGGAAGAGCATTCCAGAGTCTAGGGGCACAAACTGAGAAGGAACGGTCACCCATCGAGCAGAGGACAGATCGAGGAGTGTTCAGGAGGGAAGCGAGGTTAGACCGGAGTGCTCGAGGAGTTTGACGACAGGAGAGGGCAGACGAGAGATAAGGTCGAACCTCAGCCTTTGATAGTATAAAGCATAAGCTTTTATGGGAAATCTTGTCTAGATTTGCTTGCCCTCAAAAATTTATCTCTGTCATGTGTCTTTTGCACGATGATATGACCGTGTCAATTATGGCGAAGAATAGCTCAACTGACTCTTTCAATGTCGACGCTGGAGTCAAACAAGGCTGTGTAGCCGCACTAAATACTGTTCTCATTATTTATCACCGCCGTTCTGCTATTTATCCAAGACTACTTTCCTCTAGGTATCTCAATTAACTCTAGGTTTGACGGAGGGATTTTTATTCTTGGCCGTCTTAAAGCTAGGGATGAAACAGAAGCTGCCTCGATTCTCGAAATCCAATATGGAGATGATAATGCAGTTTGTACTCTCAATGCAGATGGCTTGCAAACAATCATATCAACATTTGCGAATGGCTAATCCAGGTTCGCTCTGTCAATTAATGTTCGGAAAACTCAAGGCTTTTACCAATCAGCTCCAATAAACCCAGATAATCCTCAATTAGCACCCGCACTAAATATTCCAGGTTAATGGGAAAACTCTAGACTGTGTTGAAAGATTTGCCTGCTTGGGTAGCCATTTGTCAGCGGATGCAGCCATTGATGATGAAATCCAGAATAGGCTACGTTGCGCCAACTCTGTGTTTGGTAAATTACGCAAGCGCATTTTTGACGACCGAGACCTACGTCTAGAAACGAACGTTAAAGTTTACAAGGCCATAGTTTTGCTTTCACTATTAGATGGATCATAAATCAGGACTACTTACCGTCAGAACATCAAAGCCTTGGAAATATTTCACCAACGTTCCTTGTGCAGTATAATAAAGTTAACCTGGGAAGACCGTCGCACCTCCCTGAGTTTACTAGACGAAACAAACAGTACAAGCATTAAATCCATCCGTTAAGATGGTCTGGCTATGTGTTCAGAATGTCGAACGAGCGTCTACCGAAGCAGATATTTTACTTAGAACTCAACTTAGGAGATAGAAGAAAAGGTAGACAAAAGAAAAAGTATAAAGACTCTCTCAAAGATAACCTAGAAGTATGTCGGGTAGATTACAAAGCGTGGGCAACAGAAGCTCTGGACAACAAACTCATGGAGATGGAAGCTGAAGAGCGGAATTGAAACTTTTGAAGCAAATCGAAAGCAACACCTGGAAGTCCGCAGAGCTACTAGATTAGCGCGGTGAGATCGTCCGCGCTAACCTCAACCACGTGTTAATGCATGTCCCGTCTGTGATCAAATTTGTGGCACTAGAATCTGGCTGATAAGCAACATGAAGACAAATCGAAGGTAGAACCCAGGGCACAAGCTATACTCGTCCGCGAGTGATGCCATGATGATAATATATATTTGCATTCGTTTATAAATTTACGTGATAGTAATAATTATTCTAATATTTAAATTATTGCAGGCTTATTTAAAAGAAGGTATTTCAAAAATAATCGCAAAATACTGCCTTCCATCGCTGAATCCAAAATCACGCTCTGTTCTTATTCCTGCAGTGTTAAATCAATGATGTTGTGTAATTATAATCTATTCAGTAATATATTTTGGTAAAAATAAATGTTTAAATTATTTTTCATTCCAGAAATGGTGATTTCCAAAGAAAAGCGTGCAACCATTGTGGCTCTGCACCAAAGTGCCTAAGAGCTTCAAATGACCCCCAAGATCGCGTCTTGGTAAGGTCACAGCTGAAGATTCGGGTTGCGTCTAGTGTCAAGCTTGCTCACGATTGGGAAAAAGCCGGTGTGAGCGCTTCAATGTGTAGAGGTGGAGACTTTTCGACGAAAGGTCTCAAATCGAGAAGGGCTGTGAAGAAGCTTCATCTCACCAAAAAAGAACCTTATGGATAAGCTCCACTTTTGCACGAAATTTAAAGAATGGACTGTTGAAGAGTGGAAAAAGTGATAGTCTCTACTGAAGCTCCATTTCGCTTATTTTCACCTTCTGGAAGATCCTTCGCTAAGAGGAGAAAAGGGGAGTACTTTCCTGAGTCCTGTGTCGTGCCTACGGTCAAGCATCCAGACACTCTCCAAGTCTGGAGCTGTTTCTCATCTGAGGAAACTAGAGCACTAACAATTTTTGCCCAGAACACTGCCATGAACTCAGAATAGTACCAACACTTGTTTCATGAGCTCTTTTTGCCTTTTGCCAACAGTTCAAGATCAATTTGGGGATGATAACTATAATGTTCATCATGATGGGGCACCTCATCTCAAAACAAAAGAAATAACAAAGCTCTTGCCTGAAAATTACACCAAACATTTGGGACCTTGGCCATGGAATTCGCCAGATTTTAACCCAATAGACAATTTGTGAACGATAATCAAACTGGCGGTTGAAAAACAGAAGCCATCGAATTGTGAGCAGTTGCGGTGCTTAGTGAACAAAGATGGAGCAATATTAGTCAAGATATGATAATAAATTTGGTCTCAAGCATGACAAAACGAATTGAGCAATCCTAAAGAGCAAGGGACATCATTGTAAATATTGAATACACACATCAATTGACTGTATTTATTAATAAAATGGATTTGGGCTCTATCCTCCATAACACTATATTTTAGGAATCCAATTTTGTAAAAATTTGAATTTTAGTTTTTTGAGTCTCTTAGGTATATTTGTAGCTTTTTTTTCAAAGTTCTTTCTAAGGTTTTCTTTATAGTTTGAAAAACAGCGCCCAGGGGAGATTTTCGTATATTTAAAACTTTTATCATACTAAGAATTCAGAAAAAATAAATATGATTATCAAATGTTTGGAAATTAAAAAAAAAAAATTACAAATCCTAAAGTTCAGATAATGTATTAAAATTAAGGAATGAATGTTTTGTTTTGTATTTTTTGTATATAAAAACAAATTTGCATAGATTGGGGAAAAAAGAGCTCTGACGATTGATTTTTTCCGTATATCAAAAGAATTCGAGAAACGTTTTTTTCTATGCTTTTAGGCCTAGAAAATGAACATGTATCTGAAAATACTTAGACCAAGAGTAAATTATTATTAGATTTGTAATTTAAATTTTTTACAGAATTTTAGACCAAAACCCCGTTGCTAGTTTAGCCAGAGAGGCCGTGTGGTCAGAGACCGAAGGTCTGCCTGCGAAGTGAAAACTACTCTATTAATTTTTTTATACAGTGTGAGCAGAACAATATTCCCTGTTTTTAATCGCATATTACTCTCATTATTTCAACTTTTCATATGAAATAAAAAAGCATTCAAAAGAGAACATTTTAGAGATTTATTTATTTTTTCGATATCCAAGATAGAAAATTTGTAACTAAAAAATTTACAGATTTATCTACCAAAATCATGGTGACCTTGTTTGGAAAGTTTGTTATGCGGGTTTCGAATGCCATGTGGGTGAGCTAATTTGAAAAGTTTGTTATACGGGTTTCGAATGGCATGTGGGTGACCTTATTTGAAAAGTTTGTTATGCGGGTTTGAATGCCATGTGGGTGACCTTGTTCGAAAAGCTTGTTATGCGGGTTTCGAATGCCATTTGGGTGACAAGTGTGAATCCTTGGAGGGTAGATGTTTACTCAATGGCAGCTGTTGTCCATTTAGTCTAATTTGTGGGTGTTTGTTCGGTTCGTGTTAGTTGGATATGAATACTGTTACTGTTGATTTGTTGGCTGAGGCGGTCGTGTAGTTTTGCGTGAGCCAGTGTTCGTGCTTGAGTGCGCTTCGTGAAACCTATTGTACCTGCGATAAAGGTATATTTTGCCTGATTCTTTGATGGTTTTTAGTTTTTTGAGTGTTCTTGATATTATACACAAAAGTGAGATCGGGCGGTCAAGGTTGGGTTGGGTTGGGGAGGTTTGTCTGGTTTGAGTATGGGTATGATGTGGGCTCGTTTACAAACTGAGAGGCATGTGTTGATGTGCCAGGAGTGGTTAAAAGCTTTTGCGATCGCTGAGATTTCTTTGATGCCTATAGGTACTTGAGATGAATGTTAGATATTTTGTAGGGGTCGAACCTAGTAAACATTCGTTTGGAAATTTTAAACGGTTCACACATTGAACCTTATAAATAGGAAGACAAACTTCCCGCTTTGTAGTATTTCTCGTTCGTAAATAGGAAGTTAAGCCCTCCAGTATGCAATACTACATCATGGGTCGGCTATACGTGGCTCCGTACAAAACAGATCTTGTTCTTGAAGTCCCCGTGGGGAAAAGATAAAAATCGATGGCGTTTTCTTGAGGTGACTCCCTCGCCTTTTCCTCCATTGCCGGCTGTGAACTTTTCGGTGAGCTTAATTTTGTTGTAGATTTCTTCCAAGTCTAAAAATTCGAAAGGTATAAAAAGTATATTTAAAGAGAGAAATACAATAAGTTTTCACAAATATCCAAAATTATAAATATTTAAAATTCCAATACATATATGTAAAAAATAAATGGTAATTACAATAAGTTTTTCACAAATAATCAAAATTTCAATACATATATGTAAAAATAAATGGTAATAGTAGTGAAGTATTTTGTTAAATTAGTGGAGAAGAGTAAGATATGAGTATGAGTAAGAAAAAAATAAAGAGGTTTACCCCGGAATTGTCAGGGGATCATATATTTATAATCTAAACGTTAGTTGTATAAAATCATATTATTAAATTTTTAGAATAGATTGTTCACATTATTATTAACATTGTTAAATTTTAATAAAACTATTTTTGGTCGCATTATAGTTACTTTATTATCGCTATTTATTCTACTTTATTTATTAACTTTTCGTTATTATAGTTACTTTATTATCGCTATTTATTCTACTTTATTTATTCCCTTTTTGTTATTATAGGTTACTTTATTATCACTATTTATTCACTTATTATCGTTATTCACTTTCCATTATTATTTATTTTTCACACATATCACTTTATCATCATTGTTTATACATTATTCTACACTTTTTCGTACTCTAGTTTATCACTCAATTTCCGATGACTTTGGGCCACTTTTTAATTTTTTGTAGGTGGACATATCGACGGTGTGAATGCACGAATCCAGGATGAACATCGGGCGCTCCTTCAGTAGTCCTCCTATTTCTTTCGGCGAACAAGGACCTTCGTAGGTCGTCCACTTGTAGTCGACACGGTAGATGACTTCGACCAGTTTTTCTACGTTCACAGATGCGCCGAAGACTTTGAGATTCACGTCCTGGGCGTCGAAGAAGAAACCCTGAGGTAGGATATCCCTTTTCTCCGTGAGGGGTACTCCAGGATGTCTGAGGATTTCGTCTTCATCTTCGTCTGAGCTTTTTTCCACTTATTTACTCTCTTTCTTCTCTGTTTCTAGTCTCAGTTCCGCCTTCTTCTTTTCCCTTTGTCGTTGTTTCTTCGGGCTCCTTTTTGAGTTTCCGATCTTTTCCGTTTCTTCTTCCTCTGTGGTTGTTTCTTCCTCTGTGAGTTTTTGTTGTTTTTTTTGGATCTTCATCTTCTCTGTTTGGATCTTTTTGTTTTTTTGTCGTCGACAAACTGGATATTTAATAGTTCCTGCGGCGCAGGGTTGGGTGGGAACCACAGCGTTTTCTCAACTCCGTTCTTTTGTAGGAAATGGTTTAATGCGTCCGAAAAGGTGCCGGAGTTGGCTAGGTTCGCCAGGTGAGCAACAATGACCATCGCCATTATTTCCTTACACTCACTTGGCATCACCAGCTTTGGTGCCGTTGTTTCGGTGACCGTGGTTCTTGTAGCCGCTGCTGCTTTTGTACTTCTTTGCCTTTGCCTCCTTTTCTTTTTTCGACTTTTCTCGTTTTGCCCGGATTGCCTCTTTGCGGACGAGACACATCATGGCCAAGGCCCTGTGGTCCCCTCCGCAGTTTGCACAGCGTCGTTTTTCTGAGACACAGTCCTTCCTTCCGTGTCCTGGTCTGGAACAGACAGAGCATGTGACCTCGGTCGCTGTACAATCTATCGTGGGGTGTTTTTCTACGGCTAAGCATCCAAGGCAACTTTTTTATTTTGACGCACTCCTCCGCTTCTATCTGCTCAGGGGCTACTCGGAGGTAGAACCCCAGGAGTCCCTCCTTCATAGCTCTTTGCGCCATCTCAGTGCTTGCGAAGATAATTTTGACTAAGTTTTTGCCGAACTTCTCGACCTTGACAATTTTCTCCCATTTTAGGTGCTTAGAAAGCTCGGCCTTGATGTCTTCGCAGCTATTGTTCGTGAAGATAGGGTCGAGCTTTCTGGGGATGACTGTTCGACGAGCCATGATTTCGTGGGGGGTGGAAGCTTCCAGTCCAATTTTCCGAAGGGGCTCTTTAGCTTCATAGGTGTACTTTTGTGTAAAAGAGAGTCAGAAAAGTTATTATTATTCGAGAAGAAAAGTTATATTTCCTGTTTGCCACTTGTATACACGTCTACGCTTCCGCCTATTAAAGAAGTTGAATCCTGCTCCAAACTTCCTTTACCTTTAAAGGAAGCAACGATCATCTGATTACCCAGGCTACGAAACCACCAGAGAGAATACTTTACCACAGACCCTATAATTTCATGATAGAGGAAGATCTGAAAAAGATTAAATGAATGATTAAGAAAGATAGGAGGAAAGATGAAAAGGATGCCTGAACGCAAGTCGAAACCGACGACTCCCCCGACACGATCCAAAATCACCTAACACATTCCTAAAATTATTTTATCACGCAGGGTCCGGTAACCGTTCGTTCCCTTTTGCGACGCGCCGATAAAGCCATAACGATCAAATACCTGAAACTAATTTTCAAGTTACGCTGATGGAGGCTGACGCCCGATATACCACAAGCAGGGTCGCGGTGCCCCTCGAAAAGTGCTCCTTGAATTTTTTTATCAAAATTTTGGTTGCCCGTTGGACGACCTCCTCCAAACTCAATTTCCCAACTCCGGCTTCTTTCAAATGACGGACGACGAATTTCTTCTGCGTTTCCCACCTCTTTTCTAGGGCGTTGAGGATTCCTGAATAAAAAGTGAAGAAACTCAATTCACTACCTCCAGAACTCAACATGGCAGGGACGATATTCAACACAGCCACTCACCTTATCCATTATTACAAGCTATGTGGAAGTCTTGTTTGTACTAAGGTTTCTTTACTTGGGTATTTGCGCTCCCGACTTCTCACACTCTCCAGCCATTTAAAACTTATTTCAACTCCTATCTATGTAAAAGTCTTAACCACATTCTTTACATGTTAACTGCCAATAATCTGATGATTTTTACACTACTATAATATTTGGATGCGGAGAAAGAGTGATGGACTCACCAACTCCTTTAAGTTCTGTTGGACCTCTTGAAATGATCATTCGGTTATCTCGGTACCATTACTTCGTTGTGAAGACCTTTACAATCAAACTCTTCGTCTCCTTTAATCTCGTGTTAACTCCCAGTTCATACGTTATAATTCCTTGTTTTTTTTTAATCTGTTTAACTCACCTTCATTCTTTCTCAGGTGAGTGAGATTTCCCTCTCACTGTCGTTTTACATTTATTTGAAAAGAATTCTCATTACAGGCCTTTTTCCACACAAGTTCTTCCTGGAATTTACAACATATATCTATTGCATACATAAAATTATCTATCAATGAGGTATTATTAAGAAAAACAGGTGCCGCAGAAGCACCTGAAGCAGGGTGACATATTAAACTGGCCTATTTTTGAGAAATCACTGAAGGAATCCAGACTAAAACACTGTTTCGGTTTGTCATGAATGTGCGGATTTTTGAAAGCCCTTCGAATGAGTGTTGGAATGCAGAGGTAAACGCTATGCTGGTTTCCAATGCGCCACCTGGAAATAGATAAAAAACTATTTTTTATTTATTCGTTTATAGCATATCCGTGTAAACGATTTAGGTATTAACGTTAAGAATACGATGAATAAAATGAGCCTCGGTAGGCATAACTAATGATAAAATTATTGTATAAGTCTCAGACCCTCACTTCGCCTCGCCCACCTGTCGCCCAGGAAGCACATGAGTTACAAATCCACATGGCCTCACCAACGCAGGGCATTCCACAAGCCGACCAGGAAGTTCGCAACTCTCACGAAAGTTTATCGCCTCGAGTTAAACTCCCGGCAGGCGAAACAGCATTATTTCACGCGCTCTGGCTATACCCAAATATGGCCTCCTCCTGTAAGAAGAGATCTGCCAAAAGATATTTCCCCAATAGGGAGCCATGATACAACGTGTCGATGCGACGCGACAGTATATGCATTAATCAATTAATTAACATAAAATAGAGCTATAGACTAATTCAATCATATCCGTCCACGTGACTCACGACTCCTTGCGCCACTTCCGGTAATCCTTCTCATTTGTGTTCTCCCTCAAAGAAACCCTAAGCCGGTAAAATTCTGCACTCACTTTAACGCTTAGATATCATTTCTAACGAAGGGTGAACTTCAGAAATTACTAGTAATTCCAAACCTAATTCAAACAGCACAAAAATTTGCTTAATGGTAATTGGTGAAATGTCAATTTTTATGCAACTGCTTGTAACTCATTTTACTAGTTATTTTGGTATGAAAGCTTTACTCCTTATTAATCACCAAAGTTTCACACTCAATTTTTTACCAAATAATGAATAGAAACCCCTTCGTCTCCTAATTGAATTCCTGCCCTAGAGGGCTGACAATTCTGAGTCTGCCCGAGTCAACTCAGCTTTGGGCCTAACTTTCTTCTCAGCAAAATCAGGCACCGTTTTTTCCTATTATTGGGTGGCGTCAGATCCTAACGTTGTAGTCACACATCATTATGATAAAGTTTTGCCAATAGCATCAATACATATAGAAAGTGAATAAGCTATCTACGTAACAACAACTTATATAATTCTCTCAAATCTCTATTAGTATTCGCAACATAGGAATTATTTTGAATTTCGGTGCATTGGTTGATATCTTCCATCTCCTCTCAAAGGAGTTGATGTTAGTTATCTCCCTAGCCGTGTTTCTCGCCATAAATAATTCCCTGTGAACATAAGCGGCGGTACAAATTTGCGATATATCGTCAACGAACTGAACGTATATCAAACCCTCGGTGAGTGGTTGTGGTAGGTCACGTGTATAAATGTTGTATAGAAGGGGACTGAGACAGCCCCCTTAGTGATCCCTGCTTCAAGTTCGAATTCGGGTCCTTTATGTTCTATGATTTGTATGTATGCTCTCCTCTCCATTATGTAGTTGCACAAAATCGTCACAAGAATGTGGTTGAGGACTACTTGAAGGATCTTATATGGCAGGCCTCTCTTCCAAACCTTGCCTAAAGCTTTTCTGGCTTCATCCAGAAGAGTTAACCCAGTTAGCCAATATCTTCTCGAGTACCTTGCCGGCAAACTCTAAGAGAGATATTGAGCGAAAGCTGGCAGCCGGGAGTTCGGGAGCTTTCCCGCTTTTGGGATGAAAATAATCTTGGCCAATTTCCACTGGTAGGGAAAATAGCCCGTGTTCAGAGCAGTGTTCATGATATTTAGTTGGCCACTCCAAAGGTTAGGCGGAGCCTGGATATAATTTTCGCGGGTCAGTCCCGTGTAACATGAAGCTCTTTGACGAAAGGATTTTAGAGTAACGGAGAGTTCTAGGGCAGTGATTTCACTATTATAGTCCTCCATTAATCTTTCCTGCGACACAGAATGATGAAGAGAGGTTTTATGTATTTGTGTTTAATTGTTGTATTATGGTTAGTTCAAATTTCAGTTCGTAGTTTTATTTTCTTCTGTGGTAATTTTAAAGATTGAAGACCAGAAAATTCTAAAGTTTTCTTCAATATCGTCCCTCTCCGTAATTGTTGTGTTGTTGTGTTTGATCGTGAATTGTGAGCATGGAGGTTTTCATTTTAGACCGCCTACCAGAAAGTCCAAGACTCCTTTTAATATATCAATCCTGTCTCTTAGTCTGTCCCATAGTAGCGTTTGTTGGTCCGTGATTAGCGTCCGTATCTCATCTCTTATTTCTCTTAGTCTTCTGTAGGCATTGTGGTTGGGGCATATCAACGCTACTACATAATACAGTGAACAAATCTATATTCTTGGGCCAGGGCTCTCATGGGAGGGGTCCATGGGGGAGCTGGGAGAGTTTTATATTTAATTCGGGAAATGCTATTCAAATCGGCTTATATTAGGTAATTGGTAAGTTTATCCAGCTCCTCATCTTTTTCTTCTAAGTTTGAATCTTACAACGGGTCAGGGATGTAATTTGAAATGGAATTTCTGTAATTTTTCCAGTTCGCTTTCTTGTAGCTTATGCGTTCTGGGATTGGAATTTGTATGGGGCTTACTGCTACCGTAATTTTAATACCTTGGTGGTTGCTTGGAATAATGGGGCCCGGTTCAATATAATAGTTGAAAGGAAACCTGATGCTAGAAAAACTATGTCAGTTTTTGTAGCTCTCGTCGCAGTTAGGAATGTCAGGAAATCAGGTCCGATACTTATCTTATATTTTCGGTTGAGCAGTGTCTCGATGTTTTTACCTGCGGTATTGTAGATATTCTGCCACTGTACATCTTGCATTTAGATCACAAGCGAAGAAAACATTTCTCGAGTGACCAAATATCTGCAAGATATTGTGCGTAGGCACATAGCCGCGTCATGGGGGTTGATAGCCCATGGCAACGACCGGTCCTCCGAGGGCAGTACCACTTCAATAGTGAAGTAAGATTCATCTAAGTCTCCTAAGGGTTTGTATTTTAGTCCTATTTTACCGCTATTGCATATCCGCCATACCGTTCCTGACTATGTTTTTTGCTAATGACGTCGTACTGAAAATGTTTTAAGTTCTTTTGTAGGATCAGTCCCTATTCCGATATGAGTATTAGGTCAGGGTCACTCTATCGTATTACATATATTGCCATAGGTGTAAACTTTTCCGTTCCATCTATTCATGTTCATGTGTAGTATCGTAAGACTGTCTGACATTTTGTGTAGTGTTTGTTGGTTCTTTAGTGTGTGTCATTAAAGTAGACGTTTATTCGCGTTCTACTTTAGACCCGCGGGGTGTACTGGGCAGGGTACGCTCCCTGCCGTTTCTTTTTCTCCCGTATTCCGTGTCTAAGATTATATAAAAGCAGTCCGTGGTCGATTTCACCATGTTTTGAGCGAGGGCCTCCTCGACCCGACGCTCGGGAACCTCATCCGAGCATTCACATTGGTAACTTCGGGTTTTGAGACTTTCCGCTACTTCGTGGGAATCGAGCTGCTTTGGGAAGGGAGCCGGCTCGCGAGTGAAGATTTTAAGGTTGAATCCTCTAGCATGGTATTTGAGCTGGTGCTCTCTACCCTGCGAAGAGGGGGAGGTTGACATTGGGCGGCGAGTTTTTGAGGTTTTCATCGATCGTGGAGACCTGGTCTCTTCGGGACGCATTGCTTCCGTGCTGTGTGTGTTCGTTTATGTCGTTTGTAGCGGTGGCATTTTTCCTGGGTGTTGCGGGCGTTTGTTTTGGTGTTTGTTTATTTAGACGCAGATCGCGTGACTGGGCTGTGTTTTGGGGGTGAAAACCTTTTGGCATGAATCTTCTCACTGAGGAGCTACGCTAATTCGCATAACTTCATCGGAAGGCGAGTTCTCCGGGAACCCCATCTCCTGTATTCCGTTTTGTACGAGGATGCGGTTGACTTCGGTAGTAAAGGTACCTGGGCGTGTAATGTTCGAAATGTGTGCATAATAAATGCAACACATTATTTTGGTGGAATTCTTGTTTTCGATGTGGAGGTGTGTTCTCTGGATGTTGATCACGGCAATGGCAGCTTTGGCTACTTTAGCGTAAGGGGTGGTCTTTTTCTCTTCGTTTTCGCGTTTTTCTGCCTCTGTTTTTTAATATTATGCTTTTTTGCCGGGCATGCCATTGACATGGTCAGGTGGCTAACTTCACAATTTAGGCATTTTTAAGTGTTATTTTTACAGTCACGCCAAGTATGGTCGCGACCGGCGCAGATAGAGCACAATGTAAGATCCTTTTCATGGAAGTTGGACGTAGTATGTTTGCCGTACTTGTAGCACCGAAAGCACATTTGCAAGTCGACAAAATCCTTACGTTTCATCTGATATGAGCATACTCTTCCACTGAAGAGAAGTAAGCCGCTTTCCTTTGCTTTTTGTGCCATAACCCTATCCTCAAAAAAACTTGAAAACGTGTATGTAATTTTTTAACTTGATGACCTCAGCTAACTTTGGCCATGGGTGGTTCCCTTCGATTTCAGTCTGTATTTCGTCTGCCGAGTGGCACCCGATCTAGTAGTCGAGGAGCCTGCAGATCAAACTACGGTGGGATCCAGTGGCGTGCAGCGACTTTTGAAGATGAGGATGCATTTCATGTTTTACAAAAATTAATATGTTAATTGAATTAATATGTTGTTCATTAAAAATAACTATAAAATTGTAAGTTACTTACTTTATTTAAATGTTAAAATAGCTTCTGTAAGTATGCACAACCATCTAGTGTTGGCGTAAGCCTACCTGTTTTAATAATAGTTTCTTTTTCATTATAAGTCATCACACTGAACTTCCTTTTTAATAATTTTTCTATAAGGCAATCGCATTTTCTCACAACTTTATTTGCATCCATTTTGTTTAGAGGAGGGTTATCACTTAAAAAGATGAATAAACAATACGCCACACTTATCTGAGCACTTACTCACAGCTACTAATCTCAAAGATACGAGATGTGAATCAGATAGAGCTGCCAGAATCCAGGAAATATTAACAAAATGCTTAATATACAAGAGCGTAACCATGCAGAGTTTAGGCTATGTAGCTGCTTTCATTCTCAGAATCAGTATGTAAATATAACCTTAAAAAAATTTAACCTTCAGGGCATAATAATAATTACGGCATTGTCTCTTAGACATTTTATTGTTTTTTCCTAGTTCTGGTTACCTGTCAGACTTGTCAGATGCAAGCAGATGACTGCAACGCTATGTTTGCTTCCTTTTCCGTATACAAATAGATTATTTTTTTCATGATTCTAACATGCGTTCAAATATCTATATAAAAATCATAAAACTATAATGACTATATTTAAGCTATTCATTCCAAAGCACCAGAAAGCAGAACTATTATTGAAATTAAGAGAGAAAAAAAGAGTAGAAATCTCGACGAGAAGGATGCATTTCTTCAATTGCAGTCGGGCTCATCAGGGTCTAACTCCAATTCGATTGAAAGTGAACGGTACCGTATAAACTATACAAGTATAGGCTTCCTAAATAGGGAAGCATTGCTTCCCTTACTGCCATTGTCTCCACGCCACTGGTGGAATCGTATTTGTGGAGGTGGTCGGTTGTAAAATGACTGTTTTTCGGCATTCAATGGCCTTGCTTGAAGTCAAGGCTTCACAGTCACCCTCCCTCGCGCAAATGGCCGAGTGGTCATTATGGATGTCTATGAGTCGAACTGGTGCAGTATTCAGGGAGCAGAAAACTTTTTCAAAGATGGTGGAACATTGAGAAAATATATTTGAATTCACTGGGATTTTGTTTGAAAATAAATATAACAGGAAAAAGAGTGAGGGGATAAGAGGGGAGGGACCAAAGTCCAATACCTTGGTTTTTCACTTTACTTTAGACTTATTTGGGGCTTAAGAATTGGCTCAGTGGAGCTTGGTCCTTCTAATCCAGTAAGGGTGCGAAGATTCACCCCTAACTTTCTTTCAAACGAAAAGCAGAGATCCACTTTCCGAACGAAATCGCGCTTTATCACTTTCGCCAATTTTTATTCACTATTCTAAGCGAGTCAGAACAGATACACTTTTACTAAAATTCACTTTTGAAAAATCCGAAAAATTTAGTAGGCACAATGCTATACAATAGTGGGAAGGGGTACATACTTTCTGCCAGTACACTGAGCAGTATCCATCGTGAGGCACTTTCTAATTCCCAATTTATACTCAGGTATCGCACACCTCGCGTCAAGCATATATCAAATCAAAATAAATTTGTCAATTCAACTTACATTAATTTTCTCTACACCAATGCTTTACATTACTAAAGAATTTTGTCAT
Source organism: Ceratothoa steindachneri (assembly GCA_963969495.1). Taxonomy (NCBI): domain Eukaryota; kingdom Metazoa; phylum Arthropoda; class Malacostraca; order Isopoda; family Cymothoidae; genus Ceratothoa; species Ceratothoa steindachneri. The sequence goes on from OZ018318.1 coordinate 214,605,947, forward strand.
CGTTATTAATTATATGCAGGTGGTTAATAATGACGCTTTAATTAGAATTATTTTCATTAAACTTGATCATTAGCACAAACTTTAATCGATCTGAATACTATCCCACACGATGACAAAGTTGCATCACTCAAGCACCTCAGATGTTTCTGTGGAATGGTCAACTCCTACCACAGATTCATTCCATATCGTGCTTAAATCATACAATCTATCATCTCCATGCCCTCTAAGACCCAAAAGAACTCTCATCTAGAGTGGTCTACTGAGGCGCGTGATTCATTTTCTCGCACCAAAAAGGCTATTGCCCGCGCTGTGTGAATTGGCTCATCCTTTTCTAGGAGCCCCCATCAGCTCGCCTCAGACGCATCCGCAATTCACGTAGGTGCAACCTTGCAGCAGAAGATTCGTGACCTATGGAAACCTCTTTCTTTCTTCTCTCGCTCTCTCGCTGACTCTCAAAAGAGGTATAGTACGTTCTCACTTGACCAACTTGGTATATACGTCGTAATCCGTCACTTCCGTCCATATTTGTAAGGACGTGACTTGACTATTTTCACTGACCATAAGCCTTTGGTCGGTGCTTGATCGTCTCGTTACACGTCTTCGGTGTACACGGCAGTTGATACATCTCCACGATTTTAGGCACGCAACTCCCTTATACTGTACATCAATCATGCGGCAATAGCGCTAGATAAGGAACAGGATGAAGACACGCAAACACTGCATAACTCTTCTCAACTCGTTGTTTGAGAGGTCGAATCACCAGACAGCCCTTCAAGGCACATCCTGGTCGACTATTCATTGCCTGAATGTCCCTGTCCTCTCATTCATCTTGCTTCCTGACGGAAAATTTTTATACCAAATTCACGATCTTTCACATTCTTGAATCACTACAACACACAAACTCGTCGCAAAACGCTTCGTATCTGAATAGGTTGTTCGTTTTGTTGTTCCGTCCACGATCGTGACTGACCGTGGTAGCCAATTTGAATCCGAACAATTGGATGCCTTCATGCCGGTGCTTGGCTCATTTCGCCTGTGCACCACTGTATACCATCAAGAGGGAAACGCCGGGGTAGAAGGTCTACACAGTACCGTCAAAGCAAGCTTACGCACCACAGAACCAAACATCCTTTGTTTTGTTTTTAGAAGCATAAGCATGGTTTTCACCTTTAAAAAATGACAACGGACGAACATGTTCCATCAATCTTCACACGTGCCAGGGCTTTGTTCAACGCTTCTGGCACTGCCACATCGAATCTGTGTCCCTGTACCCGCAGTCAAATCAATGGCACTGTCACACGATCCGCTCGTCTCGTTAAGAGACCTCAACGTTACCCGGACCAGTAGCACGCTATTATAAAAGGGGGTAACCTTCTTAGGGGGGAGTGTTATAGCAATGCCGTCTGGGTATTCCTATAAATAGTAATAATCCTGGGAAAATTATATTCATATGTATACAATAAATAAATTATCATCAAAAAATATAATGAATCAATTAATTTGTAATAGGAATATTCCCTGTAACTTCACCCTAATACTTAAAAAATACCTTTTCTTTAAAATTTACCCTACACGAGCACGCACATACAAACACACGCCTTTCGCCATCTGCCTTGAAGGGCTGAACAAAGTCTACTTTTGCAGAGCGTCGCTTCGGATAGGGGTTAGTCACTTTTTCTCTCCCAATTATTCTCGGCAATCAATCCATACGAGTGTAGGTCCTAACTCCTGTTCTTCTCTCATTGCAGACCTCAATTCACACTCCATCATAGTTCTATCATATTAATTACTGCTAATTATACTTACTACACCTACACCACATAATTATATTTATATACTCATTTATACTCTCGCGTACACACGTATATCCTCGAGTATGTGCATAATTTTATTATATATATTCCTAGTCATGTATTCTCATGTACCCACTTGTACTCTCATAATTATAATTATATATTATATTCATGGTCGTGTACTCAGAGTACTAACTTGTACTTACATAAATGTATTACTTGTATTATATTTCAATCTCAACCACTTACTTATCTTTCATATTCTCTGTATACCATACAAATTGCATTCCTCAGTTATCATTTGTGTTACTTAAATTAATTTACGAAACTGTACTTCAAATCCATACATTCTTGTAAAATTATAATATATCATATTTTTGTTCAAATCAGATCATTTCATTCTTTTGGTAGCTCGGAGAGTTCCAATCCAAGTTAAGGTTAACCGTACGATCAGTCAAACCCAAATAACAAAGTTATGCACGTACTGACTATTGCATCGCTATCTAATGCAACAAAATCATTAATGCAATAGTTAGAACCTCTGCATAAATGATGCCATATCATTGTACTAGCACTGCCGAAACTGTTTGATTGCCCAGGCGTGGATCGTAGGAGGTGAGGGGGCTTAAGCCCCCCTGCCAAAATTTGTTTTTGCATTAGCCCATAGTGAAAAGCCATGCGACTTCATCAAACATCCCCCAGGCACGAATACTGGGGGGGGGGCTCTGAGGGGAAGCTGAGGGGGGGCTTAGGGTGATGAATTCCGCCAAATTTGTTTTTTCATTGCCCCATAGTGAAAAGCGAGGTTCCTTCATTAAGCACGACCCAATAAAAAAAATGTTAGGAGGGTACTGTTTATTGAGGAACAATAGGCAAGTTCCGTGGGTGTGCGGCCAGGCTAATGCGAGAATATCCTCTCGTGAAGATGGTTCATTACTTCAATCATCAGGTGAACCTAATTCTGACCAAGACCTGCGATACATAAGAGGTAAAGCTCGCACTCCAGAGCCTCAACGACGTGTACAACTTCATCTATTCCTTAGATATGCGCTCAATAAGGTTTGCTGAGCTCGTGAAATTTCACATGTCCACGAAGCAGAAAAAGCCGCTTAGCCTCTGTGCTACAACATGGGTTAAGCAACACGATTCAGTCATTGTGTTCATTAAATTCCCGCTGGTTATTGCCATCTTCCTCGAGGATGAGAGCCGCACTTTCTCCGTGAGTCCGTTCTAGCTGACACCGTGGAGTCGAGCCGAGCTGAGCCCTGCAGTCTCCTATGGTCGATTTCGTCTCAGAATACGCTTCGGTCGATGAATTAGAGAAGTAACTCAACAAGATCGAGGAAGATGTACTGACTAGCTTCCACGACGTCTTCAAGAAGGCATAGGAGCTTCTGCGATCGGCTCGTCAGATGACACCATTCCTGTGCCTCGAGTTTATATGCTGCAAACGCAGCGAGGGAACATACTCTTCCAGGCAGATGAGGAATATTGCCGCCGGTTCTGGGACGACACTATTCCGGTCGACTTCAACATCAGTTCAGCGATGCTCATAGCGATGTTGCTGCTTTTCTGCAGACGGCAAAAATCTTCGAAGGTGACATAGAGGCCTTGTGCCTCGTTAAAGAGGAAGAAGAGTGCTGGTTTTCGTCAACAATCAAGTTTGATTCCGTTTTAGAAGTTATTGCCCACGCCCAGAGAGGAATATATCTGAAATTGACCAGGATCCTCCAAGTTATCATCATTCTCTCAGTCTCGAATGCGCAGGGCGAGCGTTTATTTTTTTAGGGTTGTTGGTAATGATTCCAGAGTCCATTGAGCTGCACCATAATAGTTATATTGGGTGGGCAAGTGTCTCTTTACATTTTAGGAGAAGCATAGTTGGTATTCCGTCTGGACCAGAGGCAGTGTTTGGTTTGAGTTCTTTTATTGTTTTAACAATGTATTTTTCAGTGAATAGTATGTCCGTTAATGTGTTTAGTGGGGATATTACGCTGGTTTTGAAGAAGCGTTTAGGGTTTCTTATTTTCTTATTGGGATCTGGAGGGCTGAAGGAGGTTTCATATTGTTTAACTAGTATATTGTCGATCGCCTGTGGATTTTCAGTCCTGCCATCTTGTATTTGTAGTGAAGCAATTTTGGTGGGGGTGGGTGGGGGTTCTTGGCATAGGCGAAAGAAGTACTTTGGATTTCGTTTAATGTTGTTTACTGGTCTGGTTTTGTTTTGGAGGCGTTCTTGTTGGTGTGGATCTTTTAGTTTCCTTTCTACTTCTATAAGTTGCGCAGTTAGAGTTGACTTTCTGTTTGCGTTTGGGGTTTTCATTAGTTTCTTGCTTACTTTTCTCCAGTTTCTCATTAGGATTCTCCTGTCTCTCTTTTCCTGTCTTTTGGAATGATGTTTCTCTTTATGGTAAGGAGTTTCCGTTGAGGAACATATACAGAATAGGCTTTTGTTAAAAGCTCTATGAATACATAGAGTTTTTCATTAGTGTCTTTGTTTCTTAGTGCTTCGTCCCAATTTATTTCGTTAAGGTCACTTGCTAGGTTGTGTCAGTAAATTATTTCACTTTGAAAGTTCAAGCTTCTAAGTGGGTTTGTTTCTTTACGGTTTTGTCTTGGTCGTGATTTTGTTTTAGTGTAGTTTGTGGAGACTGTAATGAGCTTGTGGACTGAGAAATGTGTTTTGGAAGTTTCGTATGTCTAAACGAGATCATGGTTGTTAATCAGTATTAGGTCCAGTATATTGTCTTTTCTAGTGAGTGATCTACTACTTGTTCAAGGAAGAATTTATCACACAATCGAAGGAGAGATTTTTCTTGTTATTGGGCTTCACGTGTGCCTCCATAGGTGTTCTGGGAGAGCCATTGGATGATGGGTAGGTTAAAATCTCCTGCCATTATGATGTCTGGGATAGGTGTGGTGAGTGTGTCTAGGGTATCAGTTATTTCTTGGACAGCATTGTTAAAGTTGTCTAGGATACAGAGTGGTGGAGGGTATATGATTATCAGGACTAGGTTTAGCTGTTTAGCGTGGGTGATATTTAGTTCTGTTTGGCCATTCTTGTGTGATTTTTAGAGTTTTAGTATCTGCAGCTAGATCATTTCTGATATATGTGAAAACTCCTCCATAGCTTCGGCAATTTCGATCTGTCCTGAAGGGAATGTATTTTGTTATTGTGATTTCGCCCTAGTTTATGTTACTGTTTAAGTGTGTTTCGGTGAGCATCATAAATGAGTAATTTTCTTGGGTACCTAGGTTTCGATTGGGTTCTGATAAATGGAATTGCACTCTCCAGGGGTACTGTGGGTAGGGTCATGGAGACCTGTTGTGATGGTCGTGCAGCTAGGGGGGTGAGCATCATTCCCTGAGCTGCTATTGTTCTCGTTATAGTCTCTATTGTTTTCTGGGGCCCTTTTTATGTATTCTAAAAAGGAAGGTTTATTTTCACTTTGGGGATGTGGTTCATGTGCTCGGCTAGGTGCTGTTGTTTGGCTTGTAGTGTTGTTGCTAGAGGGCCTTCTGGTAACCTCTACATAGCTTGGAGTGGTTGTTGGTGGTAGTTGGGGTCTTGTCATTGTTGACAAGGGGGTTTCATTTACCCTGTTGTTTTTAGGTTGTTAGGATCTTCTTGTTCCCCGGATGTATTGGCGGGCACAAGTTTCATTAAGGCATTTTTGTTTGTGTATGGTGTCGTGGCACAATATAGGGTGGTAGTATGTGCAGTTTTGGCCAAGTTTACATCCCTGGCTTTATTTTGGCCCGTAATTAATGAGTTTCCGGAAAGGTTTTGGGTACCTCTAATAGCATCCTCTTCCTGTTGGTCCGTGACGACACTTTCCTTGCTTGTAGAATCTGCAGATTGCTTGGTCATAGGGCCTTTGTGGGGTTTCATTTACCCTGTTGTTTTTAGGTTGTTGGTATCTTCTTGTTCCCTGGATGTGTTGGCGGGCGCAAATTTCATTAAGGCATTTTTGTTTGTGTATGGTGTCGTGGCACAATATAGGGTGGTATTATTTGCAGTTTTGGCCAAGTTTACATCTCTGGCTTGATTTTGAGCCGTAATTAATGAGTTTCCGTCAAGGTTTTGAGTGCCTCTAATAGCATCCTCTTCCTGTTGGTCTGTGACGACACTTTCCTTGCTTGTAGAATCTGCAGATTGATTGGCCATAGGGTCTTTGTGGTTGATTATGGGTGTTTATGGCTGTAGAATGGTCATTTTGTACTCACAGAGTACTCACAGAGGATCTTCTGGAAGAGGCAAATTATGCTTGTGGTTCCAGGGTTTTGAATCAGAGTTATCCTTCTATTAGGTGGAGTGCCTGTCATGGCTACGAGCTCCACCCACCCGTCCCCACCGTGATACCTAGCCACGGAGGTAACCTCTCTAGTAAATAGTGTCAGCTTTAAAAAACAAAACAATCCGGACGGAGATTCGAACTGCCGACCCAACGATTGCCGGGTAAGCACAATAACCACTATACTAAGGTCTTGCCGTGTTGTTGTGTTACTTGCAGATATATTGTGTTGTGGTGTGGCGTTGCTTGTGGGTGAGTGGCATTTCTAGTTTGGGATAGGTTTGGTGGTTCTCATGTTAGAGTGGAGTTTGGTGGTAAAGGGGCGTTATGAGATGGTGTTCAGGAGTCAGTTGGGCATTGTGTTTGTGTGTTGTTATTGAATGTAGGTGGTGTTGGTGTGTAGTCTTGGGATGGTGTGATTTGTTAGAAACTGTTGTTTTTGAACTCACTTTCATTAAGCATTGTGCTATTGTTTTGAATCACTTTCTTTCTCTCTTTCCTCATCTCTTCTTCTATTTCGTTTTGTGTGGGGCTGTAATCGGTAAAGTTTTCTTCACATATGCATGGCACATATACTTCCTACTGGTTTTGGCAAAACTGATCATGCAGTATATTGGGAGTTCCGTGCATGTGTAGTGCGTCCACGTTTGGCAATCATTGCACTTTATCCGAGTCTGGCAGCGATCTTGGCATATAACACAGGGAGAGATTTGTATGGTCTCTGTAGTGGCAGTTATCTGGAAGGGTATGTTCGCTCGCAGCGTTTGCCGCATATAAACTCGAGGCACAGGAAAGGTGTCATATACGAGTCGATCTCATGCAGAAGCTCCGATGGCTTCTTGAAGACGTCGTGGAAGCGAGTCTGTACATATTCCCCCGTTCTTGTTGAGTTACGTCTCCAATTCATCGACCGAAGCGTATTCTGAGACGAAATCGACCGTAGGAGACTGCAGGGCTCAGCTCGGCTCGACTCCACGGTGTCAGCTAGAAAGGACTCACGGAGAAAGTGCGGCTCTCATCCTCAAGGAAGATGGCAATAACCAGCGGGAATTTAATGAACACAATGACTGAATCGTGTTGCTTAACCCATCTAGTAGCACAGAGGCTGAGCGGCTTTTTCTGCTTCGTGGACATGTGAAATTTCACGAGCTCAGCAAACCTCATTGAGCGCATATCTAAGGAATAGATGAAGTTGTACACGTCGTTGAGGCTCTGGAGAGCGAGCTTTACCTCTTATGTGTCGCAGGTCTTGGTCAGAATTAGGTTCAGCCGATGATTAAAGTAATGAACCATCTTCACGAGAGGATATTCTCGCATTAGCCTGGCCGCACACCCACGGAACTTGCCTATCATTATTCATTTAGTTTTGTTCCTCAATACACAGTACCCTCCTAATATTTTTTTATTGGGTCGTGCTTAATGAAGGAACCTCGCTTTTCACTATGAGCTAATGAAAAAACAAATTTATCGGAATTCATTCCCCTCGGCACCCTCAGCATTCATGCCTTCGGAACATTTAATGAGGTCGCATGGCTTTTCACTATGGGCTAATGAAAGAACAAATTTTGGCAGGGGGGCTTAAGCCCCCTCACCTCCTACGATCCACGCCTGGGCAATCAAACAGTTTCGGCAGTGCTAGTACAATGAGATGGCATCATTTATGCAGAGGTTCTAACTATTGCATTAATGATTTTGTTGCATTAGATAGCGATGCAATAGTCAGTACGTGCATAACTTTGTTATTTGAGTTTGACTGATCGTACGGTTAACCTTAACTTGGATTGGAACTTTCCGAGCTACCAAATGAATGAAATGATCCGATTTGAACAAAAATATGATATATTATAATTTTACAAGAATGTATGGATTTGAAGTACAGTTTCGTAAATTAATTTAAGTAACACAAATGATAACTGAGGAATTCAATATTTATGGTATACAGAGAATATGAAAGATAAGTAAGCGGTTGAGATTGAAATATAATACAAGTAGTACAATTATGTAAGTGCAACTTAGTACTCCGAGTATAAGACCATGAATATATATAATTTTGAGAGTACAAGCGGTTACATGAGAATACACGACTAGGAATATATATATATATATATATATATATATATATATATATATATATATATATATATATATATATATATATATATATATATATATATATATAAATAATATATAATTATGCACATACACGAGGATATACGTGAACACACGAGAGTACAAGTGAGTATATAAATATAATTATGTGGTGTAGGTATAGTAAGTATAATTAGCAGTAATTAATATGATAGAACTATGATGGAGTGTGAATTGGGGTCTGCAATGAGAGAAGAACAGGAGTTAGGACCTACACGTATGGATTGATTGCCGAGAATAATTGGGAGAGAAAAAGTGACTAACCTTTATCCGAAGCGACGCTCTGCCCAAATAGACTTTGTTCAGCCCTTCAAGACAGATGGCGAAAGGCGTGTATTTGTATGTGCGTGCTCATGTACGGGAAATTTTACAGAAAGGGTATTTTTTATGTATTAGGGTGAAGTTACATGGAATATTCTCGTTATAAATTGATTGATTGCTTATATTTTTATGATAATTTTAAATATTATCATCATCACTAACTCTATAATTTAGGAAGGAGCTTTTTTCAGTATTTGAATAATAATTTCATCTTAGTTTGGTTATGACTTATGTTTTTTATAAAATTTATTTATAATAATTCTTTTATAATATCAAAAAACAAACTGGTGAAGTTCAGAAATAAATATAAGTATCGAAATTTTGTGAATTTTTTAAAACCCCAAAGATTACAAATGGTGAAATTCAGAAAATTTATTTTTATATATCTTCTTCTATAACTATATTTTAGCAATGTGATATTTTGAAAGGGGGGAAATTAAGTTTAGAGTTCCTTTTTAAAATTATTATAATTGGCGAAGTTCAGAAAATTGAAAACTATTTAACCATGGCTGCTTTTTTTTAGATTTTAAATTTTAATCTTAGTAGTGAAGCGCAAGCTCCAGTGGCGAAGCCATTGCCTGGCATACATATGAATATAATTTTCCCAGGATTATTACTATTTATAGGAATGCCCCAGACGGCATTGGTATAACACTCCCCCCTAAAAAGGGTCCATCCCTTTTATAATAGAGTAATACTGGTCCGGGTAACGCCGAGGTCTCCTAACGACACGACCGGATCGTGTGACAGTGCCATTGGTTTTACTGCGGGTACGGGGACATAGATTCGTTGTGGCAGTGCCAGTAGGGTTGAACGAGGCACTGGCACTTGTGAAGGTTGATGGATCGAAGGTGATCCGCTTGCTGGTTCCTGCCGAGGTGGCGTCAAGCTGGACGTGGGAGTCTTGAGTCCTGTTCTTCGCTGACGGATTGACCAGTGTTGAATAAGTTTGCTCTTGACTGACCACCGCTGTAGATGGGGGTTCCTGCAATACAAAAGGAGGAGGCAGCGAAACGGATGTGGAATTTGAGTAGTAGGGGTGGTTGAAAGAGTGGGTTGGAGATTGTTTGGTGGGATTATTTGAGCATAAATGGTTATATTGGGAGAAAGAGGAGGTAAAGGGCGTTCTAGGTGAACGTTTTCTATATAGGCGGGCTTCAGATGGTTTATGGAGAGAGTATTCTACCCGGTGATAAGCTGAAGTACGAAGAACTTCAGCTTCCTGGAAATTACAAGAAAGGGTCCGTCATTGACTGGTTGGAAGAAAGTGCGAGTTGAATCTTGACCGTCGAAAAGATGGGAGAAAAGATCGGTACGAAGGTTTTATAATTGGCAGGTAGTCTAGTGGCGGTTAGCATAACTTCAGATATCACTCGTACAAAATTATGCACATATGAAGCAGAAGCAGGATCGATGTGAGATGGTAGAGGTTGGTCAGAAGAAGAAAAGAATTGACCAAGGATATGAAGTTGAGTACCGTAGACAAGTTCCGCCGCAGAGCAGGTCAAGTCCTGTTTCAAGGATGAACGAATACCCAGGAGAATCAAATGTAGCTTGTCTACCCAAGTGATGTTGGGATCTGTGGAACGTAAGCCTGCTTTTAGGGTCCTGTGCAACCGTTCCACTTTGGCGTTGCTTTAGGGGAGAGAGCTAGTTGTACAAAGACGAAAGGAGCCAAGCACTGATATGAGTGCATCCCATTGGTGGAATTCAAATTGGCTGACACGATCATTCGTGATCGTTGAGGAAAAACCAAAACGACCAACCCATGCTGAGAGGAAGACCCGAGTGATAGTGGAAGCTCTGATGTTCGAGTTAGGAACAACCTCTGGCCAACGGGTGAAACAATCGATAATGTTGAGAAGATAACTTCAACTAAGAGAGTAAGGCTTACTAGATCGACGTGAACGGTATCAAAACGTGACGAAGGAAGAGGAAAAGGGACCAGGTGAGTTTTTGTGTCACGATGGACTTTGGAACGCTGGCATGGCAGGCATGAGTGAGTCCATTTGGCCACATCGGCATTAATACCTGACCACACAAAGCAATGTTCAACGAGATTGCGTGTGGCATTGACACCAGGATAAGAGAGACCGTGAATTTGATCGAAAATGTGCCGACAGTAAGTAAAAGGAATGAGAGGGCTAGGATAGTCAGATAATGAATATTCATCCAGGATGCGCCTGGAAGAGCTGTCCAGTAAGTCGATCTCGCGAACGACGAGTTTAGAAGAGTGATGCAGTGTTTGCGTGTCTCCATCTTGTTCTTGGACTATCGCTATTGTTGCATAGTCGGTGGGCGCAGTTTGAGAGAGCTGCGTGCCCGAAATCGCAGGAATGCGGGAAAGCGCATCCGGTATGGCGTTTGAAAAACCATGAGCATGCGAATATCATTCGTTATCTGCAGGGTAAAGTCAATACGACGAGCGTCAGCTGCAGTGAGTACTTACAAAGTACTACGAGACGAACAAGCACCGACTAAAGGCTTATGGTCCTTAAAAATAATGAAGTCACGTCCTTCCAACTGATGGCGGAAGGGGCGGATTGCGAGGTATATTCCGAGTAGCTCGCGAGAGAACGTACTATACCTCTTTGGGGAGTCAAAAAGAGAGCGAAAAAAGCAAGAAGTTGCCATTGGTCACCAATCTTTTGTTTCAAGGTTGCACCTACATGAGTCGAGGATGCGATTGAGGATACGCAAATGGAGACTCCTGGAGAAGGATGAGCCAATTTTACAGTGCAGGCAATAGCCTCTTTGGTGCAAGAGAATACATCGCCCACCTCAGTGGACCATTCAATAGAACAGGTTTTTTTTGTTCATGGTGATCATAGAATTGATAGGTTGCATGACCTGGGTACAGTTTGGAATGGATATGTGGTAGAAGTTAATCATAACACAGAAACGTCTGAGCTGTTTGCGTGATGTGGGTCAAGGAAGTTTGCGCATCAAGGTAACCTTTATCTTTGAGTGGGCTAATCCCGGCCCTCGAGACATGGTGGCCAAAGAAGGAGAGATGCGAGACATCAAAGAGACACATGGAGATGTAGAGTACGATACCGTACTCGTGAAGACGAGAAAAGACCTGAAGAAGGTGAGGAAGGTGTTCCTCCAGCGAGTGGAATGCTATTAGGAGGTCATCGATGTAGCAAAATACAAAAGGAAGACCCCTAAGGACTTGGTCCATAAAGCGCTGGCTTTTTGACCATTTCGAAACACCAAAACGTAGTGATGATGTTAGACTTTGGAACATCGTTTGGGTGAATAGGGATCTGGTTAAAAGCAGGAACCAGATCCAGGCAAGAAAAGAGAGTACAACCAGAGAAAGATGGGGTGAAATCTGCTATGAACCGCAATTGATAGCTGTCAGGGATTGTAATAGCGTTTAGGGGCCTGTAATCTCCAACTGCTCTGAATTCCCCCGTCTTCGATTTGGGCAAAATGTGGCTCGGTGGGTGTAAGACGAATAGAGAGGAGGGTGCTCTGAGAAGGTGAGTATGAAACTGAAGCTGTGAGTAGTTTTGCGGTCGACAAGCTTTATGATTCAAGAATAGACAAAAAGGTCGTGAGCTAAAAGAAAATCGAGGCCCAATATTGGACAATATACCTCGGAATTGACGAAGGTCCATCGAAAAACTCGACGGAGAACGAGTGAGTATTGAAGGTTCCCTTTTCAGAATTAAATCAGAGGGAGCAGAAGCTGTGTCGCCTTTAGAAATTAGTATGACTGCATTCAGCATTAGTATCTACCAGGAATGAGAAACCAAAAAGTGGGTCAAAAGTACGAAAAAAAGGACCTACTTGAAGAAATGAGGTGTAAGCAAAGGATGTTGACCCGTTTATCCCTTGCATTTCTAGTTTAACGAATGCATTTGAAAAGTTGAGGCTGAATTCGAAAGATTGCGAGAATTTGAAGATTGAGAATTGGAAATTTGAGGATTTGGAGACAGTGGTTGGGTTGGGTAATGTGAGAAAACTGGAGGTTTGAAGTTAGAAGAAAGTACTGGTTCCAAATATGTGCACGGTTGCAAGCATTTAACGGCTTGTGCACCGATAAAGGAGATCGAACCCTTGAACGCTCCGACCAGTCGCCAGAGGAGCTCGTCATTTCCCGAACCTGAGAAATGGAAGTGTTGTTAGTTGGGACATGATTTTGGCCGTTGATAGTGGGATAGAGGTTGTTAAGATTTTTTAAGGAAATTGTCAAAAAAGTTTAAACTAGCATGGGTAATCCTTTATCGCCCATATCATGTAACGTTTTTATGGAACATTTCGAAGTATCATTACTCCCTTCTGAGATTCCCCATCATAATTTTGTATAGTATAGGTATGTAGATGATGTCATATCGATTTGGCGTATAAATAGTTTAAAATTATTTGAAAATTTCCTTAAAAATCTTAAGGACTTCCATCCCACCATGAATTTTAAAGTAGAATGGGAATAAGATAATTTTATAGCCTATCTCGATGTCAAAACTGTAAGAGTCAATGACCAAATTAGCTTCACTGTGTACCGTAAACCAACCCATTCTAAATCGTATATCCATTTCTTTTCTCATCATGATATTAACATTAAGCGAGCCATTGCATCAGATATGTTTTTGAGAGCACTTATGATATGTAACCCTTGCTTTCTAGAAGATGAGATTACATATATAACCTGCAGTTTCATTGAATCAAATTATCCCCTCAACGTGATCAATGAGAAATTATCTAAATCAAAATCTACTCATTACCATCCCAAATATAAAAACAAATTTAGTAATACGAAGTGTCTATCCTTCCATTTTTCTTCCCTCCTCAAAGGAGTGAACAAAGTTATTTTCCAGGCCTAATCACATTTAAATACCCTTTTTCTCTCCTTAAATCTTTCCCTTCGACCAAGCCCGTGGATCAGCCAAATGAAGCAGGTGTATATTTAATCCCGTGTGGCCCTACAAACTGTCCCTCAATCTACAGAGGAGAGACCGGAAGGACCTTAATAAAACGAATTTAGGAACATAAAGGTGATGTCAAACGAGGCAGTACCACATCCAGTTTTTTTAATCATATTAACAATTTCGACCACCAAATTGACTATTCAAAGGCACAAATCATATATAATTGTAAAAATTTCCGTAAAAGGAAAATAGTAGAAATTCCCAATTTTAATTTGTCAGATCAGCAATTGAAATGCAGCCTCCATTCCCATAACCTCATCGTAAACAGCTTATTCAACGATCTTAGACTCACACTCCCTGATTAATGACCCTTTTACCCCGTTTTGTGTTTCTTTGTGTGTTTTTTCTGATTTGTACGCTATTTATAGACTTTTGTAACAATCGCATTCTCAGTATACGACTGAAGAGGGTATGATAAACTAAATACTGAAACTAGTCTCATAAATTAAACCCTTTGGCCCTTATACAGTGGTTTCACTATCATATACCATAACTCGTCATTGAGTTATGTTACTTATATATATATATATATATATATATATATATATATATATATATATATATATATATATATATATATATATATATATATATATATATATATATATATATATATATATATATATATATATATATATATATATATATATATATATATATATATATATATATATATATATATATATATATATATATATATATATATATATATACATACTGAAGGGCTTGGCCGACCAGTTGGAGGGAGGAGTTAATTAATGAGAAGGGGGAGAAAACGTCCCCAAGTACGAGGGTTTTAACTATCAAAGTAAGCCAGTGCAGATTGGCCTTAAATACTGAGCTACGGATGAGTGCAGTTCAGGTTATTTAAAGAGGATGACAAAAATAATATTTAATAACATAAAAAGGAAATATTAAATATCTACAAAAGTGGGTTTAAATGAAAATATTTGGTCAAATGAGAAATGACACTCAGTGTCGGTCGAAGGGACAAGTCAAAGAGATTATAGCGGGATAATGACCGTATTATAATAAGATCCGCGGGCGATGTCGACATGCAATGCTAAAGCTTGAAGCGACGAAGGGTAAAGGCAATTCGGGAGGCAAGAATTGCAAAGGCATAGGTTTTACCTCAGGGTTCTTGTTGAGGGAGTACTTGCGCGAATCCACGAAAGTACGGCCGTTGCAGAGATATTGTCAATGGTCTGGGGCAGAGTCCAACGGGGGGAGAGTTCTAGCCTTCGATGCTCGAATAAACCAAAGTTAGAATCGAATCGAGAATCGTGACGTGTCTTCGTGTTAAGGGCGAGCAGGTACTAACTCGATCCAGCCAAACCTTAGTTTAAATAGGAGTTGACGAGGCGGAGAAATAGCTTCAAGTCACGGCGCACTCTCTTTAGACAAACATGGAGTTTGGGGAATAGCTGGCTTCCATCCGAGGAGTTCGAGATAAGGAGACCTATAGATATTCTTCCCCGGTTCTTTCTCGCTTCGAGGGCTGAGTGGTTGATAGATAAAATCGTCTCAAGTACGGGGGATAATTCTCCTTGAGTAAACACAGCTGTGCTCAATAAAGCCGCGTTGACCTGATTCCTGCCTCGTTCAACCTTGCTTCTCAAGCTCTTTGTTTCGAACTTAAGGCCACGTTTCTTTCTGAGAGTCCGAGGTGCACCTCAAGGCTCTATTCTTCCACAATTATAATTTTACAAGAATGTATGGATTTAAAGTAAATTTTCCAAAATTAATTTAAGTAACACAAATGATAACTAACGAATTCAATTTTTATGGTATACAGAGAATATGAAAGATAAACAAGCGGATTAGATTGAAATATAATACAAGTAATACAATTATGTAAGTACAAGTTAGTACAATGAGTACCCGACCATGAATATATATAATTATAATTATAAGAGTACAAGTGGGTACGTGACAATACACGACTAGGAATATATATAATATAATTATACACATGCACGAGGATATACGTAAGCACACGAGAGTACAAGTTAGTATATAAATATAATTATGTGGTGTAGGTATATTAAGTATAATTAGAGTAATTAATATGATAGACTATGATGGAGTGTGAATTGGGGTCTGCAATGAGAGAAGAACAGGAATTAGGATCTACTCTCGTATGGACTGATTGCCGAGGATAAGTGGGAGAGAAAAAGTGACTAACCATTATCCGAAGCGACGCTCTGTACAAGTGGAATTTGTACAGGTTTTCAGATCAGATGGTGAAGGCATGTATTTGTATGTGCGTGCTCGTGTAGGGGAAATTTTACAAAAAGGGTATTTTTGATGTAATAGGGTAAAGTTACATGGAATATTCTCGTTACAAATTAATTGATTGATTATACTTTGGGATGATAATTTTTTTTCATATTATATTATGGTATTTGGTTATTAGTGGAATTGATTTTAGTTAATAAATCAGCCTAGATAGCTATTTGAAAACCATTACCATAAATTTGTTGAATTGGATGGCATCGCCGTCTGCTAATATTTAGGCCTAACGACTTACGTGAATTGAATTTAGAAAACTTCGGGCAGAGGTTTGCAAGAAAAAGGGAAAATAAACAAAATAAATATATTTACAAAATCAACGAATGAACAATGAGAGATTGCTAAGGAATACAACATAATGCAATGTAGGAAAGTAATTAAAAATAGAATTACTGTAAGGTGCAGCAATGTAAGGTATAACAAAGTAACTAAGATATGGTAACTATAAAGTGGTAATTATGATGACTAAGATATGGTAACTATGATGGACTGTGAATTGGGATTTGCAATAAGAGAAATAACCAGAATTACGACCTACTCTCGTATAGCAGTTTGCAGAGAATAAGTGTGGGACGATTTATAAGTGACCTTGATTCGAAGTAAATTGGAGCACGAAGGAATGGGTGACTGCTTTAAAGCGGGCAGCTAAATACGTACGTTCGTTTGTGTATGTTGGTAAAAGTAAGTGTTGCCAAAAGAATGTATCTTGGCCAATGATTTTTGCATTGCAATTATATACGAGTATTATAAAATATTTGAGATTTTGCATTGATTATTTATAAACAACTAAGTTGAAATTTGACATAAGATTTAATGGAAATTGTAGAATTTAAATGGGAAAATAAATGGATAATTTTACATTGAATTTAAAAAGGAAAATATACTAATGGAATATTGATACGTAATATTTTATAGGAATGCCAGAGGGCATTTCTATAACACTCCCCCCTTAAGAAAATTACCCCCCCCCTTCTTTTTTTTAAGACTTGCTGTCCGAGTAACGCCGAGGCCTTCTGGTTAGGGTGCGGGAGCCCAGATTCGCTGTGGTAGTGCCAGTAGCGTTAGACGAGGCACCGACACGAGAGAAGGTTGATGGAGCGAAGGTGATCCGCTTGTTGGTTCCTTTCGAGGTGGCGTCAAGCGGGATGTGGGAGTCTTGAGTCCCGCTGTCCGTTGGCGCTGCAACAAAAGAGGAGGAGGCAGCAAAACGGAAGGTGGACTTGGAGTAGCAGGGGTTGTTAAAAGGGTGGGGTTGAGTTTTTTGGGGGGGAATTACTGCACCATAAAGGGGTATAGTAGGCGGAGAATGAGGTGATGCTGGTTCTAGATGAACATTTTCGGTATAAGTTTGTTTGATGGCGTGTTGCCATAGCACTATGTGAGTGAGAGTGAACTGATGACGAGTTGTCATAGCTGTGTGTGAGTGGCGTAATGACATGTTGCAATAGTTTGTGTGAGTGCTGAATAGATTTATGGCGTGTTGCCATAGCACTGTATGAGTGCTGAATGGGTTTATGGCGTGTTGCCATAGCACTATATGAGTGCTGAATGAAATTATGGCGTGTTGCCATAGCAATCTGTCTGTGCTGATGATTCGATGGCGTGTTACCAAAGCACTGTATTTGGTTATTAGTGGGATTGATTTTAGTTTATAAATCAGCCTAGATAGCTATGTGAAAAACCATTGCCATAAATTTGTTGAATTGGATGGTATAGCCGTCTGCTAATATTTAGGCCTAACGACTGACGTGAATTGAATTTAGAAAACTTCGGGCAGAGGTTTGCAAGAAAAAGGGAAAATAAACAAAATAAATATATTTACAAAATCAACGAATGCACAATGAGAGAATTGAATTAGGAAATAACTATTGAGTGGTTATTACAATAATATGAATAATTGATATAATTAAATTGAGAATTGCTAAGGAATAAACGTAATGCAATGTAGGAAAGTAATGAAAAGTAGAATGAATGTAAGGTGCAGCGAGGTAAAGTACGGTAAAGTAACTAAGATATGGTAACTATGATGTGGGAATTATGATGACTAAGATATGGAAACTATGATGTGGTAAAGTAACTATGATGGACTGAGAATTGGGATCTGCAATGAGAGAAGTAACCAGAATTACGACCTACTCTCGTATGGCAGTTTGCATAGAATAATTGTGAGACGATTTATAAGTGACCTTGACTCGAAGTAAATTGGAGCACGAATGAATGGGTGACTGCTTCAAAGCGGGCAGCTAAATGCGTGCTTTCGTTTGTGTGTGTGTTGGTAAAAGTTAGTGTTGCCAAAAGAATGTATCTTAGCCAATGATTTTTGGATGGCAATTATATATTACAAAATATTTGAGATTTTGGATTGATTATTTATATATAACTAAGTTGAAATTTTACATAAGATTTAATGGAAATTGTAGAATTCAAATGGATAAAAAAAATGGATGGTTTTATATTGAATTTAAAAAGGAAAGTATACTAATGGAATATTGATACGTTATATTTTATAGGAATGCCAGAGGGCATTGCTATAATATACATACGAATAGAATTTTCCCAAGATTATTACTATTTATATGAATGTCCCCGTCGGCATTGCTATAGCATTTATCACTCGTATCATTTAAGAACATGACCCACTGCTCTAGCTTGGGACACGGATGTTTCTAAATCAAGTATTTGATTACCAAGTAGTTTTGTACGTATATTGTAGTTTCTTATTTCTCAAATAAATTATTTTCGTATATAATGTTTTATTTTATTCAACACTAACTGCTTTAAACTGGCAATTTGCTCCCAACCTATTCAAAGCTTTAAGAATTTCAAGTCTTTCATCTAGTTGCTGACACTTAATAGCCAAAAGATGGCGTGAGTGAATATAGCTTGGAGTCTTACATAAGTAGACTTTAGTAATCTAAGAGCCGTGTCATATAAATTTCAATATTCAATGATATCTGAAACATTGTTACAAACATGAAAAAATAGAACTTATAATTTGTCCGGATAATAAGCAGTACCAGTAGACCAAAAAGGTATTTAATACTTTAGTTTAGGAGCGCACGATAGAAGGCGATATTTCTGGGCTACAATTAAGTCCTTATTATGCCAGACGGTAGCCTTATCTGAATTTGGCTAATCACGGCGTTTTATTTGTTTTTATTTTGTTTCTGGCCTTTATTCTTTATTATTTAGTAATCGCCTGCAATTCTACTCAGTTATATTATTTAGTATTTAAAAGATATATATGTTTCGTTTACCTATTTCGTTTCAATACAAAGGTCAACAGCTTCTAGCCGGACGAACCGTGTCTATAATTAGGAACCAATGAGAGAATTAGGAAGTTTCGTCATGGCTTCTTCGTGCAGCAGTTGCGCTGTATCACTATTCGAATTTGCCTTCATTTTACACGACCGTGAAAAACTCCTAGAGGTTTTAGATGAACATAAACTATATAAAGTGCCAAAGATGTACTTCTGATTCAACTTTCACTGATAATTTAATGTTTCGTTGTGATAAATCATTTTTTGACGAAAACAATATAGGGCAACAGTGTCGTTTTAAACAATCAGAGTGTAGGGGCACATTTTTCACGGGTTCTTATTTAACTCTCAGAGATTATTTAAGTTGGATATATTTTTTTTTTTTTTTTGGGGGGGGGGTAATAAAGAGTTTTACGTATGTTGAAATTGCTGAGCAGACTGACATTGCTAACGTTACCATCGCCGATTGGCTTAGATTTTGTCATGAAGTGATTATTTATTATTTCGATAAACGTGCAGAGTCGATTGGCGGTGCGGACAGACTTATACCCACCCGCTTAAAGTAATTAATATATATATATATATATATATATATATATATATATATATATATATATATATATATATATATATATGATGAAAATTAATGCAATATCGCAAGAAATGATGAGGAATTAAACTACATTCTCCGAAGACAATTTAATTAGTACAATCTCTTGTCTAGATTTCTCCGTTTCCCCTATATAAACTTTATGGCAATCATTGCATGGTACTGCATATACGCCTATGTTATGATGTTCTTTGGGTTTCTTGGCCATCATCAATTGGTTTAAGGAATTATTATATTCAAAGGCTAGATTAATACCCGCTTTTCCAAATATGTCCTTTAAACTATTTAATTTATTATTAAATGGCAATGTTATACATTTTTTGAAGTCGTTAGTGCGGGAAGGCTTATTACCATAGAATGTTTTCCTAGCTGCAAAATGGGCAGACGATATGAACCAATCGGGGTAATACAAATTAGAAAAAATGGTCCTGATAATGACAATTTCTTCATCTAAATAGGAAGGATGACATATTTTGTATGCTCTAAGAAAAGGGTAGAAATTACCGATTTTTTAACAGTATTATCGTAAACGAAAAATAATGTATATAGGCATTCGAGTGGGTTGGTTTCCTATACACGTCAAGTTTTAATTCATGGTGATCTTTATTAATGAGGACAACTAAAAAGGGTAATCTATTATCATATTCGCATTCATATTTAAATTTGATGGAGACATGCAAATTATTCAAATTATTCAAAAAGGTATCAAAATCATAGCCATTAAGCCATACAGAAAATACATCGTCAATGTACCTTAACCATATATATATATATATATATATATATATATATATATATACAAACAAAAGGAGAAGTATTTAATCATCTAATCTGCGTTTGAAAACATTCAAGTTTGGACTCTCTATTTTCTAGCATCCAACTTGCACCTCTATTTTTTAAAATTTTTAAGTGGTGACCCCTAGTCCTATTACTACCTTCCAACTCAAATAACTTGCTAAAATCCAACTTATCCATCCAAATCAGATTATAAAAAGATCAATCGTTTCTCATCTCACACACCTTCTTTCAAATGAGAACATATTTAATACCCTGTCTATCTTCATATTCAAGGTGCTTCAGCGAAGGTATTATTGTTTTTTTCCTTCTTTGTATTGAATCTAGCAGGTTGATGTCATGTCTCAAAGGTGGTGACCATGTTTGTATACAGTACTCTAAATGTGGCCTACCATACTAGTTGTAGAGTTTAAGGATAACCTCTTTACTCTAGTAGCTAACATTCCTCTTAATGTACCCTAGCACCCTATTTGCTCGATTTTTTGCCTCAATACAGTGGTTTTAAAACTTCAGCGACTTATCTACTACTACGCTTACGTCCTTCTCATCCTCAACTGAATTCAGCCAATAACCATCCATTTCTTAGCTAAATTCCCTATTATCCCTTCCCATGTCAAGAACTTTGCATTTTTTAAGGTTAAAAGTCATCTGCCACTTCTGAACCCAAGCTAATAACTTATTTAAGTCACTCTGCAGTTTAAAGTTACCTTCAACTTCTTTGACTACAGCTGCCAATCTAGTGTCATCAGCAAAAATTTACACTTTTCTATTTACAGCCTCTTCTTTATTATTCATGTAAACTATGAATAATAAAGGGCCTAGAACTGATCCTGAGGTACGCCACTGATAACACCCCTCCACTGTGACCTCACCCCCATTCATCACAACTCTCTGTTTCCTGTCTTTCAGCCATTCTGCTATCCAATTCAAAACTTTAGCACATATCCCATGCATTTTTAATTTATGAATTAGTCTCCTATGTGGAACTTTATCAAAAGCTTTGCTAATATCTAAGTAAATCACATCCACATTCTCTTATTTATCTAATTGTTTAGTAACATATACCGGGTGTCCCAGAAAAAAGTTAACTGTACTTTGAATTAGTATAATTCAAAGACTATTGGAGATTTTGGGGTCCTACCAAAAGTGTTTTATTTCACAACTATTTATCTGTCGATTCTGGAAATTTCATTAAATTCCCTATTATGATGTTGATACACTAATTGGTTTAGTGGAGGCTATCAAAAATATGTTTGCGCAAGGAGGTAAAATAATGAAACGAAGCCTAGGAATGCTAGGCGACCGTGCACTTTCAAGAGAAGCGTAGGGAGCCTAGGTAGCCTAGGCCACTGTGCCATTCTTCAAGCAAAGCCTAGGCCATTTTACAGTGTTTTTTCAGCCACGCTGTGGTATGATCTCGTTATTACTGCTTACTAACAAATCAAAGCGTTTCTAGGTAAAAGTTTACTTCCATAGAACCTTTTTAATCATGCAGTTAACAAAAGATCAACGCGTATTTGTGGTCATAAACTTTATTAAGACGGGCAGGATTAAACAAGTACAAGATCCATTTGAACAATGTTTTCCAGGTAGGCACCCACCAAGCAAGCCCACAATTTGGAAAAATTTTCGCAAATACCAACATGAAGGAACATGCTTAAATCTAAATAAAGGTCGTTCGGGTCGTATGAGAACCATAAGAACAACAAAAAATATCGAAAATGTTCAGATGACGCTTCTTCAAAATCGACATGTATCACTCAGAAAGAATGGGTTACAATTGTTAAAGTCATCATTTAACCGCATTATGAAACATCACTTAAAATGGAATCCCTATAAGATGCATGCAAGAACCAGCTTCTTGAAACTGATGTTCCTCGTCGTACACAATTTGTCGAATGGATTCACCATAAGCCTGCTCGTTTCTTGGAAACCTCGTGATTGTTGACGAGGCAGCCTTTGTCATGAATGGAAAGGTAATTAGCAATAATATTCGGCAATATGCACCGTTGCCCCCCTTCCTGCCCCCACCCCCCAGCAGAAAGTGTCTCTGTGGATCGGAATATGCGGGAATGGCTATCTTGTCGGCCCATTGTTTTACGAGAATAACTTGAATGGTGCTGCCTACCCGAACATGACTAACGAAAGGATCTTCCCGGAACTCCGCCAGATTTATGGCAATCAATTCAATAGACTTTGTGGATTCAGGATGGCACAGCAGCTTATAGACAGCTTGCTGTAAAAACAAAATTAAGAGAAACGTTTGATAACCGCATTGGCGTGCTAAATCATGCAATTGAATGGCCCCCAAGATCCCCTGACTGAACACTGTGCGATTATTTCTTATTGTGATATCTAAAGAATAAAGTGTATTCTACTCCATCACAAAGCATCAACCAGTTAAGAGATAGTATCACACGTGGAGTCAATAGACTTAAGGAAAATCACAAGTTAATCCTAAAAGTTGTTCAATTTATGACATCAAACGCGCAACTGTGCTCGGAAAGAAATGGAGGACATGTGGAATGAAAAGGTGCTTAAAAAATTAAAAAATGAATTTGTATTACTCATATGAAGAGGTGTTTTTTGTTAAAAATGGATTTAAATATATTTGTTGATTTTAAACTTCGAAGTTTCATTATTTTACTTCTTTGCGCAAACATAATTTTGATCGCCTCCACTAAACCCATTAGTGTATCAATATCGTGAAAGGGAATTCAATGAAATTGCCAAAATTGACAGATAAATAGTTGGTAAATTTGTTTCTTTTTGCAGGACTCAAAAATCTCTAATAGGTTTTGAGTTATACAAATTGAAAGTACGGTTAACTTTTTTCTGGGACACTTTGTATAGCAATGCCTCTGGGCATTCCTATAATAAAAACCTCCTGGGAAACTTAAATGTATATATCATCATTTATTATGTATAAAATTCAATTCTTTTGTCATTTAAATAATTCATGCAATCCTTTAACTGTTAATTTAATCATTCAATTATTTTCCTTTAACCTGTCAATTTAATCTTTTAATTATTTTACTTTAACTGTTAATTTAATCATTCATTTATCTTACTCTAACTTTGCAATTTAATCTTCCAAATTAATTTACTTCAATTTTTGTAAATCAAATCATATATGTTAAACTTAATAATTAATTCATTCATTTATTTTCTTGTCAATTCAATTAACGTATACTGTTCCAAACAACATCTCTTAAATTTCACACACAAACAAACAAACACACGTTCCCAGTTCAACCAAATAAGCACGCGAACCTGTCCACTCAGCTCACTGCTCTCGTCGTCTAAAGGTCGGTAACCATTACTTCTACAATTATTCATCTACCTCCAAATAAATCATACTGAGTTAATTCCACTCTCACATTCTTTGCAAACGACAATACGAGAGTAAGTCCTAATTAAATTCGCTTCTCATTGCAGCCCCTAATTCACCGTCCATTATAGATACTTTAAAATACTCAAAATTACTACACTATATTACTTACAACTCAATATTATTTAATATATCAAAGATACTCTATTATACTCTATATTACTATATTATTATTCACTCTATATTGTTTCACCATATTTTATTCACCATATTTACTTAACCAACTCATCTCTGTAGATTCGTTGAATTTTATAAATATATTTATGTAATTGTCTTTCTTAACGCCCAAGTCATTCTTCTAAAATTTATTTCGCTGTCGCCTTTAACCCTAAAGCTGACGGCAGACATCTTCGATCAAACAAAATTTATGGGTATGGTTTTCGAAACGCTATCTAGGCTGATTTATTAACCAAAGATAAATCACGTTGATCACCATACACTATACATAATCTATAAAATGCAGTAAATTTGTTAAACACGATCTACCTCTTCTAAACCCATGCTGAGCATTATCTATTAACATACTACTCTCTAGATGATCAAAAATCCTCATTTAAACTATCTTCTCAAGAATTTAACAAACTATAGAAGTTAAGATTACCAGACTAAAGTTATTCGGGTCCTCTTCACTTCCTTTTTTTAAAAAAAATTGCATTACATTCTCTAATTTCCAATCATTAGGAAGTTTTCCAAACTCTAGTGATCTAGTATATATCTTCGCAAGAGCTATTGCAATACTATCTACACCTTCTTTGAGTAACCTAGAATGAATGTTGTCTCGGCCAGATGACTTACTACTGTTTAACTCCACTATAAGCCCTTTAATTATTTCCCTGTTAACATTTATGGTATTCAACACTACTTCCCTTGACTTAGAATTATCTTCAATTAATCTATCTGGATTGTCTTCTGTAAATACTGAAGAAAAATGATAATTAAGAACCTCTACTATTTCCTCATCAGATTTTTTCAAAACCCCTTCATATCCAATAGGCCCTTTTTATCATTGTTAGATTTGTTATTAATTCTATAATAACTAAAGAATTTTCTTGGATCTTTATTATTATTTTGAGGTAAATTAATTTCTGCCACTATTTTGCTATTCTTAATAATCTTATTTAGCTAAATTCTGGTCAACCTATAATGATTTAAAGTGTCAAAATTACTTTCTCTCCGTAATCTCTGGTATGCCCTTATCTTTACAGAAATTTTTCTAGCTATCTCCTGATTCCACCAAAATAGCTTCCTACATTTCTTCCTAATAGCCTTCATTGGAATACGCTGCTCCTGGACTATGTTTAATATAGTCTTAAAAGTGTCCCACATCTCATAAGCATTCTTTCCCCCGAATTCTATATCCCACCTAACCTGATTTACCACGTTGCGTAGCGTAATTCATTGCAATCGCCCCTATAAAAATTGGGAGTTTTTGTCGAGTTTGTTGATATTCTTCCTTTCACTATTTCCAAGTTAAAACCAACGATCTGATGATCACTATTACCCAATGCTTCCCCGACAGTCAATTCTTGAATCAAGTGATCATTATTTGAAAGAACCAGATCTAATATATTGGCAACCCTTGTCGGTTTATTAACAATTTAAGTAAAATAATTATCTTCAAAGCATTCTATAAACTTACAATTTGTTCTATCGCTTTCTATCAAATTTTTCAGGTATACAGAATTTAAATTAAAGTCACCAAGAATAACCCGTTCTGCCTCACATCCTTTACTTATTCCCCTGATCATTAACTCATCAATACAATCAGTCTGTCCCGGTGGTCAGTAAAAGGCTCCCAAGGGTATTATCCTATCTTTACTGACCCTATTATCTATCCACACTGACTTAACTTCTCCTTGTTTATAGAATTATTTAAATTTGAAGAAATGCTATTTCTGATATAAATAATCAACCCACCACCAGTCCTATCTCCCCTTTGACTAATGTACATGTAATAACCTTTTAGTTCAAATTCACTCGCATTGTAATTAAATTTATTTTCATTAACTCATGATTCTATTACATATATTATATCTATATCTCCATCAATAATATAACTAAATAACTCAACTTTCTTATTTTTAAGACTACGAGTATTGGTATAAGGATACCTCAGCCTTCCTATCCCTGAAGCACCTCTTTTAGAATGTATACTTTCTGCTCTATTTCCTCTGCATCTCTTTCCTTCCCTGTAATGTCTAACACTCAAAGTTAACTACCTTCCCGAACACCTTAATCTTAATGCTAGTATACATGGATATAACAGACAAAAAGAGAAACACTGATATAAGGCAAAAATTGGAGAGCAGAATAGAAGAAATTCTTAGTGCGACATCTTTGCATTATTGGTCCTCAAAAAATCAATTGGAATGAAAAAATGACCTTAAATTTGATGGATGCTGTGCCGGGTATTGTTACAAATTGTCAATGAAACCAACCAGCAAGAACAGCTGGTTGGTTTGGATAAAACTGATAACAATTGGAAGCTGCTGGCAGTGGTCAGTCTTCTTCTGATTGCTTTACAAAGTGTTCATCTTAGTTCTCTAGGAATGGTGGAAATTTATCAACCTGGTGAATCTTAGTTTAAGGTAAATATAACTTATTATTATTAATAACAGTTTTATATATCGTTTCTAACATTTATTTATATTATTAATAATTTAATGTAATTGTCTTAGACTTATTGTGTTTATTTGTTACAGCATGCGCTGATCCCTGTGTTATATTTTAAGTTGATTAAAACCAGAAATTTTCGCCGGAATCTTATTTATCATCTGGTCCACTACAGATGCTACAAACCTTATATTGCTAAATGGTGATGATAACTGTAAAGGGGAAATCTCAAGACGTCAAGGAGGACACCAGAGTGCAATAGACTTTATATTTGTCAACTAGACCCTATATAAGAATTTTATAGAGCTGACAATAGATGGGAACAGAGACATGTTTGATTTGTCAGACCATTGACTGTTGATAACCAAACTTCAACTCAACAATCCAAGTAATAAATATAGAAAGAACAGTTTTATATATACAGAATACTACAAGACAAATGATGAAGCACTGAAAATGGAATTTCTGGCCAAAACAGAACATGATCTCAACAGTGACAAACATTACACTCTCAATGCTATGCAGAAGAAATTCTAAAAAGAAAAATTAAAATGAAAGTACAAGCTGATTCATACAAGGTGGAACATATCTGGATAAATGACCACCTAAGAAAGAAAATAAAATGCAGGAAGGAATACAATAGAAAAAGAGAAATGCAACAGACTCAAGAGACATGGAAAGGTATGGAACCTTATACAGAATCTACAAACAAGAAGCCCAGACTACAGTGAGAAAAGCTAAAGAAGAATATGAAAAGAAAGTAACCCAAGAAATAAAATCAGATAAGAGTAGCAGAAAACTTTGGGCACAAATCCAAAAGCTACGTGGAAAAGAGAGAGCAAATGGTGGAAAAACACAGACGTCTATAGCCAAGAAGGAGAAATAATTGAGGAAGATAAACTGCTAGAGGAACTGGCAAGTTTCTGGAATACCATTATAGTATATGGTTATTTATGTGATTTATCTTCTGTTAATAAATCAGCCTAAATAGCGTTTCGAAAACCATAACCATAAATTTGTTCGATCGAAGTTGTCTGCCGTTAGTTTTATGCCTAAGGCGACAGCGAAATTAATTTTGGAATAATGACTTGGGCTTTAAGAAAGACAATTACACAAATATAAATATATTCATAAAATCCACGAATGTACAATGAGATAAGTAGGTTAGGTATACAATCTAAGATATTTTAACATATGATTTATAGCAAAAAGATGAGAAGAGAATTGAAGTATGTGAAATTAATATGGTGAAGAATAGTGAAATAATAATATAGTAAATAATATAGTGATTAATAGTGTGACCAATAGAGTGACTATGATGGACTGTGAATTTGGGGCTGCAATGAGAGGTAAATATAATTAGGACTTACTCTCGTATGGTCGTTTGCAAAGAATGTGAAAGTGTAATTAACTAAGTTTGATTTGTTTGGAGGTAAATGAATAATTGTAGAAGGAATGATTACAGATCTTTATACAAAAAAAGCGTCGCATCGACTGGGAAAGAATAGTGTGCTATTTTGTCGAGCTGGAAACGTGTGTTTATTTGTTTGTTTGTGAAATTTAAGAGATGTTGTTTGGAACAGTATACGTTAATTGAATTGACAAGTAAAATAAATGAATTAATTAATTATTAAGTTTAACATAAAATGATTTAATTTACAAAAGTTAAGTAAAATAATTGGAAGATTAAATTGACAAAGTTGAAGAAAAATAATTGAATGATTAAATAAACAAAGTTAAAGTAAAATAATTGAATGATTAAATTGACAGAGTTAAAGTAAAATAATTAAATGAATTTTATACATAATAAATGATGATATATATATATATATATTTCAAGTTTTCCAGGAGGTTTTTATTATAGGAATGCCCAGAGGCATTGCTATACCATCTACCAAAAAGGAAGAACAAAATGATAGAAGTATGGAACGAGTAAGAATGTAGGATATATGCTGAATATTTGGAAAGAAAGACACAAGAAATTAGAATAACGTATCATGAAAATAATGGTTATACATATCAGTATCCCACCTTACTTAAGGAACACATGAATGCATTAGGAGGACATTTGGATCAATTAGAAAACATCAAATATTAAATTCAACTCATTAATGTTAACAAAGAGGAATTAATAAAATATCTAAGCAAAATAAAAAAATAGAAAAAAACCTGGTCGTGATTGCCTGAAAGGAGAATTCTTCAAATGGATGGGTGAGAGGGAGAGTTGCATAAAGGGGCTAAGGGTTGCAATAAATGAAGTAGCAGTCAGGATCGAACCACCTCAACAATGAAGAAAGTCGAACACAGTTCTCATCCTAAAAGTTGCCAAACCAAAAGTGAGTGACTTTTGACCAATAGCCCTCACAAACTCTGGTTATAAACTGTATATGAGTATTGTGAAATCTAAGCTAACAAAACACTTAATTATAAATGGCAAATTAAGTGAATTCCAATACAGATTCAGACAAGGTAGGATGTTGGAGGATAATCTGCTCATACTCATATGCTGTATTGACACCAGCATGCAACAGAATAAAATACTTATAACTACAGCAATAGACGTTTCTACGGCATTTTGACTCTGTTGATGGGAAACAGATGATAGAGAATTTAATGAAATATGAATGCCCCCCCCCCCTAATTGAAGTATTAATAAAGCTATATTCAGGAGACAGTACAAATTTATATATTGGAAAGGATAAATTATTTGAATCAGAAGTCAAGAATGGAATCCGACAAGGATACACTGCCCCCCCCCCTTGTTATTTATACTAATCATCAATAACACCATTGACAAAATCTGTAAATCAGGAAAAGGATTTAAATCAAGAGACTTGTATATCCCTGTGCTCTTCTATGCAGATGATGCTCTCCTTCTCTCCAACGCAATAGAGGACATGGAAAATATGATAGACCTATTAACAACTACATCAAAAGACTTTGGCCTAGAAGTCAACACAAAAAAATGTAACATATTAATATATGATAAAAGTTCTAACCTCTAACCAGATAAAATCAAAGAAATACGAGTTACGGATAAAATGAAATATCTAGGAATTAAAGTCACAAAATCAAGAAACTGTTTCTGAGGCATAAAAAACTAAGACTTAAGCAATGCACAAAGATGATGAATATGACCTACTCAATAATTGCTGGATCAACAAATAAACTGATGTTAGGCAAGACTCTTTGGAAAAATATCGCTTTCTCAAGCACACTAACTGGCTCATCGGTCATAGAATGGGCACAAAAAGAAATGGAGGAAATGCAGATAAGAGAAAATAATGTTTGGAGACAGATCCTAGGAGCACCAAAATATACCCCGAGAACAGTACTACAAGCAGAAATAGGAGTCTCAACAGTACTTGCAAGGGACACAAAAACAAAGCTGACTTATGTCAAGCATCTTGTAGAAAGAGACAATGATCTGCTGAAAGCAGTGTTGCGAGAAATGGAAAGGCAGAATCTACACCACAAGTGGTTCGACATAATCCAAAAATGTAAACAGGAATTTAATATACAAGAGCTCAGCTACTTTAAAGATATGAAAATAGAAGAACTAAAGATGAAGGTAAACAATCACCACACAGCAAAATGGAGAATGGAACTCAACCAAAAATAAACAGCTGAAATATATTATAACAATAAGAGAGAAATCATAACATAACATAACATAACATAATTACACGGATGACAAAAGCCACAAGGGCCTATCAAAGGTCATCCGCCTCCGTGAAAACCCACCCACAAAAAGCACCATCACCAGGGGAAGACAAAATCAAAGTCCCCCACAATATAATATAACAGATGACAAAAGTCACAAGGGCCCATCATAAGTCATCCGAGTCAAACGGCCTCTTTTTCAAGGCACCCAAACTCCCATCAGAACTGTACACAAATGATCTTAGATCAATACTGTTGTTCAAATGCCGTTCTAACACCTTGAAGCTAAACTGGAAAAACTCTTTCAGTAATGGAGATACCAGTTGCCCTATGTGTCGGAAGCCAACAAAGACCATAAAGCACTTTTTAGTAGAATGTGTTGTCCTACAGGAGAAGAGAAAAAAAACATAAAGTGGAACAAATTAAACAATTTAGTAATAATATATGGTCTTTCAAGCAAAGTAAAATACAGGATTAAAATATATATTGCAAAAACGGAGGAAACATCGACAACCCAGTGCCGTTGCGAAGTCTATGCTGGAGCCTTAAACCTTAACTGAAAAACGAAACAAAAAATGCCACTGAATAGAGAGCTCGCTGAGATCACATCCGATCGCTACTGACATCAACCTACACACCTAATGCTTAGAGGGAATTTGGGTTACTGAATGCAATATCAAGCTTCTCAGGTTTCACCACCTTATCTAATGAATTTGCTGATTGTATTAAATTGTCAAGCCATCTATCAAATCCTCTATTTTAAGAAGAATTAATAAATATAGAAATGTTAATAGTATAGTGAATTTAACACATTATATTTATTACTAATTAAGGATCTATATCGCATTGTATTCATATCTATAACATCTGAAATAAGAATAAAATACCATATACAATAAATCAATAACAACATAGCATCTTATAGGATATAATTATTTATCATGACATGAATTTTCTGATATCAACCCGTTACTAGTTCATTGTTTCAAACGCAATAGTACCAACTAGAATTGGTTAGTTGAAGCCTGTTTCAGCAAAATTCTCGTCTTTTTCTATTGTGCAATCTCAAAATTTTCTCATATTTCTCTATTTTCATTTTATTATTAATAATGTTTCGTTTCTTTATTTTCCCTTTGAAAATTCATCTTGGTTTGTTTTATTATGATAATTTGTCTTGTCCCAACTATATGTAATTGAGAGGAATTTGGGGCTTTGGCCTTTGAAGACCTAACTCTTCATGTATGACCTCTATCTATTTACAATGATTAGTAAAGTGTAGGGAGCCAGAAATGAGGGTTAGGGGAAACTATATTCACGCCTTTAAAGGAAATTTCTCTACATAAAAGTACTCCACACACTACTGTAATGTATGGAAAACTCCTTTACCCTCTTGCTCATAATCTTTTAAGGGGAGGCCCAATCTTGGGCATATATACAAAAATGGGTAAACATGTAGATGAGTGGCCCGGCCGCAAAAAATATTTTGTGTAAATATTATCGTTCACCCGTTTCTGAATATTCCTGCGCATTTGAGTCGTCTGATGTCATACCTCACCCCCAACCCCTACTATAATTCGCAAAACAATTAAAGGCGCTGACATGATGTAGTTAAAGCATTTACCTATGTAAACATCAGAACATTATAAAAATTAGGATTATATATTGGGGGGGCTATGCCCCCCAGACCTCCCCCCTAATTTAATGAAACTCAGGATCAACGTAGTGCGGTCCACGCATCGTGTTTACCCCCCCCCCCCCCCCCCCCTGAGCCATCCCCTATAAATATACTCCAAAAACGTGAAACATTTTGGAATACGGACGAAATAGTACATCTTATTGGCTAGGCCGCTCGTCTACCTTATTTTCCCCAAAATACCTTTAACAGTCACATTTGTATAATTTCCCATGTACAGTATTGGGTAAATGTTGCGAGTATGGGCGGATGCGATTCTAGCTTTTTTTGAAGGTTGGCTCATCGGAGAGATGGGCCTACGATGATCCTGAAAATTCAATCATTTGGGGGTGGTGGGGTCTGGGGGCTACAGGCCCCCAGTATATAATCAGAAATTGCCATAAACTTCGTCCACATAGATTTTAGCTCAGAAAAAGTAGCTAGGAAAAATAGCCCAAAATAAGCTAGACATATTTACCAATAAATGTATTGGTAAATCTTGCGAGATTGGCAGATCTGATTCTAGCTTATTTTGAGTGACGGTTCGTGGAGAGGATGGGCCTATGATGATCTTGAGGTTTCAATCATTGGGGGGGGTGTCTGGGGGCACAGCCCCCACAAGGGCCTATCAAAGGTCATCTGCATCCGTCAAAACCCACCCACAAAAAGCACCATTGCCAGGGGAAGACAAAATCAAAGATGGGCTCCATCTTAGTCGGGCAGGTGTTGAGGTTCTATGGGGGGTGCTGGATAGTGTGATTAGGTCCTTATGGGTGGGAAACTAGAAGCTGTTAGAGGTAAGGGAATAACAGGAATAGAGGGCAGGTGTAGGAAATGGAAGGGATGCAGAGATAGAGGAATAGCTAGGGGGGAGGGCATACTAATGCATTATAGGGGGACTAATGCACAAGTGAATGAGCAGATAACTAGGAATAAAAAAGCATGATGCAATGAAGATGGGAACAATAAAAAAAAATTTAAAATATACTACACAAATGGTCGGAGTATAAGGAATAAGATAGATCTCTTAAGAGCATTAGCGAGTGAAGAGAATTTTGATATAATTGCGATAACAGAGTCATGGCTTGATTTGGCAGGTAATCACTTTAAACCTGAGGTTGAGATTGAGGGCTTTAACATGTTCCATACAGATAGGAATAGGAAGAGAGGAGGAGGGGTTATTATTTATATTAAAGATAATCTCCAGTGTTGTGTAAACAGTACAATTAAATTAGATGATAACACAGAGTCATTATGGCTAAATGTAAAGGAAGGTAAAAACAAGCTTGTCATAGGATTATTATACAGACCACCAAATCTTAGTAAGGAAGCTTCAAATCTTCTGTGGCAGGAGATAGAACGGGCATGTAGAAGTAAGCATGTGTGTATAATGGGCGATTTTAATTACAGAAATATAGACTGGGAAGCTCTTGTGGGTGATCAGGAGGCCGACAAATTTTTGAATGTTGTCCAAGATAATTTTCTGAGGCAAATTATTAACGAACCCACTAGAGGTAATAATATACTGGATTTAGTTCTGACAAATAGGGAAGAAGTTATTAAGGATACTGAGATTGGAGGAAATTTGGGTAATAGTGACCATTGTGAAATTAGATTCAAGATGAAATGGAATCGTATTGATAGTAGCATGAACAATGTTAAAATTCCTGACTTTAGAAGAGCAAATTATAATGGGCTAAGGCCCCGTAAGGGGCGCGGCGATTTGCCATCCTGGCCGCCGTGCTGACGGGATCCAGCGCTCCGTCCGGCCCCAGCTTAGCCTCTCTTCCTTCCTTCAGATAGCCCGATTTCTCCCCTACCTTGTCGCTTTTCATACAACCTCTCCCACAACTTTCTCTGGTCAGCCTCTAATTTCAAAGGGTAGAATGCTGACCTTCTTCTCAAGCCAACCACCCCGGATCGGGGCTGAGGGGGGAGGGGACATTGT
Source organism: Ceratothoa steindachneri (assembly GCA_963969495.1). Classification (NCBI taxonomy): domain Eukaryota; kingdom Metazoa; phylum Arthropoda; class Malacostraca; order Isopoda; family Cymothoidae; genus Ceratothoa; species Ceratothoa steindachneri. The sequence continues at coordinate 214,639,685 of OZ018318.1, forward strand.
CCCCTAACCCCTGAGCTCCGGTTCGGGATGGGTTTTTTTTAACAACCTGCTTCATCCCCACCCATACCTTCCTCACATCCCTTTTCCTCTCCTCCTCACAACCTATATTTTTTACGCCGTGTCCAAGGTGGAGCCGCCATGCCGATGGACTGCCAGGCCACCAGGCGGGAGGGGTGGTCCCGAATGGCGGCGCCTGGCTCTGCCGGGCTTGTAAGCACCTCTCGCAGTGCGGGCTACTGCGAGGGGTGATGAGCTATTGCGTCCCGTGGCAAAAATAGGGTCACCATGCCCATAGATGAACAACAAAAAAAACAAACCCCAAACCCCTTTAACTCCCCCTTGCTCATCGACAGAGCCGCCCTTGGGCAGCTCCACCGAAAAAATGGAGGTCCCCCCCCCTGTGCTTGCACAGGGGACCCTCCATATTTCTCTAACCGGAGAGGAGGCTTACTCCTCTCCTTCGCCTACGGGTGCAGGGGACTCCCCCTCACCCCCTTCTCTGGAGGTGCTTTCGGGCACCTCCCTTTTCCCAGCGGCAGTCCCATCTTTTCTTTTCAAGGGGACTGCCAAGAAAGCCAGCAGGCAGCCCTTAGCCAGCCGCTTCCCATCAAAGCGGCTCGGTAGGGCAAACCCCCTTAGGGGGGAGAGGGAAGCCAGGCCCCTTCGGTCGCTTCCCTCAAAAGACCTGCTGGCAAGAATTTTAAACCTTGCCGGGGTCAAGGCCTGTGCCTCCCCATACAAGACTGGCGACACTGCCAAGGGGACCTGCGATGTCCTGGGAGGGGATGGCCAATTGGAGGCCCCTCCTGTGATAGACATGGTCCTTGAGGAGACCCAGCCCCAGACGGTAGGGCCTTCCATGGGGGGGAATTCGGGCTCGGCGCCAAGCACCGAACCTGAATCCGCCCCTATGCAAGGTCCTCCTCAAATGGCTGAGGGCTCCGAGGCAGTAGAAGGAGGGGAGGGATCTCCTCCGACAGGTGCCCCTACGACAACCAGGACCTTCTCCATTTCGGAGAGGGACCTGGCTGAGGCTGGTCCATCTGGCCTGGGGACTTCTGCCGGCGGAGGTGAAAAGCGGGTTCATTCCCCGCCCTCCTCTCCGAAAAAGAAAAAGACTAAAAAGAAAAAGACTCGGGGCTCCTCTCCATCCGCGGGGGCTGCGGGGACGGATGGGTCTGCTGCCACTCTGGCAAGCGACCAAGCCAAGATCGGCACATCCGCCCCCTCTGCCCCCCCGGTTGCGGAGCCCCTGACAAAGAAGACTACTACCAAGAGTGCACAGGGCGGAGCCTCGATGACATCGGGGCCCCTGATTCAGAGGTTACCTGGCGTTTTCGAGCCCGCTGGCTTCAAACGCTTCCTCGTTATTCGCTCCGCTGATGGCATCATGTTGTCCAAGGGCAACATGATCCATCAGCGGAGAGGATTAGCTAGTGCAATTGGTAGAGAGCCGAAGGTAACCCGTTTCTCGGACGGGAGCCTTCTGGCGAATGCGGCGAATCCCGCCGAGGCGGCCAGGATTAGTGCTCTTCGGACACTTCATGGCACCCCGGTGAGTGTGACGCCGCACTCTACCATGAACTTTGTGAAAGGAGTAGTTTATGCGAGGGAACTCGTTGACTACTCCATTGAAGACATCACCTTAGAGCTGGCCGACCATGGGGCGGTCAAGGTCGAACGTGTGATGAGAAAACAGGGAGGGGCCTCGAGACCCACCCCTACACTCTTCGTCACGTTCGACTGTGACAAGCTCCCTGAGTCGGTGCGTGCCGGTTGGTACCGCTACCGCGTGAAGGCATTCGTGCCACTGCCGCGGCGGTGCTATTACTGTCACCACTTCGGCCATACGAATCGCTCCTGTAGACGTGCAAAGTCGGGGTCACCCGAAGTCTGTGTAAATTGCTCCAAGGTCGCACACGATAAGTCCAAATCGTATGTGGCCAAGTGTGTCAATTGCGGAGAGCCGCACCCTGCTTCTTCGAAGCAATGTGGTGCATATCTCCTTGAGAAAGAAATCCTGGCCGTTCAGGCCCAGGATCGACTCTCATTCCGCGAGGCCAAGGACTTGGTCCTGGCGCGCCCGGCTCTGCCTGGGACGTCATATGCCTCAATAGTTAGGAAGGCACCCTCTGCTCCCGGCCCATCCAGGCCAACGAGCACGGTTGTTTCTGCGCCCATTCGGAGCCCTTCTGCGGGCTCTACCCAACCCGGGCGCTCCCCTGGTAAAGCTGGCGGCAAAAAGGGCTCATACCCTGCCCCGGCTAAAACCAGGGCTCCCCCCTCTGTCCCCCGAAAGGAGGACAGCAACAAAGGAGCTTCGGCTCCTTCGCCCACGTCCCGAGGTGGAGCGAGTGGCTCGGAGACGGTGGTTCCTCGAAAAGAGGGCCCCCCCGCCTCCGAAGCCGCAACGCCCGCCTAAGGTTTCGAGGCGGAGGGAGGAAAAGACTCGCATGGCGAGCCCAACCTCCCCCAATAAGTCCTCAAAGGCGACAGCGCCTTCAGCGCTTTGTCCGGCCAACAGCGCCCGGAGTTCTGCCCCCAGGAAGCGTACGGCCATTCCCGTGAGGGTCTTCAACTCGAGGAGGGCCCCCGCGTCTCCTCCGAGCTAGGCCTGGAGGGCATATTCCTTCAATGGAATTGCCGTGGACTCCGGGCCAGCTGGGAGGAGCTGCGGAGTCTCGTCCCGTTCCCCGTTAGCTATTTTTTTGCAGGAGACCATGCTAGGTGCGTGCCCCCTCCCTGCCCTCCCGGGGTATAAGGGTCTTGCGACCCCACCACCTCGGGATGGCCGGGCTGGGGGATGCGCAGTTTACACCCGGCATGATGTCTCCGTTCTTCCTTTCTCTTTAGATACCTCCTTTCAGGCAGTGGCTGTGCAGCTGCACCTGGATAGGAGGTATACTATCATTTCTGCGTACATTCCACCGTCAGCTGACTTCGACGCGGGGGACTTCCGCCGCGTCGTTGCACGGTTGCCGAGGCCCTATCTCTTGCTTGGAGATCTGAACGGCAGGCATCCTCTCTGGGGAGATTACTCCATAAATCCCAGGGGACAAGTCCTTGCCGATCTGATCGAAGAGCTTGATCGATGAGTTTACGCATCACTGTCCGAGAACCGCTTCATTTTCTTGCCTTGACCTATCTTTGTGCTCTTCGGATGCACAGCCTGATTTTAATTGGGGGGTGGTCGATGACCTCCATGGTAGTGATCACTTTCCCATTCAAATATCATTTTCACGGCAACTGCCGCCTGAGAGACCACCTCGGTGGTGCTTGGCGCGGGCGCGGTGGCCTGCATTTCAGGAAATGACTGAATTCTCTATCTCAGTCGAGGAGTTTAGGTCGGTAGATGATGCCGTTGAGTTCTTCTCCGGCCACCTCATCGCCGTGGGCCTGACTACTATTCCTAGGACGTCTGGCCGTTTTGCACGCCGACCACTCCCATGGTGGTCGGCCGAGTGTGAGACGGCCCTCAAACAGAAGCGTTATGCCTACATGCGCTATAAGCGCCGCCCGAACGATTTCACTGTCGCTGAATTTCGTCGGGCTAGGGCTAGGTTCCGGTATATTTCGAAGCACGCCCGCCGCTCTTCTTGGCGGGCATACGTGTCTTCACTTAACGGGAAGACCCCTTTAGCTGAGGTGTGGAAGCGAGTCAAAAGGATTCGGGGCTAGTTCTCGCAGGACCCCCCTCCCGTTCTCCAGGAGAATGGGACCGCAATCTCGGACCCCGCGTCCGTGGCGGAATCCTTAGCGACCGCTTTTTCCGCATTCTCTAGCCGTGATGCTGCTCCGCCAGCATTCAATGCACGTCGTGATGTCGCGGAAGGCCGCCGGCTGGACTTTACCTCCAGAGGCGGAGAACCCTTCAACGACAAGTTTACTGTGAGTGAGTTGCGCTCCGCTCTCGCTTCGTGCGCGGACACCGCCCATGGTCCGGACGATGTCCCGTACGCCATGCTTCGACACCTGGGTGAGCGAGGCATGGCCTTTCTTTTAGATTTGTTCAACAGGATCTGGGTGGAAGGTCTTCTCCCAGACTCCTGGCGAATCGCTACTGTGCTCGCCTTTCGCAAGCCGGGGAGAGATCACTCTACTCCGACCGGTTTCCGCCCAATCTCTCTAACCTCTTGCGTGTGCAAGTTGATGGAGAAATTGGTAAATGTTAGATTAGCCTATTTCCTGGACAGCGGAGGCCATCTGTCTTCTGCACAGTGCGGCTTCCGTAAGTTCCACTCCACGTCGGATGCTCTGCTCCGACTGGAAAATGCCGTCTGCGAGGCTTTCCTTCGTAGACAGCACTACGCCACGGTGTTTTTTGATCTGGAGAAGGCCTATGATGCCGCATGGCGATACGGTATCATGGAGACTCTCCACACGATGGGGGCGAGGGGACGCCTCCCAATGTTTATATCTGAATTTTTGCGAGATCGTCGATTCCGCGTACGGGTGGGGGGAGCCCTCTCCGGCCCAAAGGAGCAGGAAGAGGGCGTCCCGCAGGGAAGTGTCCTTAGTGTCACACTCTTTGCCCTGAGCATCAACGGCATCACCTCGGTGCTGCCGGAAGATGTTCTCGCTACGCTCTACGTGGACGACCTTTCGATCTCTTTTGGCGCAGCCCAGATGCCAACTCTGGAGCGCCGACTCCAACAGGCATTGAACCGCGTCTCTCGCTATGCCGAAGCGCACAGGTTTCGGTTTTCTTTGGCTAAGACTAAGGTGGTGCACTTCTGCCGCCACCCACGGCTTCACCCCGACCCAGATTTGTTTCTTAATGGGGTGCGCCTGGATGTGGTTGAGTCGCACCGTTTCCTTGGTCTTGTATTCGACCGACGCCTCACCTGGGAGGCTCACATTCGCAGCCTTAGGGTCTCTTGTACCCGCGCCATGGACATTCTCCGTTCCGTGACGTTCAGCGCTTGGGGCGCTGATAGGGCTACCGCCTTACTTTTTTATCGATCCTTTGTTCGCTCGAAGCTCGACTACGGATGCGAGTTTTATGCATCCGCAGCCGAGCGTTTATTGCGGAAGGTGGATTCGATCCACCACACCGGCCTTTGCCTTGCGACCGGTGCCTTCCGCACTTCCCCTATTGAGAGCCTGTTGGTCGATGCTGGGGAGATGCCACTCGCTCTGCGCCGCGTGCAGTGCATCACTCGCCTGTACGCGCGAGCCCGGCGCCTCCCTCAGTCGCCAACAGCTCTCACTGCATCCGCAGCTGATCTCGATGGTGCCTATGCCGCCGAGAGACGCCAGTCGTACCCTAAGCCCTTTGGGTTTAGGGCCAGGAAACTCCTTCGAGAGGTAGATATAGCTCTCGGGCCGGTGGCGCCCCTGGTTCTGCCCAGGACGCCACCCTGGAGGGTACCACATTTGGCTATTTGTCGCCACGCCTCTGCTCCCAAAGCTTGTACTGCGCCGGGAGTATTGCGTTCGACCTTTTTGGAGCACACATCGTGTCACGCTGGTACCGTGCCAGTGTATACGGATGGCTCCAAGTCCCAAGAGCGGGTCGGCTTCCACGCCGTATCCCCTCTGTTTGAAGTCAGCGGGGCTCTACCAGGCGCTGCATCTGTCTTCACGGCCGAGCTGGTGGCAATACACCACTCGGTACGGGAGATTACGCGACGTGCCCGGTTCGGAGACCGGATTGTGATTTATAGCGACTCACAAAGCGCCCTGAGTGCTCTCGGGGCATTGGAATCTCCGCATCCCCTGGTTCGCGAAATCCGTGACGCCACGGTTTTGGCGAGCCGGGCAGATGTCGAGATTATCTTCTGCTGGGTTCCTGGACATGTAGGAATTGCGGGGAATGAGCGCGCCGATGAGGGCGCCAAAGAGTCCGCGAGGACTCTGCGACCGGACCAGCGTTTCGCTCTTCCTCACACTGACTACATGGCAGGAATACGGGCAGCTCTTCGGACTGCTTGGCAAAGAAGATGGGAGACATAGGTATAAGTAGTGACCTGAGTAAATTTGGTGATGATACTAAGCTAAGTAGGGCCATTAGGGCTGATTAAGATGCTGTTGTAATGCAGAGGGAATTGACCATTCTGTCCAATTGGACCGAGAAATGGCAAATGAAGTTTAACATAGACAAATGTAGTGTACTTAGTATAGGTAGAAATAATCCATTGAATAGTTATAAATTAAATGGGAGAATTTTAGAGAGGACCGATTGTGAGAGGGACTTGGGTATTTTGGTAAGTTCAGACCTTTGTCCTGGAAAGCAATGCCTAAATGCTAAGAATAAAGCTAATAGGATATTGGGATTCATTAGGAGGAGTGTAAGCAATAAGAGTGCTGAAGTCATTCTAAAACTGTATCTGGCGCTAGTTAGGCCTCATCTAGACTATGCAGTACAATTTTGGTCACCATATTATAGGAAGGATATTGATTTGCTTGAGTCTGTGCAGAGAAGGATGACAAAGATGATTGGTGGGCTAAGGAACTTACCTTATGGTGAAAGGCTCAGAAAACTAAATCTACATACATTGGAAAGGAGAAGAGTCAGAGGGGAATTGATTGAAGTCTTCAAATGGGTAAAAGGATATAATAAAGGGGATCTGGGTAAGGTTCTTATTCTTAGTGAACATGACAGGACACGTAGCAATGGGTTTAAGCTTAATAAGTATAGGTTTAGGAAGGAGATTGGGAGGAATTGGTTTACAAATCGTGTGGTAGATGAATGGAATAGGCTCACTAGACATGTGATAGAAGCCTCCTCTCTGGGTAGTTTTAAGAATAGATAAATATATGGATGAAGCTGCTAGATGGGACTGACTTTTTTTTATGTACATATTTTTCTAAGGAGTGGGGAGATTATATTTTGCGGTTGCATGAATGGACATAATCCTCTGGATGCATTTTATGTATATTGTAGATTAGATCTGACGAACTCCTGTAAAGGGTGACAATGTTGATGACTTTTCTTTGGTAAGAAATCTTTTGTGTGTTGACTGGAACAGGAGCTGCCAAGTGTAGGCCATTTATGGTCTTTTGCAGTCTCCTTTTCTTATGTTATTATATAATATACAGATGACAAAAGCCACGAGGGCCCATCATAGGTTATCCAAGTCAAACAGCCTCTTTTTTTAAGGCACCCAAACTCCCAAGAAAACTATATCCACAGGATTGCGTCCAGAAACAAGGGTATCACCAATCAAGGCTTGTCAAAAACTAAATCATGCAGCTATAGATATATACAAACAATATTAATATATACAAAACTTAGGAACCATCACAACTTCCCTCCCCATAAACTCATAACATAACATAATATAATTACACGGATGACAAAAGCCACAAGGGCCTATCAAAGGTCATCCGCCTCCGTCAAAACCCACCCACAAAAAGCACCATCACCAGGGGAAGACAAAATCAAAGTCCCCCACAATATAATATAACAGATGACAAAAGCCACAAGGGCTCATCATAGGTCATCCGAGTCAAACAGACTCTTTTTTAAGGCACCCAAACTCCCAGGAAAACTACATCCAGAGGATTGCATCCAGAAACAGGGGTATCACCAATCAAGGCTTGTCAAGAACTAAATCATGCAGCTATAGATATATACAAACAATATTAATATATACCAAACTTAGGAACCATCACAACCTTCCCTTCCCATAAACTCATCCAACCTACTCTTAAATATATTCAGATTTGGACTACCTGCTACCCTCTGCGGCAGTTTGTTCCAGAAGTCTACCACTCTATTGGTGAAAAAATATTTTCTTAAATCCAACCTACACCCTTGCTTTTTAATTTTCAAGTGGTGACCTCTAGTCCGATTTCCATCATCTAACTCAAAAAATTTTAAACAGCTCAATCATATCCCCTCTCACACACCTCCTTTCGAACGAGAACATATTTAATACCCTCAGTCTATCTATATATTCAAGGTGCCTCAGGGAAGGAATAATCTTTGTTGCACTGACTCGAGAAGGTTAATATCGTGTCTAAAATGGGGACGATGCCTGTGTACAGTACTCTAGATGTGGCCTAACATAAGAGTTATAGAGTTTAAGAATAACCTCCTTACTTTTGTAACTGACATTTCTCTTAATAAAACCCAGCACTCTATTTGCCCTATTTCTTGCTTCAATACACTGCTTAGAAAACCTTAATGACTTATCTATTACTACTCCTAGATCTTTCTCATCCTCTACTGACTACAGGAGTTAGGCTAACCGGTCTAAAGTTATTTGGATCCTCTTTACTACCCTTGTTGAAAATAGGGAGAGTACATTCGCTCTCTTCCAATCATCGGGTATTTCTCCATATTCCAGTGACCTAGTATATAACTTCTCCAGAGCTATTGAGATACTTTCTACACCTTCTCTAAGTATCCTAGAATGAATATTATCAGGGCCGGAGGCCTTGGTAGCATCTAACTCACCTATTAGTCCTTTTATCTTCCTCCAATCCACACTAATGGTAGTAAACACCGCGTTCCTTGACCCATGAGTACTATACATAAGACTATTTAGTTTCTCCTTGGTAAATACTGATGCAAAATGACCATTTAGTACCTCAACTATTTCCTCATCAGTTTCTCTCACAACCCCTTCATATTTAATAGGTCCTATTTTAACTCTGCCAGACTTGTTTTAATTTTATAGTAACTAAAGAACTTTCTAGGATCTTTGTTGCTATCCTGAGCTAATTTCTGACACCCTTTTGTTCTTCTTTATAATCTTATTTAACTCATTCCTAGCCATTCTATAATCACTTAAATTTTGAATATTATTTTGTACCTGTAATTTTTTATATGCCCTTTTCTTCTCTGAAATTTTTCTAGCTATCTCCTGATTCCACCATAATGGTTTCCTACTTTTGTTCCTAATGGCCTTCATTGGGATACATTGTTCTTGGACTACATTTATTATATGCTTGAAAGTATCCCACATCTCATAAGCATTTTTACCTCTGAATTCTACATCCCAGTCTACAAAATTTAGCAAGCTTCGGAGTTTGACATAATCTCCCTTATGAAAATTTGGAACTTTTACAGCATTCTTGGTTATTTTACCCTTCTTAATTCCCAAGTTAAAACGAACTATCTGATGGTCACTATTTCCCAATGCTTCCCCAACAGTCAATTCTTGAACTAAATGATCACTGTTAGAAAGTACTAAATCTAATATATTGTCCCCCCTTGTTGGCTCATTAACAAATTGATTAAAAAAATTATCCTCAAAGAATTCTATGAACCTGCCACTTGTTCTATCAATACCTATCATATTTTCCCAGTCCACAGAGTTTAAGTTGAAGTCCCCAATAATAACTACATCTGTTTCACATCCCTTACTTATTTTCCTTATCATTAGTTCATCTATATCATCAGTCTGCCCGGGTGGTCTGTAAAAAGCTCCCAAATGCAGCATTCTATTTTTACTGAACCTAATATCTATCCAAAGTGACTCAACTCCATCCTGCTTTATTGAAGTATTTAAACTTGAAACAATGTTGTTTTTTATATAGATAATTATTCCTCCACCATCCCACCTGTCCTTTGACTAATGTACATATTATAGCCCTGTAAATCAAATTCACTTATAGTGTCACTAAATTCTATTTCATTAATCGATAATTCAGTAACACATAATATATCTATATCCTCATTGCTAATATAACTAAATAGCTCATCCTTCTTGTTTCTAAGACTACAAGCATTTGTATAGAAACAATTTAACCCCCTTATCCCTGAAGCACCTCTTCCAACTTGAAGGACCTCACCTCTATTGCCTTGGAACCTATTTCTGTTATCTGCCAAGTCCATTCTACTTTCAGTACTATAATGTCCTTTCATAATCCCCTGACCACTATTAGTATCTAGTTTCCCGCCCGCAAAGACCTAATAACACGATCATACTCCTCCCACAACACATCTACCCCCCTCCTACTCAAATGCAGTCCATCCATCGCATACATTTCTTTCATTCCAACAAACCTATCCCACACATCCACAAACATGACACCTTCCATCTCACACATCCTGCTCACACAATCATTTAGCCCAATCGCACAAGACATCCATTCTACCCCAACATCCATTCTTGGAAGCACACCTGTCACAACACCTTTCATTCTACTTTCTTTCACCTTTTCAATCAACCTCTTGTACCTCTCATGTAACTCACATGCACCCACTTTCTTCACATCATTCACTCCTACATGTGTAATCACAACCGCATCCCTTGCACAGCCAGAAACCAGCTCCTCATACCTATCAGACAGATCTCTCACTCCAGCACCCGGCAAACACACCCTCAAACCATTCAATCTACTTGCATTCAACTTCCTATCTAAATATCTAACTCGCGAATCACCTATCACAAGTACTTCAGTGAGACTCCTATTCCTAACCCCACAGACCTATCTCCATCCCCACTCCTATTCTCATTCAAACTACCAGTCACTCTACTTCCACCCCTACCCCCATCAGTCATATCACTTCCAGTTACTTCCTCTCTTAGGGCACTGAATCTATTAGTCAAGCTAATAGGTTCTGTGTCCCTCTGACTCACACACCAACGGCGACTAATGCCCATGTAGGCAGTCGCCAGATGAGCTCTTAAAAAAAAAAAAAATGACACCTACTCTTTCCCTGGCTAACCACCTCAACCTAGAACTATCATATCCTACTTCCTCCACCGGCCCGCTACCTTCACCTGAAACATCTAACTGGCCTACCACACCACCTAACCTATTCCCAACCTTAGGCCTAACACTAAGTTCCCTCCTGAGCTCAGCAACTAACCCCTCCAGCCTACATATCCTGTCTAAATCCCGCATTCTTATCCCTCTAAATCTACAATGCATTCATGCAGCCCACATACAACACATGTATACCCCTCACTAACTACCCCACAACCAATACATACATTCCGACACTCATGCTCACTTTCATCCCCGAACTCCATCACTTATTCAAACAAAGAAAGAACTTAAGTGGTAATAAGAAAAAAAAGAGCAACTTAGCTTTCGCTGATTCTGTGATGAAAAAAAACTGTACAAAAATCCGAAAAATAAATCAACAGACCGGAACGAGATTTAAGGCACAACACAGTCCAAATCAGTTGCTAATTAAACCGTCAACCTAGAAACTAATCTAGATTGATTGAAACTCAGGATCATCGTAGGGGTTTCCCCTGCAGTGATAAACCCCCCACAAGCAGTCCCCTTGAATTTAGTCAAAAAAGGTGAAACATATTGGAACAGGGATGAAATATTGGTAACACTTCAGATTCGGGGCGGACGGTAGATGGCGCTGTTAGTCGGCTACAATTTTGGGCTACAATATATCTCTTATGATGTCAGACGGTAGCGTCAGATGTGGACAATCACATCGTTATATTTTTTTAGCATATGAGTATATACTGGGGGGCTGCGTCCCCCTGACCCCCTTAATTGATTAAAACTCAGGTTCATCGCAGGGTGGCCCCCCTGCAGTGATATCTCCCCCTCGAGCAGTCCCCTTGAATTTACTGGGTTTTTTTTCCCCCCCAACAGCTTTTTACTGGCAGAAAAACCTAACCTTATATAACAAGTTGTAAGATAAAAGAATGCTTTGAGGATAATTTTTTGACTCAATTTGTTAATAAGCAATCAAGGGATGCCAATATCTTAGATATCTGGTTCTTTCAAATGATGATCACTTGGTTCAGGAATTGACTTTCGGGGAAACATTGGGAAATAGTGATCATCAGATGGTTCGTTTCAACTTGGGAATAGTGAAAAGTAGAACATCAACAAACTCCACAAAAACTCATTTATAGGGACACTTTTAAGACTATACTAAACATAGGCCAGGAGCAGTATATTCCAATGAAGGCTATTAGGAAGAAATGTAGGAAGCCGTTGTGGTGGAATCAGGAGATAGCTAGGAAAATTTCTGAGAAGAAAAGGGCATACCATAAATTTCAGAGAGAAAGTACTTTTGACAATTTAAATCATTATAGGTCGACCAAAAATGAGCTAAATAACATTATTAAGAATAGCAAAATGATGGCAGAAATTAATTTACCTCAAAATAATAAAGATCCAAGAAAATTCTTTAGTTATTATAGAATTAATAACAAATTTAAGTGATAAAATAGGGCCTATTGGATATGAAGGGTTTTGAAAGAATCTGATGCGGAAATAGTAGAGTTTCTTAATGATCAATTTTTTTCAGTATTTACACAAGAGATGATAATTGATGATAATTCTAGGTCAAGGGAAGCAGTGTTGAATACCGTTAATTTGAACAAGGAAATAATTAAAGAGCTTATAGTGGAGTTAAATAGTAGTAAGTCATCTGGCCTAGACAACACTTATTCTAGCTTACTCAAAGAAGGTGTAGATAGTATTGCAGTAGCTCTTGAGAATTGATTGCGGTAAATCTGGCGGAATTCCGGGAAGTTCCTTTTGTTAATCATGCTCAGGTAGGCAGCACTATTCAAGTTTTTCTCGTAAAACAATGGGCTGACAAGATAGTCATTCCCGCATATTCCGATCCACAGAGACACTTTCTGCTGACAATTACGTGTGTTAAAGTTGAATGCTGAGGGGCGGTTCAGTGGCGCATATTGCCGAATGTTATGGCTATTTACCTTTCCATTCATGAAAAAGGCTGCCTCGTCACCAATCTCAATGTTTTGTAAGAAACGAACAGGTTTATGGAGAAGCCATTTGACAAATTGTCTACGATGAGGAAAATCAGTTTCAAGAAGCTGGTGCCTTGCATGCATCTTATAGGAGTGATATTTTAAGTCATGTTTAATAATGCGGTTAAATGATGACTGACAATTGTAACCCATTCTTTCTGACTGATACATGTGGATTTTGAAGAAGTGTCATCTGAATATTTTCGATATTTTCTGTTGTTCTGATGGTTCTCATACGACCTGAATGACCTTTATTTAGATTTAAGCATGTTCCTTCATGTTGGTATTTGTGAACATTTTTCCAAATTGTGGGCTTGCTTGGTGGGTGCCTACCTGGAAAACGTTGTTCAAATGGATCTTGTACTGGTTTAATACTGCCAGTCTTAATAAAGTTTGTGACTACAAATACGCGTTGGTCTTTTGTTAACTGCATGATTTAAAAGGTTCTATGGAAGCAAACTTTTACACAGAAACGCTTTGATTTGCTTAGTAAGCAATAATGACGAGACCATACCACAGCGTGGCTGAAAAACCACTGTAAAATGGCCTAGGCTTTTGCTTGAAGAATCGCACAGTGACCTAAGCTACCTAGTTCCCTACGCTTCTCTTGTAAGAGGATGGTGGCCTATCCTTCCTAGGCTTCGTTTCATTATTTTACTTCCTTGTGCAAACATATTTTTGATAGCTTCCACTAAACCCATTAGTGTATCAATATCATAAAAGGAAATTTAATGAAATTTTCAGAATTGACAGTTAAATAGTTGATAAATAAACATATTTCGCAAGACCTTAAATTCTCCAATAGTTTTTGAGTTATACTAATTCAAAGTACGGTTAACTTTTTTCTGGGACACCCGGTATATGTATTCTGCCTAGTACATTTAGCTCTATCCGCATCACCGGTTATCCCCTCCAAATATCTGACTAGACAACCTATTGCTATGAACTTCCAAAACCTACTAACACATTGTAACCTACATGTAGCGCACCAAGAGTTTTCCCGTCAAACCTGGCATCATTGTCCATGATGTCCAATATTCTCCCTATTATATTTACAGGATAGATTATGCTACGCATTACTTGCGATCTTCGTCATTATACAATATATGCACACATATATATTCAATATATATTAATGTATCTTAATAAACAACCCCACAACAAGTAGTAGTTACCACCATGAGATAACTACGGGGGAGGGGTTTTAAATACTAGATGACCGGTAGTCTGCCCACCAATTACCTTCAAGTAGTTGCCAAATTCTAACACATGCCCTGCGAGCTTTCCCACTCGCATGCCCATAATAGTTTGGCCATTTCCCTATATGTATCACGTGTCTCATTAACTCATTTTACTACTTGTTCCTGAGGGTGAGTGGAGTGACAGGGGGGTATGGGGGGGTTGTAGCCCTCCCATATAGCAACCCATAGTATGGCTCAAAATCTTCTTCCAGTAACTAAGCCATAACGAAAACTTTAGGTGTGGATGTGCAAGGTAAAGAAAGTGATGAGTGGGAAAGCCAAGTGGTAGAACAAGACCAATGAGTCTCTCTTTTGAGAACAATCATAGACCAAAGATACTTAAGCCATCAAAATCTTGGAAACAAGCAAATGAAAACAGTGCTACAGTCACCGCAATGGAAATTTATCAGGTTGCACTAGAAATACATGAAAAAGTGCAATCAATTTTGATTGCATTTCAGAGCCAAAAATCGTATGTCTGACAGCTCTATACAGCCTTGTAGTTTGAAAGGAAACGATACCAGCTCTCAGTTGTTGCATTGCCGCTAGTTTTCTGCTCGGTTGGGCTATTTTCATTGTGTTGGTGACTATTAGAGATGCTTAACCACCTCTCTGAAGTGGTGAATGCAGAGATACTCGCTTTGAGGGAGGAGAATTTGTCACAAAATAGATCTGTCACCGGACAGGAAGAGGAGAAGTGACTATCAGGAGGGGTGCTTTTTTCTCATAAAATATAATTTATAACGTAACTTATAAACCTTTTTCCCTCTTATTTCACATTTTCCTTGAGTTAAGGTAAATTCTTTATTTACTGTATTATTTCTTGCTTACTATAGCTATCCATATGTACCAGATGCCCAAATTCACCTTTTTATTGAAATCAATGGTAAAATTATTCGCAATGGTAGGTGAGAAGAAAGGTTTAGCTTTGGGTTATTCTGTGATTAGCAAAATCAGATTAGGATTAGGACAAGAGATTAAAATCTAAATTTACCTACTATTCACAAGTTAAACCACTATTTTATTATTTGGAATTCCTAAATTATTTTATTAATGATACTCAACTTTTTGCGCGTCAAACTTATATTTATAATCGATTCAAGTTCTAAATCGACTTTTAAATTTTTTTTTTATTCAAGTTTTCAAAAATATTTCAGTTAATTTTTTTTTCTGATTCAAGTTTGAAAATATAGATTTTAAAAGTTCATCGATTCAAATTCGATTCGATTTCCCAACACTGGATTAAAGTGATGTTTTGTGATGAAAACTGCTTTAAGTGTATCAGAGGGGCAAGCGGGAAAGTGTGATGACCCTCCACCATCAGCCGCTATGACCCCTGCTATACTGTTCATACTGTTTAAATACTCCGACCAGGTGATGGTGTGGGGGCTTTTAGTGAATAAGGTGGGAGGGGTGGCTTGTATTTTTTTTTACCTAGAACCACCACAATGAACAGTGATCATTACATGAATGTTCTGGAGGACCATCTTCTGCCTTTTTATGCTATTCAAGGTGTGAGCAAGCAGAGACTACGTGGGCCTAAGCTAGATCTCTAAATTCAAGGAGAGAGAACTATTCTCGTGTGGGAAAACTTCAAAGTAGCTGGTAACACCTGTGTTTGATCAGTTGGCCTATCCCCTGCTGAGACGCATTTTTCTGACCCTCCCCTGCCTGGAGGCCAGGGTTGACCCGAGAAGAAGCTTCCTCAGTTGTCTTATCTTGTCCAGACCTAAAGAGACTGGTGCCAATGGTTACTTCCAAGAGACTGCTATGCCTTAAGGCTTTCTAGCGAGGAAGCAAGCAAGGTATTTAACCTAAGGTCAACCGTTGCTCATCAGAGAGTACCGCCTGCCCTTTCGTGAAGATACAGCCCTTCATCTCGGTTTGAACCTCGGAGTTAGGTCTCATTGGCAAGACAGATTGCCGTGAGTTTGGCCACAGTCAATGGGCAAATTGGTGAAATGACTATTCCTTTGGAGAATTGCACTAACCACTCTTATCCCATCAAGGAAACTTCACGCCTCATCTGAGATTACTCATCCCAATTCGAGAGTGTCTCATCCAGCCTGGAAATTACCTTACTCTTGCCTCAGGTAATTCTGACCACTCCATCAAGAGTACAATGCCCCTAGAGATGCAAGACTATCTCGCCTCGTAAGAATCGCTCCTCTCACCAAGAGTTAAGCCGTTAAGGTAAAACCCTTACCTCTTTTCGATGATAATTCCCCCTTTTGTTCTCACCACCTTGTAGCGGGCCGAAAGCAACACTAAACCCATGTTTCAACCTTATCCTAGGATTTATGGACCTTGAAAACCCAGAGGAAGAATTGATACAATTTGATATACAGTCCTTTACTTTACAAAAAAAAGTACAGTTATAATTACAGTTTATATTTGCAAACAAAATAAATAAACACCGGTGCACGTTCAAAATAAATACTCTTTACAAATTAATCTTCTCCAACCAAAAACAAAATAAGACAGGCTATACAACAAGGTCCACACGACAAATCAAAACAACAACACCCGAACAAGAAGAGGCATATGAATATCACTTGAAGGCTGGGGTGGTGGTTGAAGTAATTGGCATCCAATAAGAAGGGGCAAAGGCTCGTCAGCCAATGCAGGTAATGCCCTCCGTTTCAATACCGGATGCAATACTAAAAAGAGCCAGAGAAATTTTGGTATAGCGTTTTCCAAGAAAAATCTGGTGATGGACTTTGCTATCTCTCGTTAAAATTAATTTTGAGCCCATTAGTACTTTAACAAGGAAACAATCTTACCTAGGGTAATATCCCAATGCGCTGGACAAACAATTATTTATATAGATATATTTTAACTATCTAGGGAAAGATATATGTAAAGGGGGGTGGGAGAATGGCCCTACAGACACACACACCGCTCCCCCACAACCTGATATCCTCCTCCTGACCCTTTAGTTGGACCCCACAGTGTTTACCGTACAACATCTTTCCTGTCTAACCTAGTCCCATATTTTGATCCCTGTTAAACTGATTAGTATTTGATTTATTATTTCTTTGTGAGCGACATTATTCTCCATTCATTTGCCTTTGTAGACATTTCCATAATTAGCATTATTAGTGTAATTAAAGTTTATCTTGGTTTTTAATCTTGCATTAACCTTTAATGAAACCTGGTATTTAAATCTTCCCTTTGGCCAACCATTAATCTCTTCATGCACTCGCCTCTTATTATTCCTGTGCAGCTTGTCTCGACTTTACCTCCAGAGGCGGAGAACCCTTCAATGACAAGTTTACTCTGAGTGAGTTGCATTCTGCTCTTGCTTCGTGCGTGGACCCTGCCCATGATCCGGACGATGTCCCGTATGCGATGCTTTGACACCTGGGTGAGCGAGGCATGGCCTTTCTCTTAGATTTGTTCAACAGGATCTGGGTGAAGGGTCTCCTTCCAGATTCCTGGCGAACCGCTACTGTGCTCGCCTTTCGCAGACCGGGGAGAGATCACTCTACTCCGGCCATTTTCTGCCCAATCTCTCTAACCTCTTGCATGTGGAGGTTGATGGAGAAATTGGTAAATGTTAGATTAGCCTTTTTTTCTGTACAACAGAGGCCATCTGTCTTCTGCACAGTGCGGCTTCCGCAAGTTCTATTTCCTGTCGCATGCTCTGCTCCGACTGGAAGAGGCCTTCCTTCATAGACAACACTACGCCATGGTGTTTTTCAATCTGGAGAAGGCTTATGATACTGCATGGCAATACGGTATCATGGAGACTCTCCACACGATGGTGGCAAGGGGATGCCTCCCATTGTTTATATCTGAATTTTTTGCGAGATCATCGATTCCGCATATGGGTGGGGGGAGCCCTCTCCGGCCTAATGGAGCAGGAAGAGGGTGTCCTGCAGGGAAGTGTCCTCAGTGTCACAGTGTCACGACATCACCTCGATGCTGCTGGAAGATGTTCTCGCTACCCTCTATGTGGATGACCTTTTGATATCTTTTGGCGTGGCCCAGATGCTAAATCTGGAGAGTTGACTCCAACAGGCATTGACCCGTCTCTCTCGCTATGCCAAAGCGCACATGTTTCGGTTTTCCTTGGCCAAGACTAAGGTCACCCAGACTGGAAGTGGTTGAATCGCCTCACCTGGGAGTCTCATATTTGCAGCCTTAGGATTTCTTGTACCCACGCCATGCATATTTTTTGTTCTGTGACGTTCAGAGCTTGGAGCACTGATAGGGTGACTGCCTTACTTTTTTACTGATCCTTTGTTTGTTCGAAGCTCAACTACGGTTGCGAGTTTTATGCATCTGCAGCTGAGATGTTTGCGGCACTGGCCTTCACCTGGTGACGGGTTCCTTCCACACTTTCTCATTGAGAGCCTACTTGTTGTTATTGGGGAGATGCCACTCACTCTACGCCATACACATTTCATTATTTGCATGTACCTGTGAACCTGGCGCCTCCCTCAGTCCCCAGCACCTCTCACTGTATCATCCGTAGCTGATTTCAACGGTGCTTATGCCACCGAGAGATGCCAGTCATACCTTAAGCCCTTTGGGTTTAGGTCCAGGAAACACTGAGAGCTAGGTATAGCTCTCGGGCCAGTGGTGCCCCTGGTTCTGCCTAGGATGCCACCCTGGAAGGTACCACCTTTGGATATTTGTAACCATGCCTCTGGTCCTAAAGCTTGTACATTGCCAGGAGTATTGCGTTTGACCTTTTTGGAGCACACCTTGTGTCACGCTGGAACCGTGCTATTTTATATGGATGGCTCCAAGTCCCAAGAGGGGTTCAGCTTCCATGCTGTATCCCCCCTGTTTGAAGTCAGCGGGGCTCTGCCAGGTGCTGTGTCTGTTTTCACAGCTGGGCAGATGTCTAGATTATCTTTTGCTGGGTTCTTGGACATGTAGGAATTGCGGGAAATGAGGGCGCCAAAGAGTCTGCCAGGACTCGGTGACCAGACTGGCATTCCGCTCTTCCTCATACCGACCACATGGAAGGAATATGGGCAGCTCTCAGGGCTGCTTGGCAAAGAAGATGGGAGAGGGTTGAAGGGAACTTAAAGTTGCATGCCATTGTGCTGCGACTGTTCCCAATGCTGCAAAGGCTTCAGGTTGCTTTCTGTCATCTCTGAATTGATCATAGAGTGTGCTTTCTCCTGTTGCTTTCTTTGTTTATTTATCTTTTGTTTGTTTTTTTTTTGGCTTGTTTCTTACTTAGCCTTCATTTCTGTTTTTTGCCTGTTTTTACTTTTTTTAATCTAGCCTAGTATTGACTATAGCGTGATTACAGCGACTTTTGCCCTAGTAGGCATTCTTTACAGGTCACTCCTACACATTTTCTTTGAGAGATGGCCCTCACTGGTATTTTGCTTTAAATTGAACAAAAAACAAAACAAAAACACTACAAACCATTTTTTGGAGAAATGATTTTTAATTTGGTTTTCTGTTTTGTTCGGACCAGTATGATAAGTATGATGAGATTTTTATTTAGAAAGGTAATTTTGTTTATATTTTCAGATAATTATGGGTCATAATTATGTTTTGTAGTCCAAAGTATTTACTAAAAAAATCTGGTAACAAAGGAATTGATAGGCCTGATTACTTGAAAGAATTGGTGGAAGAATATAAAACAAGCCAAAATAAAGGTAAGTTATAGTGGAAACGCTTTTCTCCTGTTTCTTTTTTATATTTTCATCAGAATTGTTATTAAGTTCATTAAAAATAGATATAATCCATGGCTAATTTTAGAGAGAGAAAAAAAAAATAAGACAGGCTCCAGGCATGAAAAATGCAAGGCCCTTCTTGGGGACCTATTTTTTTTCCTTGGAGGGATGATGGTCATCCATCCAATGTGAGGTGGGAGAGCTAATGATGGTCTTTGCCATCCAGGGATTCACTTTCAAGTGTTTATTCCTGAGTCCTTGAAGTTGGTTCGGGTGGGCTGACACACCTCTTTCAGGTAACCCTTGGTGAACCCAGGTAAGACAGATATAGGTAGAACATAAATAAAAGAAAACAAAACAGGATTAGTGAAAAAGGACTAAGATGATTCATTATCAAATTTTATCCACTAAAGATCATGTGATTACAGGGGTATATTAAAAATATCCATTAATGAATATATAGATAGAGCTTAGGTACTCTAAAACAAAAATTGAAGGCCTCCAACAAAGAAAATCTATCGTACTCCTCTATAATAGAGTGATAGATGTCAGTTTCCATAATTATTTATACCTCTAATAAATCTAATCACATTTCATTATAATTGTCCTTAAATGATTATATTTTTTATATAAACAATGTTTATTTATTATAGTGATAAAGAGTTGATTTGCTTTTGAATGTGAATCTGCTTTGCTACTTTGGGCAAACATCTGTAAAATAATATTTTAACACTCATTGGTTAAGCCAAATTATTATTTTGTTTTGAGGGTGAGAAGGTATGGCTTTCAGAATATTATTATTAGTGATGATTTTGATATACTTATCTACTTATAGAATACTATTATGTTTTGTTCTTATTCATCTATCACCTCTGTTGTTCCATCTTAGAAGGGTATTTACATCAATATCTTTAATGAGTTTATTCCTTATGATTGTGCCCTTGCATTTTCAGAGTTGTTAAATGAATTTGTTCTCTTAGCCCATCCAGTGGTGCAGGCGAGGTGAATTAATACACAGGTGAACAGCAAGGAAAAAGTCTTATTCAGAAGGTGTTAGCTATCTGTTACATGCCAATAATATCTTCCTCAGGTTGCAAATGTTTACACAATATTAAATAATGGCAGGATTGCCATTTACAAGCTTAAACATACAAATGACCATAAGAATGAATGTCTTGTTTATTTTAGTTGCTTTTATAGGATCTGATAACAAGTTCATCCATGTTTTTACTATAGTTGATCCACATTAGAAAGTTTAGGCCTATCTACATTAACCTTTCTATTTAGTATTGAATTTCCTTAACTCTTTGATATTGTATTCAAACATTGTTCTCACCTAGCCCAATTTAGCACTTCTAGATTGTAGGGGATACCTAGTTACCTGCCAGGCTGGCTACTGCAGCCAGCCTGTTTTGCCAAGAAGGCCGCCACTACTGATGGCCAAGCCTACAAGTTTCTGACAAAAGAGATGTTATGGTTCTCTCTGTGGGATCAAAGGTTTGGGCATGATGATGGGTGTTTTCTGAGGGGGTGGGTACAGCATGGATAGTATTGGTTCTCTACTTGGTTTATGAGTTGGTTGTAGTAGTATAGGTTTGGGTAGTGGCCTGATCTGAGTGGGTAGAGTGACACTTGCATTTCTGGGGGTGTAAGTGGTGGCTGACTATGTGAATATGATTGGTTTCTTTTTGTTGCAAAGGAGAAGGGCATAGTGAGGTGTAAATTCTGTTGTAGTGTACTGAAGGCATTTTCTTGTCAATGCTTGGGGGGAGTGGGTTTGTGCTAATACTGTGGTCTGGCCCTCCATGGGGGTACTCGGTGTAGCCTGTTACATTTGATACCTGGAGTACCAATTAGGGGCCCCCTGTCACTGGCTTCTTGACTTGGAACTCTACGATGAGGCCTTGGAAAGCTGTTCATGCGCTTTCCCCTCACCCTCACTCAGCACAACATTACCTTTTTATAAGTATTATTATTATTTATGATTACCTATTATAATTATTTATTATTACTAATGTTATTATTTATTATTATCAAATAATTATTATTAGTATAATTATTTATTATGATATACCTATTATAATTATTTATTATTAGTAATATGTTATGATTACTCAGTTGTGTTGCACTTCAAGTTCCAGCAGAAGTCAGCCAGCATAGCAGGACTCCATTTTCCCTTATACCTGTTTTCCATTGGCGCTCTATTTTGATGGAACCTCTCTCCGTGGTCATCACTCACATCTTCAGCTTTCTCTGGGAAGGACAGGGGAGAATGAAGAAAGTATATCTTCAGTGACATATTGCATCCAAGATCTCGGTAGCACTTGATTAGGCTCTCCTCTATATGCTCTCGCTGGGCCCCTTGGTGTTTCCCAGAAGACCTTTGATTACTTTTTTGAATGCATGCCAGGCCACTAGCTCAGTTCCATCCATTGTCGCCTCGAAAGTCCTCATCAGCTATAAGTTGATGAATCTGAGGGCCTATGAATATGCCTTCTTTTATCTTGGCATCACTTATTTTAGGGAAGATCGCATTGAGGTACTAGAAACATAGCTTGTTATGTTGCAGTGCTTTGGTAAATTGCTTCATTAGTCGTAGTTTTATATGCAGTGGTGGCAAAATGATTTTCTCCTTAAATAATGGCTCATGAATTACATTAGGGCATCTAGGCATCATTGTTTCCCGAGGTGACCATTCTAGGCCTACATAATGTTCTGATTGGCCCTACTGTCCCACTTGCAAAAGAAGCACATAAACTTGGTTTATCCAGTTTGTAGCCCAATAAGTAGGGCTACTACCTTCAAGGCTGCATAAATTAGCCACTCATGCTCCTTGTAACTTATGCGGTCTAGAATAAAAGCAGGTTTCTCATGTCTCTCAAAATGACTGAGTGAGCATCTGGAACTGAAGGCATAGTGTTCCCGATGTACAACATAACTGCTTTTATGCTGTAAAGGGATGCATCTATGAATAACCTCCACTCATTTGGTTCATAGGTCAGCTCAAGTGTATTTAATAGGCCTCTTCATCTAACAGGTTCCATTGTTGCAGATGTGAGGCCAGGAGTTCACTCTTTTGCTTAGTAAGTATTAGATCATGAACTAGACCATTGAGTTCCAGTTGAGTGATGAGGTGTGGTTTCTTGTCAGATTCAAGCTGTGTCATCGCTTGTTAGTTCAGAGGGCAGCTGTTGTAAAGGAATAGCACTTGAATGTCAAACTTGTTGAATAGCAGACAAGATCTGGATATATGATTCACCTTTTCAACCTCAAATTAAAAAAAAAATGAACTTTAAATTTTAAGAATTGACTTTCATATTTTAAAAAATGAGCTTCAAATTAAAAAAGCTGAATTTCAAATTAAAACACTTGGATTTTAAATAAAAAATGTTGACCTTCAACTTAAAACAAATGAAATTCAATTAAAACATGCAATATCATCTGAATGTGTGTAATGTCAACAGCACTAATTTTTGCTATTAACTAAGTAAAAATATCCTAGTGTTTTTGCATCTCAGGCACTTATTTCTTCATGAAATACCATTTTTTAAAATATAAAAACATTCATAAGAGTCATATCTACAGTATTAATTACCATATGTGTTTGTAATGATAAACTGCTTAAAATTAGAAAAAAATACAATTCTCCATCAGTCATCTTCCGAATGTTTCCAACATTTCGGCCAACTCTCTACCATGACATTAGACAGCCTATTTTCGTTGCTTATGGGATTTCTTCTCATCATATTCTCGTTGGCAGCTCTTTTGCACTCCTAGCAACTGTTGCTATGCATAACTCAGCCCTCTCAATAACCAATTGATTTAAATTTTTTTTTTTTATATTACACTGTAAAAATATTTTATTATGCAAAATTATAATACTGATATTTTCTTCATATATAAAATTAAGAGTTCTTTAAAAAACTGAAATAATACCATATAAAAAGATAAAAGTAACTGAAATAAAAGATGGGCTCAACACCAACTCCAGGTTGCAAGGCTTGGAGAAGGGAAGCAAGGAATGACCTTACAACACATGGCCAACCAACAAAGTGGGAACATTGGGCGCTGAAATGGCCTAATGTCTCCTAAAGCCTCTGCTTGACTCCCTACCCAAATGTGGGTGGATTGGGCATAAATACGAGTTACTCCCCAGGCAGGGAAAATTCATTTATTTTAATTTGAAAATCAACTTTTAAAATTTGAAAGTCAATTTTGAAAAAAATTGAAATTCAGCTTTTCAAAAATAAAGATCAACATTTTAAATTGGAAATCCAAGTATTTTAATTTGAAAAGTCAACTTTTAAATTTGCAGTTCAATTTTTTAATATGAAAGTCAACTTTTTAATTTGAAGTTCATATATATTTTTTAATTTGAGTGTGAAAAGGTGTAAATTTCTTGCCTTTTTTGTTGTGACCTGCAGTGAAATAAAATAAAATGAGACTAAAAATGGATATTACTGGCTGTGATCACTTGCAGAAATAGTGGAAGTACAAACTAATATGTACTTTGATCTTTTTAATTGATAGATCTCTTGAAAGTTATTAAAGACCAGGAATCAAAACACATTGAATTCCTACCTTTAATATCTGGTAAGCAAAAGTAGCAATCCATTGAATGGTCCTTTGGCTCCCTCCAGACCATTGGTATGGTATGCCCAACATGAGGCCAGGCCCTTTGCCTTTCCCCCAGGCAGAAAGGGAAATGTACACCTGAGACAACATAGGTGAGGTGCCCAGCGTTTGTCTAGGTCACCTACTTTACATCCAAAGTACAACTCATAAAGTTTCTTCACTTTTTTAGTAAACTGTCTCTTGTATTGTCTTAATGTAACTGATCCACATGTATAACAGAAACTGTCTGGGGAATTTTTGCATTCTCTAGGCATTTTAGCTCTTTCTCCTGTAAAGACAAAACACTATAGTATTTGAAAAATAATATAAATAGTAAGAGCAACAAATATTAAATAAAAAAATACGAAGCATTTATAGTAAGTTACAAAATTATCCAGCATTAAGTAAGAGTTACCATGGATTTGAACCCATATAACTAAAAAAATATTGAGTCTAATTTCATAAGTTTCATAGGTTAGGTTGACAAATACCTTAGGAACACCCCATTAAAATTATATCAAAAGTTGCCTGAATGGTAAGCCAGGTTGGTAAAATCTATCAAATCAAAGTTGGACCGGGGCTGATTATGTGTAAATGATCACATTGCAGAATTTCTGATTCTATATGGAGACTTTTCTCTAACTTCCTACTCTGTAAGAGGTGTGGTGATTTGCCTTCCTGGCCGCCCTGCCTCAGCGCCTTGTTTGGCCCCTAGCTTACCTCATAAAGGGCGTGGCAATTTGCCTTCCTGGCCGCCGTGCTGACAGGACTCAGCGCCCCATCCGGCCCCAGCTTAGCCTCTTCTCCTTTCAGACAGACTGTATTTCTCCCCTACTTCCTCACTTCCCCTACAACCTCTCCCACAACTTTCTCTGGTCAGCCTCTATTTTGACAGGGTAGATGCTGACCTTCTTCTCAGCCATCTATCCCGGATTGGGGCTGATTGGGGGAAGTGACAATGTTCCCTAACCCCTGAGCTCTGGTTTGGGATGGTGGGGTTTTAACAACCTGCTTCATCCCCACCCTTACCTTCCTCACATCCCTTTTCCTTCTCTCACATACTATCAATTTTATGCTGTGCCTAAGGTGGAGCCGCCATGCCAAAGGGCTGTCAGGTCACCAGGCGGGAGGGGTGGCCTTGGATGGTGGTACCTGGCTCTGCCAGCCCTGTATGCACCCTTTGCAGGGCGGGCTACTGTGAGTGGTGATGAGCGTCTGCATCCCGTAGAAAAATTAGGGTACCCATGCCCGATGATGCAAATAAAAAAAACCCGGCTTACTCCTTTCCTTCGCCTATGGGTGTAGGGGACTGCCAAGAAAGCCAGCAGGCAGCCCATAGCCGACCGCTCCCCATTGAAGCGACTTGGTAGGACAAACCCCCTTAGGGGGAAGAGGGAAGCCAGGCTCCATCGGTCGCTTCCCTGAAAAGACCTGCTGGTTAGAATATTAAATCTAGCAGGGGTCAATGCCTGTGCCTCCCAAGACAAAACTCATGACACTGCTGCCATTAGGACCTGTGATGTCTGGGAGGGTAGGATGGCCAACTGGAGGCCCCACCTGAGATAGACATGGTCCTAGAGGCAACCCAGCCTCAGATGGTAGGGCCTTCCATGGGAGTGAATCCAGGCTTGGCACCAAGCACTGAACTCGAGTCCGTTCCTATACAAGGTCCTCCTCAAATGGCTAGGGTTTACAAGGCAGTACAAGGAGGGGAGGGATCTCCTCCTCTGACTGGTGCCCCTATGACTACCAGGACCTTCTCCATCTTGGAGAAGGACCTTGCTGACCGGCCTGGGGGCTCCTGCCGGCGGAGGGGAGAAGAGGGTTAATTTCCTGCCATCCTCTCCTAAAAAAAATAAAAAGACTCCGGGCTCCTCTCCATCTGCGGGGTCTGCGTGAATGGATAAGTCTGCTGCCACTTCAGTAAGCGACCAAGCCAAGATCGGCACATCCGGCCCCTCTGCTCCCTCGGGTGCAGAGCCCCTGACTGACCAAAAGTGCTAGTGTGCAGAGCGGAGCCTCGATTACATCGGGGCCCCTCATTCAGAGATTAGACGCATTTTTGAGCATGCAAGCTTCAAATGCTTCCTCATTATTCGCTCCACTGATGGCACCATGTTGGCTAAGGGCAACATGATCCATCAGAGGAGAGCTTTAGCTAGTGTGATTGGTAGAGAGCCGAAGGTGACCCATTTCTCGGACAGGAGCCTTCTGGCGAATGCGGCAGATCCATCTGAGGTGGCCAAGATTATTGCTCTTCGGACATTTGATGGCAGCCTGGTGAGTGTAATGCCACACTCTACCATGAACTTTGTGAAAGGATTAGTTTATGCGAGGGAACTTGTGGACTACTCCATGGAAGATATCACTCTAGAGCTGCTTGAACATGGGGCAGTCAAGGTCGAATGTGTGATGAGAAAACAGGGAGGGGCCTCGAGACCCACCCCTACACTCTTCATCATGTTCGACTGTGACAAGCTCCCTGAGTCGGTGTGTGCTTGTTGGTACCACTACTGTGTGAAGGCATTCATGCCCTGCAGAGGAGTTGCAATTACTGTCACTGCTTCAGCCATACAAATCACTCATGTAGATGTGCAAAGTCGGGGTCACCCGAAGTCTGTGTCAATTTCTCCAAGGCCACCCATGATAAGTCCAAATCGTGTGTGGCCAAGTGTGTTAATTGCGGAGAGCCGAACCCCACTTCTTCAAAGCAATGTGGTGCATATCTCCTTGAGAAAGAGATCCTGGCAGTTTAGGCCCAGGATCATCTCTCATTCTGCAAGGCTAAGGACTTGGTCCTGGTGTGCCCGGCTCTGCCTGGGACGTCTTAGGCCTTAATGCTAAGAAAGACACCCTTTGCTCCTGGCCCATTCTGGCCAATCAGCCTGGTTGTTTCTGTGCCCATTTGGAGCCATTTTGCGGGTTCTACTCAACTCGGGTGCTTCCCTTGTAAAGCTGGCGGTACAAAGGGTTCACACCCAGCCCTGGCTAAAACCAAGGCTCCTCCTCCTTCCCCCAGCGTGACCATTTCTCGTAAGGCGAAACGGCCACGTGCTTCCACCGAGTCATTAGACTCTTAGGAGGCAACACCCCTGAAGTTGGTCGCCAGGCCATCTTCCGTGGTTCCTAAAGCTGCCCCCCCGAAAGAGGACAGCAACAAAGGGCTTCGGCTCCTTCGCCCACGCCTAGTGGTGGGCTGGGTGGCTCGGAGACAGTGGATCCTCGAAAAGAGGACCCGCCTCTGAAGCCGCAAAAGAAGCCGCAATGCCCTCCTAAGGTTTCAAGGTGCAGGTAGAAAAAGAATCGCATGGCAAACCCAAACTCCACCAATAAGTCCTCGAAGGCGACAGCGCCTTCAGCGCATTGTCTTGCCAACAGCACCCAAGGTTCTGCCTCCAGAAAGCGTACGACCATTGCCGTGAGAGTCTTCTCTTCGAATAGGTGCCCCGCGTCTCTTAGCTAGGCCTGGAGGGCATATTACTTCAATAGGATTGCCGTGGAAGCTCGTCTCGTCCCGTTCCCCATTAGCTATCTTTTTGCAGGAGAGCATGCTGGGCGCATGCCCCCTGCCCACCCTCCCGGGGTATAAATGTTTTGCGACCCCACCACCACGCGATGCTAGTCGGGCAGGAGGATGTGCGATTTACACCCGGCATGATGTCTCCGTTCTTGTTTTCGCTTTAGATATCTCCTTTCAGGCAGTAGCTGTGCAACTGCACCTTGATAGAAAGTATACTATTATTTCTGCATACATTCCACCGTCAGCCGACTTCGATGACGGTGGCACGGTTGCCGAGGCCGTATCTCTTTCTCGGTGATCTAAACGATAGACACCCCCTCTGCCCGACTACTCTATTAATCCCCGGGGTCAATTCCTTGCCGACCTGATCGACGAGCTTGAGATTGGTTGCCCTAAATGTGGATAAGTTTATGCATCATTGCACGGGAATCGCTTAAATTTCTAGCCTCAATCTATCTTTGTGCTCTCCGGATGCACAACCCGATTTTGATTGGGGAGTGGTTGATGACCTCCATGGTAGTAATCACTTTCCCAATCAAATATCATTTTCTGGGCCGCTGCCGCCCGAGAGCCCGCCCCGGTGGTATTGGCATGGGCACAGTGTTCTGTGCCCATGACTGAATTCTCTATCTCAGTTGAGGAGTTTAGGTCGGTAGATGAAGTCGTTGAGTTCTTCTCCGGCACCCTCATCGCTGCGGGCCTGGCTACTATTCCTAGAAGGTCTAGCCGTTTTGCACGCCGACCACTCCCATGGTGATCAACTGAGTGTGAGATGGCCCTCAAGCAGAAGCGCTATGCCTACATGCGCTATAAGCCCCGCCCGAACGATTTCACTGTCGATGAATTTCTTTGGGCTAGGTTCAGGTATATTTGGAAGCAAGTCCGCTGCTCTTCTTTTCGGGCATACATGTCTTCACTTAACGGAAAGACCCCTCTAGGAGAGGTGTGGAAGCGAGTCAAAAGGATTCCAGGCAAGTTCTCGCAGGACCTGCCTCCTGTTCTCCTGTAGAATGGGACCTCAATCTCGGACTCCGCATCCGTGGTGGAATCCTTCGCGACTTCTTTCTCCGCATTCTCTATCGGGATCCTGCTCCGCCAGTATTCATTGCACGCCGTGATGTCGTGGAAGGTCGGCGACTGGACTTTACTTCGAGAGGCGGAGAACCCTTCAACGACAGGTTTACTGTGAGTGAATTGTGTTCCGCCCTTGCTTCATGCGCGGACACCGCCCATGGTCCGGATGATGTCCCGTACACCTGGGTGAGCGAGGCATGGCCTTTCTCTTAGATTTGTTCAACAGGATCTGAGTGGAGGGTCTCCTCCCGGATTCCTGGCGAATCGCTACTGTGCTCGCCTTTTCAAACCGAGGAGAGATCACTCTACTCCGGCCGGTTTCTGCCCAATTTCTCTAAACTCCTGCATGTGCAAGTTGATGGAGAAATTGGTAAATGTTAGATTAGCCTTTTTTCTGGACAGCGGAGGCCATCTGTCTTCTGCACAGTACGGCTTCCGCAAGTTCCACTTCACGTCGGATGCTCTGCTCCGACTGGAAAATTCCGCCTGCGAGGACCCCCTTCATTGACAACACTACGCCACGGTGTTTTTTTGATCTGGACAAGGCCTATGAGACTGCATGGCGATAACGTAGCATGGAGACTCCACACGATTGGGGCGAGGGGACGCCTCTCAATCTTTATATCTTAATTTTTGCGAGATCGTCGATTTCGCGTACGGGAGGGATGAGCCCTCTCCGTCCCAATAGAGCAGGAAGAGGGTGTCCCGCAAGGAAGTGTCCTCAGTGTTACACTCTTTGTCTAGAGTATCAACGGCATCACCTCGGTGCTGCCGGAGGATGTTCTTGCTACGCTCTACGTGGACGACCTTTCGATCTCTTTTGGCGCAGCCAAGTTACCAACTCTAGAGCCTCGATTCCAACAGGCATTGACCCACGTCTCTCGCTATGCCAAAGCACACAGGTTTCGGTTTTCCTTTGCCAAGACTAAGGTGGTGCATTTCTGCCGCCATCCACGGCTCCCCCCTCACCCAGACTTGTTTCTTAATAGGGTAGGCCTGGAAGTGGTTGAATCGCACCATTTTCTTGGTCTGGTATTTGACTGACGTCTCACCTGGGAGGCCCATATTTGCAGCCTTAGGGTCTCTTGTACCCGCGGTACGCATATTCTTCGTTCCCTGACGTTTAGAGCTTGGGGCACTGATTGGGCTACTGCCTTACTTTTTTGTCGATCCTTTGTTCGTTCGAAGCTCGACCCGGGATGTGAGTTTTTTGTATTGCGGAAGGTGGACTCGATCCACCACACCGCTCTTCGCCTTCGCCCTGGTTCTGCCCAGGACTCCACCCTGAAGGTTACCACCTTTGGTTATTTGTCACCACGCCTCTGCTCCCAAAGCTTGTACACTACCGGGAGTATTGTGTTCGACCTTTTTGGAGCATACCTCGTGTCACACTGGAACTGTGCCAGTGTATACGGATGGCTCCAAGTCCCAAGAGGAGTTCGGCTTCCATGCTGTATCCCTTCTGTTTGAAGTTAGCGGGGCTATGCCACACACTGAGTCTGTCTTTACGCACAAGCTGGTGGCAATACACCAATTACGCGACATGCCCGGTTCGGAGACTGGATTGTTGTGATCTATAGCGACTCACAAAGCGCCCTGAGTGCTCTCGGGGTATTGGAATCTCCGCATCCCGTAGTTCACGATATCCGTGATGCCATGGTTTTGGCAAGCCAGGCGGATGTTGAGATTATCTTCTGCTGGGTTCCTGGACATGTAGGAATTGTGGTGAATGAGCATGCCGATGAGGGCGCCAAAGAGTCTGCGAGGACTCTGCGACCGGATCAGCGTTTCGCTCTTTTTCTCACACCGACTACATGGCAGGAATACAGGCAGCTCTTCGGGCTGCTTGGCAAAGAAGATGGGAGATGGTTGAAGGGAACTTAAAGTTGCATGCCATTCCGCTGGACTGTTCCCATGAACCTATTCCCCAATGCCGCGAAGGCTTCAGTTTGCATTCTGTCGTCTCCGTATTGGGCACACTCGCGGGACGCCCTGCTATTTGATGGAGCGCTAGCCAGTGCCCTACTGTGAAGACTGCATTGTCCCCCAGACTGTTCGGCACAATCTTGTTGAAAGTCCCACTCTGGGCGATCTCTGCACATGTACCTGTCCCGGTACCAGGATAGGCATGGTCGCTACCGCCTGTCCCTTATACTTGGGACGAGTTTGTGCACATTGACTGGTGGACCTATAGACTTTTTGGGGTAGGCTGGCCTTCTTCCCCTTTATTTAACTAGTTGTTTTTTGTTTTGTTTTTTTATAGTAGGTCACACGTTCCTGCACCGTGGGGCAGGTGGACCTTCCCTGATGCTGGAGCTTGCTTCCTGCTTGTTGCCTTTTTCCTCTTTTATATTTTTATTGTTTTTTTTTGCATCTTATTTTAAAGTAGCCTAGTATTAGGCAGTGTTGAATACGGCGACTAATGCCCAAGTAGGCAGTCGCCAGATGAGCTCTGATCATGGTGACAACAGAAGGCAAAAGTGGGAAAGTGCACGGAAGTCTGCCTCCAAGCGCAGCTTCACCCTACCTCAGTGTTGTGAAGGGTGAGGAAAATCGAGGTATCCCTTTGACTGTTAGAGGTGTTACCTTCTTAACATTACCATGCCGCAATAGTAGAGCCGCCTATTTCTACCTCTTTATTACATGCCTTCCTACCCCTTTCCACACTTGCTTTTCTATCCACAGAGGTTCTGGTTACCTAGCACACTTTCATCCTGTTATGGGTCTTTAGTGGAATGACATTAAGTCCCTACCTGCTGTGAGGGTCAAAAGCCTATTGGCTAAAGCAAATACTATGTAGAGGGTGTATTGGGCTTTCAACTCTGCTCACCTTCTTCCAATATAAGGTAGCTATGCTGTCACCCCTTTATAGTTAAGCTAGAGGACAACTTCACATGAATGGTGAGCTGGGTTGTCAAAGCCTATCAATGCAGGACCTATGGACCCAGTATGTGTAAATAATCACATTCTGAATTTTCTAATCTTATGGAGACTTTTCTCTTAACCTCCCAAGTCATTGGGCGTGTCATAGTATCTATGTTCCATGCATTCTTTTTCTCTTTCACATACCTATGGTGACAAGTGAAAAGAATAGTTGGAATACACATTGCACATAGAGATCTACCTCCAGACCCTTTTTTCTTGTCACTATCCCCATGTGGCAAAGAGGTTTCCTCTTTGCCATCTTTGGAGCTGCTCTCTAGCACCTCCACCTCTGAAAAGGAGAGGAGGTATGTTACTCTCAGACACCTATGGTTATGGTGTCTTCCTCCTCACCCTCCTTTTGGGGTATGCTCCACCTCCTTACCAATGGCAGTCGCCCTTTCCTATTTCAGGGTACTGCAAAGAGGCATCCCAAAATTGACCCATCCTAGTTGGATTGGCTCAATAGGGCCAGCACCCTAAGTGGTTGTTCCTATCAATTACCTTAAGATGAGATGATTTGTGCACAAAGACAATGGAGCTGGGAGGAGGAGGATTCTTAGTGTTTATAAGGGAATCTCCTTCCATTAAGATTTCAGGAATGACATTTTCCATCTTGCAGGTTGTTTCTTTTGAAACCTATCGATAGAAGTCTGTTTTTTCCTGCCATTCAAAATGTTACAGATAAATGCCAGAGCAGTCTCATTAAATAAAGCAGCTGCACAATCTGTAGATACTTTATCAGGATAAATTTTCTCCACAAATTCAGAAATGTCCTGCCCCATGTCAAAACTACCTTCATGTCACTCATAGAAATAGCTTTCTCCTCTACAATCTCCTCTGAGGAACCAATCTCAGTCACCGATCTCAGTGCTGCTGCTCCTGAACCTTTAATGTAGATTTTCACTGGTAAAACAAAAAAAAATAATTGCATGTGCCTTGGCTAATAAAGCAAATTACTCATTAACTGGTACACTTGTAGTGTGATGTTCCTCTGTACTGATGTACCCTGTATACAGTATACAATACAATCACTTAAATCGTTGGTTGTATCTCCCCCCAACCCCCTCAAAAATCAAACATTTACATATACAAATCAAAAAAATTTGAATTGGTTCACCAATTTCAGGCTAAGGAGGGAAATGAAGGGGGAAGGCAATGTTGCTAATGCAGTGGCCAACTTTCCCCATTGGAATTAAATTAATTTACATACAAATGTAGTGCATTCTACTGATAAAGAATTGAGCTTGCACACTAACAGTCTTTTTGGGTGGTAATCTCAAAATGTTTTAGCTATGATATCCTTCAATACTTTAATATACATAATCCAAATTTTAATTCAAAAATTCAATCCACAATGACTTGGTGTCCTTCCTTTCTCAAAAGTTGAAAATTTTTGATAGCTTAAAAGAAACAAAAAATTTATATAAGCTTAGCCTAAATCAGTATATTTAAGAGTGGCTAAAAAATGTAAAGAGAAACTCCCTATTTATTACTGTTCCCATCTAATTGTATCTAAACCCTTTCATTCACTGTTTCACTGGTGATATTCCATAGGGAGGGAATGGCTCACACATAGAAAGTCTATGATTCATTCACCACACTGAGCCTTATCTAGATGAAGCTTATGTCGCCTTCCAGCCACAATATCTGTGTTCGCCCTTACAGTCCCAATGCTTGCAGTAGGATCTATAGATACACCACTTTATTTACAGATCTCCCCTTACAAACTTTCTCTGTGACACAGCCTCAT
The DNA here is from genome assembly GCA_963969495.1 of Ceratothoa steindachneri. Taxonomy (NCBI): domain Eukaryota; kingdom Metazoa; phylum Arthropoda; class Malacostraca; order Isopoda; family Cymothoidae; genus Ceratothoa; species Ceratothoa steindachneri. Next base: position 214,673,110 of record OZ018318.1, read on the forward strand.
TGTGATTGGCATTTAAATTTAAGAAAAAAAAATGCTGTTTCACTGACACCCACTAGAAGAGACCATAAAAATTAAAATACTCCATCAAGTTGTAGCGGGCCAAAAATATATCTCTAATCCCAATCAATCCAACCCGCTTCCTACACTGTCCGGACGTGAGAAATCGAGGGAGAATGAAATGGATTGTATATACAGTCCCTTTACTTACAAAAAAAGTACAATGATAGTTACAGTAATTTATATTTACAAGGGAAGTGTGCACACTTCAAAATGAGACCAAATTCCCCAATCCAAATAAGATACCAAAAGAGAATTTTATAACAGGCGAATACAACAAATTTACTTAAATATATCTACACAAAACATAAAAAACACCAACAACCGAACGAAAAGGGGCACACGCTATCACTTGTGTGCTGGAGGTGGGTGGTAGTAGGCTAACATAAAAGGAGGCAGGATTGTCAGCCAATGCGGGTATGGTGGTCCAGGTGTCTAGCGAGGTATGAAAGCCCTCCGTCTCAGGGCTGGGGGGAGCACTCATCTAGAGAACCCTTCTTGCCGTCCGTCCAAGCTTCCACTCTCTAAATGTATATCCAAACAATCCTCAAAATATAATCTTTTGATAAAAGATTATTTTAAACAAAGTACTATTTTGTTTTAATTATAGTGATATATCAAAACTAGCTACTATCTTTCCAGAAGATTGTACTTTGTTTAAAATAATCTTTTATCAAAGCGCCATAGCTTACTGCACTACTCTACACTTGCTTTGCACCCTTGTAACCAATTCAACGTGTTAAGGAAGTTTCGAAAAAACTTGTCGTTAAGATCAACAATTGATGTAATTATGTTCCCTACAGCTAAAATCCCTTCCCTAGTCCAGCAGTCACAATGAACTATGCTGATCAGTGGAGTTCTCCCAGAGATCCCACAAGTTTTGTCTCAGCTGTTATGCATGCTGTCAATACGAGTTGAACTGTGTGTGTCTGGGTTCCTTGGGCATTTGTCTTTGTCTCTTAAGATGGTGCAGTATTTGTATGTGTTTAGTTTTGGGTGGTGACTGACCAGAACCTTAGCCAGGGTGACCCATTTGTATCTTTAGGGGTGTTGGGAGGGATCTTTCCTCTGGGTTGATGTCAGGTGGAATGGCATTGAGGAGGTTAGTTTAGACCCATATATTGTATGCCTTGCTGTGCTGTGCATGGATATTTTTGTGGGTGATGAGTATCTGGTTTCAGGGTGGAAGGATTTCTTAGTGTCTTGGTGTAGAATGTCCTTGGAGTTTTCTGCATGTTATATCGGGGGGGAGGTAGTCCATGGGTCTTGCATGTAGTGGCATGAGTGGTTTGGGTTCCACAGTGGTTGAGATAGTTTCATGGTGTAGGTAAGTATTCATTATGCTGTGGGTGCAACCTGTTGCTAGGCAGTGCTTTGTTTTTTCTTCTGTAGTGTGTTGAGTTGAGTAAGTGTGATGTTTTGTACCCAGGTTTGGAGGCATAGCCAAGTGAAAGAGAAATGTTATTGCTTGTAGGGGTGGGTGATAGATTCTTTGGATTATCAGAATGTGGTTCCTTTACTCATGTGTTCTTTTTTGTGTTAGCTTTGTTTGCCTTTTCTCATGTGTTGCTGGAAATTTAGTTTTGTATCTTGTGTGACAACAAGCACCGTAGGTATTTTATTTAAGGGGAGTAATGTTTTGCCTAAGTGATGTGTGGATGTTTGTTGTACTCCACTTTGTAGACTGTAGAGAGAAAACAAGAGGATTTTGAAGTTGACATAGTCATTTGTTTCTGTTCCAACCAGTGTTTGAGTCTTATGATGTAGAGTTGTAAATTGTGAGCTGCTTGGGTGAATAGAGATGTCATCTGCATAGCTGTAGAGTGTAATATTGGAGTTGAAGATGGTGTGGGAAACTATGGAAACTATGTTTATGTGGTGTTTGTGATAGCTTACCTTGATGTATTATTTGTAATTATCTGCAAGAAAATTGACAAGCCAGTTTTTGCATAGTTGGAGTAGTGTGTGTAGTTTAGTTTAGTATTTGATTGATGATGTGTATAGGTACCATGTTGAAGAACTTGCCTCTGTCAATTGTTGCATTACTGTCCTGAGGGGGTTAGGGGGCATGGAATGTTCTTATATAAGTTGGATGATGTTGGTAAGTAGACTGGTTGTTGAATGCAATGTGTGTAATATGTTTGGAGGTATTTAGTGGGCCGTTATATTTTGTTTCGTATAGACATTCCATTATTTTTAGAGAGGTGGCCAGAGTAGGTAGATTGGGCAGTATGATGTAGGTACAGTGTGTGGTTTGGCTTGAGGATGGATATGACTGTTGGATCAGTGCTCAAATGTTTTATATTGGGTTTTTAATATTGTCCATGTATTTTGGGTTTGTTTTTGTACTTTGACCCAGGTTTTTGTGAGTTGTCTGTTTTCTGGCCATAGGTTTGGGTTATAATGTTTTATATTTTCTTTCTGGATGTGTTGATTGTTGGCAAGGTGCATGTAAGTCTCATTTATGTCACTGAACTGTGTGACTGAAAGGCTTTGAAGTTTTTTATCAGTATAGTTAGTGAAAAGGTGGTCACAGTCAGCATTAGTGCAAGTGTCTTAGGTTTGTGGAGGTATGGGTTTTTCAAGGGCTATTTGTATGATGATTGGAAGGTGGTTTGAGGATATTGCATTATAAGGTTGTAGATTGTTTTTGGTAGCTACATTAGGTGAGAATAGGGCGAATTATGGGGTGTCATCTTAGGAGTAGGTGTTAAAGGTTTGTGTGTGAGGGTAGAAGGGTTGTTCAAGTGAATAGGTGGTTTGTGTTCTCTGGTGCTGCAGGTGCTCTGTCTGTCCTTGGGATCCTAGCCAGGTTGGGTCATGAACATGTACACTTTGTGTCAAATTATTAGGCAGCTTTGTTTTTTCGTAATAACAGAGTATTTATTTGGTCAAATCCAGATATTTTTCCCCTGAATGATGATGATACCCATCTGTATGTAATGCACCAAAATGAATCTGATCTGCCCATACATCAAGAAACAACGGCCATTTTTGTTAATAGGCATCATTTTTATCGTCCTAAATTATTAGGTAGGTCTAATAAAAATGCTAATTATGCAAAAACAAAGATTTATTTAATGCAACAATTCATTTTTAACAACAAATATAATCATAACAGACTTTATAATGAGCATAATAATATGTTTGAATTGAAATAATAAAAGAAATATGATGTCATAAAGTTCTCAATGATGGATGTATGATCCTTCACATGAAAGAACATCCCTGAAGCATTTATCCATTGAATTAGCCAGGGTAACTACTTTATCTGGGGTAATACTGTTAGCAGCATCTATAATAGCTTCCCAGAGCACATCTTTCATTGAAAACTGCCATCCCTCTTGATATATCTTCCTCTTCAGAACACTCCATAGATTTTCAATCGGGTTTAAGTTGGGTGAACACTCTGAGCACTTTATTAGACAGTGTCCAGAGAAGCCAAATGGCTATAGGTATTCCAGAGATTTCTTAGCTGCATGGGAAGGCGCATTATCTTGCATGAATATCAGTGTTTTCTTTAATGAAACTTTCTGCTTCTTCAACCATGGCTTAAAACTTTCCTCCAAAAAGGCAACATAAGCATTAGATGTCATCTTAATTTCGTCTGGAGCTTTCCAAGGACCAACCAACTTGTCTCCAAGGATGCCAACCCAAAACATAACTCCGCCTCCCCCTTGTTGGCATCTCAAATGATGAGGACGATTTTCACTATTTGCAACCCATCCTTTACTCTATCCATCTGGTCCATCTAGGGTAGCATGGCATTCATCAGTAAAGAGGACTTTTGATAGATCTATCTTCATATAGTCTTCTGCCCATTCGACTCTATTTTGTTTATGAACAGCCTTCAGAGGGGGCCTTGTAACAGGTTTTATGTTTTTGCCTACCTGCTTCAGGATGTGACACCTGGTAGATTTACCATACCACAACGTTTAAACACTTCTTGACTAATCAGACCCCGGTTCTTCACTACTTCCCTTGTTATAAGTGACATGGTATGCCTGGAAATAACCCTCAAAGTACCCTTGTCAGCCCTTGAATGGACAGCAGAAGATTCCATAAATTTCTTCACAGTTCGATGATCTCTTCCCAGGATCTTTGATAGTTCCATTGTTGTTTTTCTTTTTCCAAGCTCTGAGACAATGCTGGTCTTCTCATTTGATGTAAAATCACGATTTTGACCCATAATAATTTAGGATGGTAAAATTGTTGCTGTTTCACGAAAATGGCTGCCATTTGTTTACATCTGCACAGATCCAATTTATTTTACTACAGTATGCGCAGGCAGATGTTGTCATTATCCAGTGGGTAAATACCTTAATTTGAATGAATAAATACTCTATTATTACGAAAAACAAAGCTGCCTAATAATTTGACACGCAGTGTAAGTCAGCCTTAACAAGTATGTTGTTTTGTTATGTTGAAAGGCTTGAGTGCAGGCTCAAAGTTTGATTGACACAATCAACAGGGAGGGTAAAGTATGTACAGATTGATGAAAGTGCAGTCTGTTCTGTTGATGCATGCTTGGATTGTTTGGAGATCCATTGGGTCATATGTGGAATGGATGCTGAGATGATTTGAGTGGTATTTGTAAAGGGGATGTCATTTCTGATGTATGTGATTAGGCTTCTGCCTACATTGCTTCTTTGTCTGTCTTGCCTGGTGTGTGTGTAGCATGGTATTTTTGTTATGCAAGCATGAGTTTTGCTTCCTGGATGAAGGCTAGATGTATGTTGTGATTGATGAAGAATTCCTTGAGTTCCATTTGTTTTTCTTATTCACCATTGTTTAGTTGTAGGATGTGTGTGTGTCTTGTTGGTGTATTCTCGGTCTTGTGGGATGTTGGTCAGAAGGGCTTGAAATGGTTTGGTGGTGATTGTCCGACTGGACTGAAGGGTGGGCTGAGGAGGGGAGGTAGTGCATTGTTGGATCATAGGGTGAGTGATGTGTGAGTTATACAGGTGAATGAGGTATTGTGTGGGTGATGCCTGTGCCAGACACCAGCACAGCATGTGGTGTAGTGGACTAGCTTCTACAAAATTCACACTCGATTGCACTTGGTCTCATTTACAGGGCAGTCTGCAAAAGAGGCAGGTTAGCATAGGCCCTGATTTTATTATTTGTTGGGCCATGAGGCAAGTTCACACCCATGCACTGTTCATATAGGGTATGGAGTGGTAAGATGTGAGAAGGCAAATCCTGATGAGTGGCTCTTGGGCCATGCCCTTGAGGTGCACCTTAGAGGCAAGGGAAAGTGATTCAATTTTGCTGGGCCACCATTGATACAGCTGGTTGTCTTCATTTCAAGGAGCTTCACTCAATGTTGCAACATCCAGAGCATCTTAACATAAAGATGGCCCTCTCTCTTCAACACCACTGGGAGTTGCATCTCTGCAATTGATAAAAATACTGTTGGTCAATGCTTCACTTTGAAGTACCTCTTCCTTTGATGTATCCTCCAGAGCAGAATATCCCTTTACAAATATTCTGCCATGGTCAAACTACATATATATGTTTACCTTTCATTTTGGTTGGCCTCCCTTGTTGTACTTTAATAGTTATGGGGACCCATCACTTTTCACTCATGACAAGATCATCCCCACTCCCATCCGACTGGTTTAGAATGACAATCATTGACAAGTTCCACCAGGGACTGGTCCTCACTAGAAGGAAAGAGACAACGTGAAGAATGATGATAGTGTTTTTGACATCACTCAGTGAGGGGGAACCTTTGGGACCTTAGGAAGGCCTCCTATTCCACCCAAAGAGCCTATAAATATCGGAGACCCTTATGGCAGGTTTTGGGACAGAAGAGTGTTTTGTTGTATGTGCAAAGAGGGGAAGAAATAGTGCTGAGTCTATCACATTATTAACTCTAGTCTCCCCCTTTCTCATTTCATCACATTCATTTTCTTCTTGCCTCCCATTTGACTAATTTTAATCTGATTCAGTTATTTATGTTGGTTCACTTAAGCATACTTCTGTTTTTTAAATTTATATTAAAGCAGCAGAGTATTTTTTGTCACCTTAGCGACATCATTTTTATGTTTCCTCATTGGTCAATCCTTCATTGGTATGTGCATTATTATCATAGTGATTATTATTAATAACTTCTGATCCAATGTCGCAGGTTGGGACCCTATTCAGCCCCTCTCAGAGGCCTGGAGCCAACCCAACTCATGATGTAACTATCAGACTGGTGATGCCAGTGGTACATCTTAAGTTTTCAAATAATAAACCGATCAAATCGAGGAAAATCAAACTTTTGACAATTTATTTTTATTCAATCACTAAACCCCTCCAATTTAAAACTAAAGTTAACTTCTCATGACCGTTGAAAACCTCTACACTATAATAAACTATCATACCTTAAACTCAACAATTATTTGCCTAAAAACTAGGTATATTTATTACAGCCATTAACTTTTTTAGCTTGATTGGATACAAATCCCTCCAAAGTTATCAGCCATAAGTTCAAAAAATAAATAAATATCAGATTTACTTTGTATTATATGAATTAAAATGTTTTCATTTTATTACTATTTAGATTTTATTTATTATCATTTATGATATTTTCAGACTAATCAATGTTACTTACTTTTCAGATATACATGAGCAGATTATAGCAAATCTTGCCAATTTTTCCTATGATCCCCTCAATTATAAATGGCTCAGAAATTTAGGTGTGATAGACATATTTTTGCAAGAAATTATACAAAATACTGGAAAACTTCAACAATTTAGTATCACTGGCTTATGCAACTTAGCAGCTGGTAAGTAGCAATTTAATAATGTTTTTTATTTGATGTTTCCTAGCTACTCTATGTAATTTGTGGTTTTTATACAATGTATTTGTACAGTAAGTGTATACAATTACTCAAAGCATGTTCACCCTGTAAGGGGTGCGGCGATTTGCCATCCTGGCTGCCATGCCGACGGGACTCAGCACCCCATCCGACCCCAGCTTTGCCTCTTCTCCTTCTTTCAGACAGCCTGTATTTCTCCCCTACAACCTCTCCCACAACTTTCTCTGGTCATCCTCTATTTTCACAGGGTAGATGCTGACCTTATTCTCAGTCAACTATCCCAGATCAGGGCTGAGGGGGGAGGAGACAATGTTTCCTAACCCCTGAGCTCCAGTTTGATATGGTGGGTTTTTAACAACCTGCTTCATCCCCACCCATACCTTCCTCACATCCCTTTTCCTTCTCTCTTCACACATAATCAATTTTACGCCGCATCCAATGCTGAGGGACTGCCAGGTCACAAGGCAGGAGGGGTGGTCTTGAATGATGGCACCTGGCACTGCCAGGCCTGTACGTACCCCTTGCAGGGCAGGCTTCTGCCAAGGGGTGATGAGTGTGTCCATCTCGTGAGAAAATTAGGGTCACCATGTCCAATGATGCAAATTTAAAAAAAAAATCTTCCCCTTTCCCCCTCACAATCAACGGAGCCGCCCTCAGGCAACTCCACAGTAAAAATGGAGAAAACCCTCCCCCCCTGTGCTTGTGCAGGGGACCCTCCAAATTTCTCTAACTGGAGAGGAGGCTTACTCCTCTCCTTCACCTATGGGTGTAGGGGACTTCCCCTCACCCCCTTGTCTGGAGGTGCCTTCGGGCACGTCCCTCTTTCCAGCGGCAGTCCTCCCTTTACTTTCCATGGGGACTACCAAGAAAGCCAGTAGACAGCCCATAGCTGACCGCTCCCCATTGAAGCAGCTCGGTAGGGCAAACCCCCTTAGGGGGGAGAGGGAAGCCAGGCCCCTTCGGTTGCTTCCCTCAAAAGACCTGCTGGCTGGAATTCTAAACCTAGTGGGGCTCAAGACCTGTGCATCGCAATACAATACTAATGGCACTGCTGATGTTGGGGGGGGGGGAAATAGAGGCCCCACCCAAGATAGACATGGTCCTTGAGGCAACCCACCTCAGACGGTAGGTCCTTTCATGGGAGCAAATCCGGGCTTGGTGCCAAGCACCAAACTCGAGTCCGCTCCTATGCAAGGTCCTCCTCAAATGGCTAGAGTTTCCAAGACAGTATAAGAAGGGGAGGGATCTCCTCCTCCTACCGGTGCCTCAAAGACCGCCAAGACCTTCTCCATCTCGGGGAAGGACCTTGCTGAGGCCTGTCCATCTAGCCTGGGGGATCCTGTCGGTGGAGGGGATAAGAGGGTTCATTCCCCGCCATCCTCTCCAAAAAAGAAAAAAAAGACTAAAAAGACTCGGGACTCCTCTCCATCGGGGGGGGGGGGACTGCAGGGACGGATGGGTCTGCTGCCATTTCAGTAAGCGACCAGAGCAAGATCGGCACATCCGGCCCCTCTCCTTCCCCCACTCCCCTGGGTACAGAGCCACTGACTATGACAAAAAGTGCTAGAGCGCAGAGTAGAGTCTCGATTACATCGGGCCCCTTATTCAGAGATTGCCCGGCGTTTTTGAGCCCGCTGGCTTCAGATGCTTCCTCATTATTCACTCCACTGATGGCACCATGTTGGCTAAGGGTAACATAATTCATCAGAGGAGATCTTTAGCTAGTGTGATTGGTAGAGAGCCGAAGGTGACCTGTTTCTTGGACGGGAGCCTTCTGGTCAATGCGGCGGATCCCTCCGAGGCGGCCAAGATAAGTGCTCTTCAGACACTTGATGGCACCCTGGTGAGTGTGACCCCGCACTCTACCATGAACTTTGTGAAAGGAGTAGTTTATGTGAGGGAACTTGTGTACTACTCCATAGAAGATATCACTCTAGAGCTGTCTGACCACGGGTCAGTCATGGTCGAGCGTGTGATGAGAAAACAGGGAGGGGCCTTGAGACTCACCCCTACACTCTTCATCTCGTTCGACTGTGACAAGCTTCCCGAGTCGGTGCGTGCCGTTTGGTACCGCTACTGTGTGAAGGCATTCGCGCCACTGCCGTTGAGGTGCTATTACTGTCACCGCTTCAGCCATACGAATCGCTCATGTAGATGTGCAAAGTCGGGGTCACCCGAACTCTGTGTAAATTGCTCCAAGGCCGCACACGATAAGTCTAAATCATGTGTGGCCAAGTGTGTCAATTGCGGAGAGCCGCACCCTGCTTCTTCGAAGCAATTGGTGCATATTTCTTGAGAAAGAAATCCTGGCCGTTCAGGACCAGGATAGTCTCTCATTCCGTGAGGCTAAAGATTTGGTCCTGGCGTGCCCTGCTCTGGCCCATCCAGGCCAACGAGCACGGTTGTTTCCACGCCCATTCGGAGCCCTTCTGCGTATTCTACTCAACCCGGGCGCTCACCTGGTAAACTGGTGGCAGAAAGTGTTCACAGCCAGCCCCAGCTAAAACCAGGGCTTCCCCCAGCGTAACCGTTTCCTGTAAGGCGAAACGTTACGGGAAACAGCCACACACCTCCACCGAGTCGTTAGACTCACAGGAGGCAACACCCCTGAAGTTGGTCGCCAGGCCATCTTCCGGAGTTCCTAAAGCTGCCTCCCGAAAGGAGGACAGCAACAAAGGAGCTTCGGCTCCTTCGCCCATGCCTAGTGGTAGGCTGGGTTGCCCCGCCTACCAAGCCGCAACGCTTGCCTAAGGTTTCAATGCGGAGGGAGGAAAAGACTCGCATGGCGAGCCCAACCTCCCCAAATAAGGGCTCAAAGGCGACAGCGCTTTGTCCTGCCAACAGCGCCCGGGGTTCTACCTCCAGGAAGCGTACGACCATTCCCATGAGAGTCTTCTGTTCGAAGAGGGCCCCCGTATCTCCTCCGAGCTTGGCCTGGAGGGCATATTGCTTCAATGGAATGCCGTGGACTCCGGGCCAACTGGGAGGAGCTGTGGAGGCTCATCTCCTTCCGTAACCTGTTAGCTATCTTTTTGCAGGAGACCATGCCTGGCACATACCCCCTGCCTACCCTCCCGGGGTATAAGGGTTTTGTAGTCTCCCTCTGGGGAGACTACTCTTTTAATTCCAGGGGACAAATCCTTGCCAATCTGATCGAAGAGCTTGAGATAGGTGTCCTAAATGTGGATGAGTTTACGCATCGCTGCCCGAGAACCGCTTCATTTTCTTGCCTTGATCTACTTCTGTGCGCTCTGGATGCACAGCCTGATGTTGATTGGGGGTTGGTCGATGACCTCCATGGTAGTGATCACTTTCCCATTTATCTTTTCAAGGAGGTCGTGGCAGTTCAGGCTGCAGACACACACTTTCAGAGATGCCAAAGAATTTGTTCTGTTGCTTCCTGTGCAACCGGAGACTTCCTACGCCTCTCAAGTTAAGAAGGCACCTTATGCTCCTGCCTGTTCCCGGCCTACGAGTACACAGCTTTCACACCCATTCAGAACCCTTCTGCAGATTTACCCTACTGGTTCTTTCCTAGTACTGCTTGCAGCTCTACAGGCTTTCCTATGGATGTCCCCCAAGTAGCACAGTACCAAGAAAGCCAGAGCTCCTACCCACCCCCGTACAAGGAGGGTCTCATGGCTGTGAGATTCTCCTAAAGACAATTGATCACAGAGTCTGAAACCAAAAGTTTTGAGGCAAAGGGAGGAAAATACTCCCATGATCAGCCCTATCTCCCCTACTAAGTCCTCAAAGGCGTCAATGTCTTTTACAGTCAACTCCTTTCAGAGTTCTGCATCTAGGAAGTCTACAACTATTCCTGTGAGGGAATGGCCTGCATCTCTGAGTTAGGTTTGTAGGGCAATTTCATTTATTGGAATTGCTGTGGCCAACTGGGAGGACATGTGGAGGCTAGGCCTCTCCTGTTCCCCATTAGCCATCTGTCTCCAGGATACCATGATGGGTGCATGCCTTTGCCCACCTTTACAGAGTATAGGAGTTTTGCGACCCACCCACCACAGGATGGGGATTAGACAGGTGGATGCACATTTTACACCTAGCATGATTTCTCCATTCTTCTACTTGTACTTGCTTTGAATAAATACCTCCTTTCAGGCTATGGCAGTGCAGCTACAACTAGGTAAGAGGTATACTTTTATTTCTGTGTATATTCCACTATCAGCCATCTTAGAAGTGGGAGACTTCTGCTATGTCTCCTCCTCATCAATTTAAATGGTTGGTAGCCCCTCTAGGGGAGGGACTACACAATCACTCTCAAAGGTTAGGTCCTTGCCAATCTGATTAAAGAGTTGTAGGTAGGTGTCCTGAATGTGGATGAGTTTATGCATCACTGTCCAAGAACCACTTAATTTTTTTGTCTTGATCTGTCCCTCTCCAGATACACAGCCTGATTTGGAGTGGGAGGTGGGTCAATGAACTTCATGGCAGTGATCATTTTCACCCCTACAAATTATTTCACCCTCAGTGAATTTTGTCAAGCTATGGCTAGGTCAGGTATGTTTCAAGACACACTCACGACTCTTATCCTCAAGGATAATGTGACCACAATCTAAGACACCACATTCATTTTCTCCTCATTCTCTTGCTGGATGGTGCTCCACCAGCTACATTGTACAGCCTGAAAGTGTCACACTCAGGAGAAATTGAGTGGAAACTGGCTGGGGTAGAGTGATCTCCACATTTCATGCATCTGTCAGAAATTTGAAGTATGAAGTACTGTGCATGATGTGTATAAGCAAGTGACTCAGTGTCCAAAGACATGAACAGATGCTATCACTTCTGATGAAGTGCTACAGGTATTCACCCAATCACTAATAAAATCTGTAACACAATCTCCTTTTTAAATGGAATTGTAAGCCAAGTGTACACAGAATTCTGAAGAGTGCTAAATGGAAATCTTACATCATGAGATTATTACATGCCTTGAATGAGGATGATTTGGATTGCAAAATGGTTTTGTGAATCGTTCTGAGTAAAAAAAAAAGAGGCTAATTTGCAGACAAAATTGTATGGTCTGTGGAGGCTACATTTAAATTAAATTATATAATTAATCATAATAATTCATTGCACATACTGTTCACAAGAAAATCTACACATTTATACGGAATGATATGTAAATTTACTGAGTATAATTGCTGTGGGTTTTCTTTCTTACAAAGATTGTATTGGTCCATTCTTTATTGATGGTACACTTACCAGCCTTAGCTATCTCTACATGCTTCAGGGAAAAGGTCTTCCTTTAATTTAACAGATCTCTTACTTTCAACAAGATGGAACAGCACATAACCATCATGATTTCAAGAACTACCTTGAAAGAAATATTTCATAATCAATGGATCAGATAATGAGGTAGTATCGAGTACATATTCACACATTTGACCCCCTTTGACTTGTTTATTCGGTCATTTGAAAAATGAAGTATACAATAGAAGACCTACATCATTTAAACAATTAAAGAGCATATTTGAAGAAGTGGATAGAAATATCCATACAAATATTTTTGTTTTGAAGTCTGCCAATCACTGAATCAAAGAGTGTCAATTTTGGGTTTGCCTGTTATGTTTTTAAAAAATGTATAAATGTTTTGGGGACATTGTATGCATAACGACCTTTGGTACATTCAAAGAAATTTGAAATATTTTGGTAGGGGACAAATTAATAAACAACACAAAGCAAGCAATTTAGAGGCTCATTACTGACCAATATTTCAGTCTTTGATTGTGAAAAACTTTTGAGAAATTTTATATTAACCAAGATAACTTACAGGAAGCTTCCAATGAATTTCAATTTGGAATAGAATCTCATCAGGACGCTTAGAAAAATGATATATCTAATGCGTGTGCAAAACTTGAGTCATTCTCTAAAAGAATGGCTGCTATGGTAAAAAAAAATATGGGAGCACCTCTATTTATCACATGACAATCAAAGCTTGCTTTTATTTCCCTTGTGGCAACTATTCTATCTTAATATAAATATGTGACATATTTTATTTAAAATAAATAAAAGCTCAGGACTAAATGAAATGCATTTTTTATTTCATCAGTTTGAGTTTAAATGCTTTATTTTCAGAGGACAGGACAAAAAGTTTAATAGTGAAAAAGGGGGGCATTGCTGCAGTATCTTCACTTTTGGATTCCTCAAATGAAAAATGCATCATTGATGCGATTGCAACACTTATATTTTTGACATCTAATCAAGATAAAAGAGGTAAAACATTTTTTCCATTTCCTTGAGTTGTTTATTATTTATTTATTTATTTTTTTTTTAAGGGGCTATCTGGCGACTGCCCACTACCTTGAGTTGTTTAATTTGTTGGAAGTAGAAAGGATTCAATAAGGGGTAGGCTTTTTATTTATTCCTCAAATCTCTTTTCCTCAATTTCAATACACAATAATTGTGGGTTAAATCTAGCTCGGAAAAAAAGTCTCATTTTTACCCCTTATCTGCAGTCATTTAAAATGCCTCTTTCTTTTCAATTTTTCAATATAGAGTCACAGGTTAATGTGGGATCTGAACCATGGCATTTACAGCTTATGGTAGTTGCCATGTTGGCTGTGGAAACATTTCTTCCCACCATGAGCAATGTTAAGACACATTTAACTATAGCTATTATTATTACTTAAAACTAAGAAAGGAAAATGAATGAGGGCCACTCTGCCCAAAAGGTGAATAAGAGATTTGTAAAGAAAGTGGTGTTATTGGAGGAAGTAAAAATGTGTGGAAGATATATAACCACAGATCCACCACCTCCCTGAAGGCATTCTCTGGTGCATATATCTGTACTGCTTATGGTGGCTGGCTGGGCTTTACTGGCTTGTGTGCTGCCAGGCCAACTAAAAGTCTGACATCCTGTCTCTGGGACTGCCACAACAGATCTTCAGATCTTGTTGATGATAAGTATGACATTAGAAGGAAATTGACCCTGTTGAGCTGCCTCTCTGGCAGCTTAGGAGCAGTGACCTTTGGGCACCGACCATCCACTGGGCAACTTCTGGTTGGTGTGCATTCCTGCTGAGGTGTGTACACTACTCTTTAACGCACCCAGAATGTCAGGTGACATCTGGAGACTTGTGTGCACTCATGGGCCCAACACCCACAGTTTACCTTTTCTGCCACACTACTTGTAGGAGGATATTTAGCTTCACTACTTTCTTTAATCCCTCTTTACAAACTTTCTGGGTGATATTGGCCTCATTGGTATTGTGCTTAAAATTTGAGTTGGGGGAACTACCATTGGGAAGGGTAGAGACACTGGGGGCATGGTAATATCAAATGTGAAACTGGCAAAAAGAAATTGCTGGAACATCACTACTATCATGATCTAAGTACTAAGTACTTGGTGAAATGTCTGTACATAGTTAATGTGAATGGTGAGTAATGAAACTGATAAATAGGCTGATTAGCGATTACACTGCCCAACAATGATTTTGCTACAGAAATGAGTAAGTAGTTTTCTATTGTAGTGTTTTGCGTAGATTATGAAAATGACCTTTATCTTTCATAAAATGACTTGAGTTTTTTGTAATCTGCACATTTAATTTTTTATTAATATTATATTATTCAGTATATACAGGTATAAAATATTTATTATTTTTATTTTATTTTACAAAAAGTACAAAGATAAGTCAAAACAAAAAGCTTATTCATTAAAAGAAATTAATAAGTCCTTTTAATACATTTCAGAGTGGTATTATAAAAATATATTTAAAAAAATAATGAAGATTTAAGATTTTTTAAAAATTGCTGAAATCTATATACTTCATATATTTTTTAGAATATATAGGCTTCTTTTTATGTACAACATCTTGTCTGTCTCTGTGAATGGTCCAGCAGAAGTCAGCAAGCATTACAGGACTCCATTTTCCTTTATAACAATTTTCTATAGTAGCAATATCTTGGTGGAATCTTTCACCATGCTCATCACTGACGTATGCTGGTTCTCTGGAAAGAAAGACAGATGGGAATGCAAAAAATGCACTTTTAGTGACATACTACATCCCCACTCATAATAAGACCCAATCAAATTCTGAACAAGCATGTGGTAATTTTCTGATTTGTGCCTTCCAAGGAGATCATTACATACATCTTTGAAACTATGCCAGGCCTCAAATTCTGGCTTGCTCAATTTTGCCTCAAACTCACTATCAACCATAAGTTGTTGAATCTGAGGCCCAACAAAGATTCCTTCTTTAATTTTAGTATCACTAATCTTAGGAAATTTTGTTTTTAAATATAAGAAGGATGGCTGGTCATACTTTAAGGCTTTCACAAATTGTTTCATTAAACCTAATTTTATATGAAGTGGTGGAAAAATTATGTTTTCCTTAGGAACCAATGGTTCATGTATGACATTTTGACAACCTACTTTTGTCTCTTCTCTTAAAGGCCATTCTGTGCATATGTAATGTTCTCTCCGAGCTCTACTGCCCCACTGGTACAAAAAACATGAATTTTGTGTAGCCTGACTTCAAGCCATTTAAAATGGCTACTCCCTTAAGGTCAGCACTAATCAACCATTTATGTTCACTGTATGTTGAGGGTTTAGTGAGTGGGTAATCCCAGTCCCACTTCCTGGACATATATTTTATTACCGCACTGAGGTGAAGCATATCCAATACACCTACCTTAGCCACTTCCGGTGAATAAGAATAACCCCGGTGCGTACCCTTTTGATCAAAACTAAGATGATGATCCCCTGAGTGTGTTCTCCACTCAGTATAAGCCAACCGCGGGTGGGTTGGTGGAATAATGAGTTTTAAGCCGAGTGGATTGCTTAAAAATTGCCAAGGGATCGTCCAAATTAGTTAAACACACATATACAAAAATAATCTTTAATGTACATGTATTTGAAATAAACACAGCGTATATAAATATAAATAGGATTAATCTTGCACTGAATAAATAAGTCTACAAAAATGTTGTGTGGATTACTTGCAGATTACTCACTGGGATGTTTGCGTCCGTCTTAATGACACCATACAGAACGAAGGGAATATTATTATTGAGTTAAACACTGAATTAAATAAGCACTTCTAATATTCGAGGGTATGGGCTCGGGATGAGAATTCTAGTACACAAATAAACTGGTGAAGTTAGGGGGGGGGGAATAATTCAATTAATGATACCTTTGAGTTTGTAAGTATTTTTGAAGGAGGGGGGGCGATGAAGATCTTCGTCTGGTGATGATGATCACACCTAGTTCGGTTGTCCGGGGTTACCGAATGAGAGGGTAATCCTAGACCGGTGATATACTGATCCTTTGCCGGATCATGAAGGTGAGCCAAGTGGTGACTCAATCGGACTTCTTCCTCGAAGTACCGGTCCGATTATTCGGCTCCTGGAGTCGGTAGCCAAAACTGATTACCTAGCTACATCTAGGGTAATCCGCAGAGGGAGCTCCTGTGTAACCTCAGACTCTGAAGGGGGGGGGGGCTGCGAGAAGTTTGGCACCTACAAGTACCGTGACAGCAACAACCAATTCTCCGAGAAGTTCCTTCCTTGCAGCAGGCGAACGGTTTCTTAGGTGGATCGAGTTTCACACAAACTTGACGTAGGTCCAAGGGCTTCTGACTGATTCCAGGGAGAAGTCTTCCTTTTATTCATTCCATGAGCAAAAATCGAGAGAGCGAATCGAATTCTCATAAAAATCTATATCTTCGCGCGAAAGACCTTTTTTTCATCTTTGGGCCGATGATACTTCTTTCATGCCTTCGAGCCACCCCGCAGTTTACAATGGTGCAAAAAGGAGCGATAGAGAATTCAAGGCTGGTGCATTTGGAAATATGGGAGGGACACATAGCTTGTGTTGGAGTATTTCTGCGTACACCTATGTATGCGGTATTCAGACTTCTACACTGTATTTAATGCTTTTAAAATGAAATCTAAATTCTTATATATTTCTTTCAAAACAACAGAGTGAGCTACTAGTATCAATGGTAGTTTATTTCCATTATGCAGAAGCACAGCTTTACTACTATATAAAGAAGCATCAATGAAAAGTCTCCATTGACTGGGTTCATAATGTATATCTAATTCTTCAAAGAGATGTGGAATATTGTTACAGTAGTATAAATTGTTGTCAAATGAAAATTTATCTTGTAAATTGTTTGATCAAATGCGAAACTTAGTAATTCGAACATCTTCTGCTACTAAGTTTCTTTCTTTCACTCTCAAGACCAGTAATTCACTCTGTTGCATTGTTAAGTTTAGATCTCTTACAAGATCATCTAGATGAAGTTGTGAGAAAGGTTTTGGAGTAGTATCAACAATTTCAGGAACATAAATTTTTCTTTGATTTTTTTTTAAATGTTAATGAACCACATATGTAGCAGAATTTATCTGGGCTATTTTTACACTGTCCTCTTGGCATTTTAATTAAAATTGTTGCTTTTATTTAAAATTCTATTGTTAAATAACATGAAAATAAGAAATAAAAGAATGAAATTCATTAAAATCTTCAAAATTTGACAAAAATAGTAATTGGCAACTTACAAAAAACTGGAGTCATTTCGTTAAAAATGACTTCCATTTTATAAATATATACATAAAATACATTAAAATTTTTTATTCTAATCTTTGTAGTCGACAAAAAGTTAAATTTTGTTACATTTGTACATTCCTAGAAACTTTTTTGCTTTATCTAATGCATCTCATTATTTTACCTTCCCCATTTAACTTTTATGTATATGATGTATTTTACCATTAAGTTTGTGCTCTTACACAATTTTTTTTTTTTTCAGAAATTGTTGATGAGATCACACACCAGAAAATTAATAAACTCTCCCATCATGAAAACCAGAGAATAAGGAATTTAGCTATCATTTTTACTTCAGAAATTTAATTCCTCAAACCAATGTTTAAGTACTGTTGTGGCACATTTAGTAAGCTTTTTGAATACACAAAACCCATACATTATAGTTCTCAGTATTTTTTAACAGTAGGACAGACCCATTGCGAAACTAAAATCTTGTCTCCTGAACTAGTGAAGTATTTTTGCAAAGTATCTGGTGATACCAATCCTATTCATTTCAAACCAAATTTAGGAGAGAAGGGTCCAAAATTTGAGAAGCCTGTAGTTCATGGTGCTTTGTTAAACAGCTTGGTATCCAGTGTTATAGGAACTAAGCTTCCTGGACCAGGCACTGTGGTTGTAAAACAAGAGCTTAATTTTCCATCTCCTTGTTATGTGGGAGAAGAAGTATCTGTTGAAGTTGTTGTCAGGGAGGTTCGGAAGATTATAACTGTTGACTTTTGCTGTAGATGTTTAGATAAAGTGGTTTTGCATGGTTATGCAAAGCTAGTGTATACTACTATATCATAGGTTTCGTTTAAAGAAGTGTTTATTATCATTGTTCATGTTATAGTCCACAATGAGTGGAGGTCAGGAAATGATCCTTCAGACCTTGCGGCAGGCCACAAGTCAAATTCCAGCTGAGTTTAAACCTGCAGAAGTCTTACTGGAAGATTGGCAGACACAACCAGGGTTTTACTCCACTTTAGTTGAGGTATGCTTCTGAATATACTACTGTAATCAGGCCTAAATCAGATAAAGCTCTTTGCCCATTTACTTTGAGTCTATTTTCAGATTAGGTTTGTGTTCCCAAGTTAAAGTTCTACCTTGTTTTATCAGATATTTTCAGAGCACTCTCTTGAAGTGAATGTGAGATGGTTAGCTGTTTTGTACTTTAAGAATGGAGTGGATAAATATTGGAGGAAAGCGGCACCTATGTCCATAGCAGAGGAGGAAAAGGTATGCAATTGGTTTCCTCATTTATATTCCACCTATTTCAAAGGTTTAAGATTTAATGTGCACTTGAATTTCATTGGTATTCTTCATTTTTTGGAATGCAATGATACAAGTTTTCTTCTAATTTTAATCATACAATTAAAATATAAAATTACTTCATTTACCATAATCTGAGTAATTTGCTTCCATGTATTTCAAGCCCTTATTTTCCTATTACATATTTATAATTACTTGCTAGTGATTGTTATTGGACACAATTAGGAATCTTTTCCATTTGTTGGTGTTGAATCTTTGTGTTTAATTATCACTGCTTTTGCTCAATACCATTTTGTCTGTTATTTTGATATTAATCTTCAAGTATCATCAGCTATGAAAATTGATTTGAGATTACTGACTAATAAGTATCATCCTTGCATCTTTCTACCATGAGTGTACAGTAAATCCTTAATATTAAAAATAGCACTTGAAGTTAAGAGCCCCTTTGCACAATACCACCTTGGTGGAGTCACCATTTTTTCACACTCTCCAAACATGTTAAGAATAGAGCTCAGTCATTCTCTTAATAGCTGCACTTGCAGTGACCTTGTGTGTGAATAGTTCCTTCAGGTTCCAAGTAATTATGCGGTGGCACACCAGCTTGGATGCCCACAACAATGCATTCCCTCACCACTACAATTCTGGCATTTTTGTGCTCGGCCAAGCAGGTGTGCCACCGCATTGTTTCCATGGAAACTGAGTATGCCATTCCCACAGAACACAACTTTCGGTCTGGCCATGTTGAGAATGACCTCTATTGGTGTGAATGGTTGCCATGAAAAATGCTGATGCCACCATAGTTGTGTTGTGTGATGAGGCCCTAAATGCAAGACATTAATTATCTTTCCCTACTTCAACCTGGCATCAGGAACTTTTATCTGCAAGGATTTTGTGGTTCCAATCATTTAAAATGAGCGCTGAGGTGGTCCGTGGAACTTTGTGTGGAGTAATTTCACTGATGCATCAAAATGCGCCCTTAGATTGTGATATCTAATATTTCCACCTGTAGGTTGCAAGAGATCAGGGCTTGAGGGCTCCTGGGCATTGGGGCACAATTAATATGAATGGGTTGGTGACCTCCCTGTGGCTATTCTTCAGTGCATAAAGCTTTACCCCTTTGTTGGCCTCCAGGCCAACTAAAAGTCAAGGGTCCAGTCTCTGGGTCCGCTACAACAGATCTTTAGTTTAGTACAATCTATTAAGGAAATCTGCTATGTCACCCTGCCTCTTCGCCTGCTCAGTTGGGGATTGACTGGTCCAGTGGGCTTCTGGTCAGTGCGTTGCTCCATAGATGTGAACAATATGATTAACTCCCAGAGTGGACCCCTGAAAAGTTTCCAAACCAAAGATGGATGAGCAAGGATGAGGAAAATGCCCCCTTTTACCTTTTCAGTGGTCATAAGTTTTCAGTCTTAGACTTTGGTTTGCATTCAAATTTCTGGCTATTTTCTGATCAGCAAACCCTTGCCTAACCTTGGTGTTTGGGTGGGAGAGGCATTTGGCAGTACAACTCTGACTGGTAGATAGGCTTCCCTCCTACCATCATCTTGCAACAAAGAGGTTCCCCTTTGCCATCCTTGGAGTCGCTTTCAGACAGCTCCACCTCTGAAGAGGAGGTGCCATCTCAGGTGTCCCTCCAACTAATAGCTGAGAGGGGGAGTGTCCCTCTTCTATGTCTATGAGTAAGGCAGCTTTCTTCTCGCACTCTTCCTTGGAGTCACCCTCAGATGACTCCACCTCTGCACTAGCTGCAGCAGCACCTTTTCTTTCAAAAGGGACCTCCAAGAAAGCAGCAAGCAGGCAGCATAGAATTGACCACTCTAAGTGGGAGTGGATCAACAGGGCCAAAGGTTTGCAGGAACCATCTGGGTGTGGCCCATGCAGACATGAATTGCAAGGTTACTGTTTGCTGGTGTGCCTTCATCCTTCTTCCAATGGAGGTCAGCCTGTTTGTCCCAATAACCTTTGTTACAGGAAATAAGCTTAGAAAGTCCTAAGTTGGGATCTGTGATACCTTGGGGAGTATGGCCACATGGAGGCCCCCATGAGGTGGAAATGGCCCTCGAGGTGGCCTTGCCCCATAAGGCAGTGTCTCCCAAGGGGGTGGAGACAACCCCGAGTCAATGTCCGTCCCTGTGGAAGAGCCTCCCTAGGCTGCACAGGCTTGTGAGGACTCAAAAATAGAGGAGGGACCTCCTCGCTGAGTTGGTGCACCTTTGCTAACCAAGACCCATTTTGGAGGATATGTCTGATACTGACCCAACCAGCCTTCGACCCCTTCTGCTGATGGAGAAAAGAGGGCTCACTCTCTGCCCTCCTGTCAAAAAAAAGGGACAAAGACCAACAAAATAAATTAAAGAACCCATCTGGCGACTGCTTACCAGTGCAAAAGTTGCCATAATGGAAGAAGACAAAAAAGAACTGGGGTTTCTCTCCCATGGTGATTCTGGGATGAGACTGGTTCCCTGCTCTTTCAGCATGTGACCAGGCCACGACTGGCTCGTCTGGCAGTGAGACGCATGCAATGGTAAAGACTGCAGTTGCAAGTAGGGTGAGTGTAGCCTTGGTGACATTGGGGCCTCTCATCAAGAGGCTGCCTGCTGTCTTTGAACCAAGTCATGTCAACCTGAAATCTGGACAAACTGCTCAAAGTCATTGCATGATAAATTCATATTGTGATGAGCCCAACCTTGCTTCCTTGAACCAATGTAGCTAGTATCTTTTCCACAAGGAGGTCCTAGCCATTCAGCATGTGAACTGACTCTCTTTTAGTGAGCCGCCTTAGGACTTGGTCCTATCATGCCCTTTGCTACCTGGGACATATTATGCTTATATTCTTTAAAAAGGTACCCTCAGTTCCTCTCCCCTCTATCCCTATGAGCACAGTCGCTTCCGTGCCCATTCACAACACTTGTGGCGGTTCTAACCTTCCCAGGCGCTGCTGCCCTGGTAGAGCTGGTCTCTTTAAGTGCTTGCACCCTGCCTCAGCTAAATTTGGGGCTCTCCCACAAACCATTACCCTTGTGTAGCCTGTTACACTTGGTACCCAGAGGGGCTGCATGTCCTCCCGGCCTGAGTACAAATTTGAGAAGCCCTGATTGACTTAAACTCTATGATGGGGCCTGGGAGAGTTGTTGGTGTGCTTTATGCCATGGCGGCTTCAGGTCACTTTGTCATCTTCACGTTGGGCACACTCACAGGGCACAACCCTGCTGGGGGGTACCCTGTGTATCCTATTACACTTGGTACCCAGATGAGCTGCACATCTTCTGGCCGAAGTGCAAATTAGGGAAGCCCGGCTGTCACTGGGTTGATGTGAACTCTGATGGGGCCTGGGAGAGTTGTTGGTGTGCTTTCCCCACACCTCCTCTCAGTACTACTTTACCTTTTATTATTATTAACATTATTATTATTATTCTTATAATTTATTATTATTTAATATTTTTATTCACTATTATTATTATTATTATTCATTATTTATTATTGTGTATTATTATTATTTATACATTATATATTATTATTACGGCTATCCCCTCAACCTTTTCTACCTGCATTTCATACCAGGAGGATGTTCTCACAGGACAAAGTTCAGTCGGTAGCCATGGTACCTTGGTGGACTGCAAGCCATCCTATTCCTTTCCAGACTTGCTTTTCTATCCACAGAAGTCCTGGTGTCCCAGTGCACTTTTGTGCTCCTATGAACCCTAGTTGAGTGGCAGTGTATACCGTGAGGTTCCTACCTGCTGTGAGACCAAAAAGCCTGCTGGCTAGGGTAAGTATTAGGTATGGGCTGTGTTGGGCCATCAACTCTGCTTATCTTCGTACAGTACACATGTAAGGTTGCTATGCCAGCACCATCCTTTAGAGTTAAAGCTATAGGACAATTTTGCCTCAATGATAGGATGGGAAAGTCCATCAACGTTGGACTGGGACTGATTATGTGTAAATGAGCACATTCTCGAATTTCTGATCCAATAGAGACTTTTTTTCTCTTAATCTCCCAAGTCATTGGGGGGGGGGGGTCATAGTATCTATATTCTATGTGCCCTTTTTTCTCTTATTCTAAAATGGTTACAACAGAAGGCAATAGTGGGAAAGCGCATGGAGATCCCCTACAAGCGAGGCCTTGCCCTTCCTAGGTGTTGAAGGGAGAGGCTCTCCTCTCAACTTCATGTGGCAAAGCTGCTTACCTGAGGGTGCCTCCATGTCCCTACCAACGGCATTCCCTGCTTTCCTATTACAGGCGAGTGCCAAAAGATAAGAGGGGCAGTCAAAAATTGAGCACTCCTGCTGGGAGTAGCTAGATAAGGCTGAACCCTTTAGGCGGGCAAGGAATAGCAGAGCTGTCGGTCTGTGTCCCCAAACCTCCTGCATTGGTTCATTTTAACCCTTAAAGTGCCACATGGACCAAAAGGTCCCGTGCGTACAACCGCCGCTCGGGCCAATTGGTCCTCTTATGGTTTTAGGCCTATGGAAAATTCCATTGTATTTCTAATGGGAGTGGTTTTTTTTTTCAGTGCTGAGGACTTCCTCCATTTTCTTAGAGTGGTGGCCAACCCCCGATTGGGGCTGGCCGCCACTCTGGGATGAACATTATCCTGGAGGTGCCTCAGCCCCAGATGGCAAGATCTTCAATGGGTTCCTGTGCTCTGTCCCAAATATTGAACTTGAGTTTGCCCCTGTGCAAGCTTCTCCCCAGAGAGCTTGAACTCCAAGAATTCACAAAGAGAGGAGTGACCTCCTTCCTTGGCTGTTGCCCCTTTGACAGCTAAGACCTCGATATTGTAGAAGGATCTTGCTGATGCCAGTCCATCCAGCCTAAGGGCTCCTTCCCATGGTGTAGAGAATGGTTCGTTTCCCACCATCCAGCATCTTGGGGATCGACGGGTCCGCTGACACTTCGACCTGGCCGATTTTGTGCCAAGATCGGCACATCCCGCCCTGAGGTGCCATCGGGTGTAGGGGACCCAAACCAAGACGAAAGTCGCAAGTGCGCTGAGTGGAGCCTCCCTCACATTGGGGCCCTTCATTGAGAGACTGGTATTTTTGAGCCTGCTTGCTTCAAACGCATGTAGACCAAGAGCAATATGATCAATTGGAAGAGAGTATTAGCTAGCTAGCTTGATTGGCAGGGAGTTTATGGTGCCCCTTTTATTGGACGAGAGCCTTCTTGCAAATGTGTCAGATCCATCCCATCTGAGGCGGCCATGATTAGTGAGTGTCCTTTGGATTCTCAAAGGCTCGCCGGTGCGTGTGACACAACACTCTACCATGAACTTCGTGAAAGGAGTAGTTTACGAGAGGTAACTCGTGGACTACTCCATAGATTAAATCATCTTATATCTGGCCAACCATGGAGCAGTCAAGTCGAACGTGCGATTAGAAAACAGGGGTGGGCCTCGAGACCCACCCCTACACTCTTCACATTCGATCATGACAGGCTCCATGAGTCCCAGTTGGTACTACTACCGCGAGAAGGCATTCGTGCCACTGCCACTGCTTCGGCCATAAAAGTCGCTCCTTAGATGTGCAAAGTCAGGTTTACCCGAAGTCTTTGTAAGTTGTTCCAAAGCCGTACACGATAAGTCCTTATTGTGTATGGCCAAGTGTGTCAATTGCGTTGAGCCCCATCCTGTTTCCTCGAGGCAATGTGGCCCATATCTCTTAGAGAAGTAAAACCTGGCTGTTCAGGCTGCAGACGTCTTCTTTTGCGAGGTTAAGGACTTGGTCCTGTTGCGCCCAGCACTACCTGTGATGTACGTCTCAATATTAAAATTGGCACCCTGCACTCCTCACCCATACTTGGCCACGAACATGGTCGCTTCTGCTCCCATTCGTGACCCTCTCTGAGTTCTACTCACCTCGTGTACTTTCCTAGTGTAGCTGACAGCACAAAGGATTCACAGCCAGTCTCTGCTAAAACCAGGGTTCTCTCGCCCCCTCCAGTAGTGTGACTGTTTCCCGTAAGGCGAAAGGGCTTCGTGCCTCCACCGAGTCGATAGACCTCCTGAAGTTGATCATGTGCCTTTTTCGAAGACTCCTATAGCTGACCCCCCCCCCCCCACTCCCCCGAGAGGAGGGCAGCAATAAAGAGCTTCGGCAACTATGCCCTCACCCAAGGCTGAAATGGGTGGGTCAGAGACGGAGTATCCTGCAAAGGAAACACCGAAGATTTTGAGAAGAGAGAGAGGAAAAGAATCGCATAGTGAGCCCAACCTCGACGGCGACAGCGCCTTCAGCTCGTTTAGTCAACATAGCCCGAGTTCTTCCTCCTAGAAGCGTACAGTTATTCTTTGAAGAGGATGTTGCACCAGCTTCAAACTTCCTTGATTCCTTCATTTGCTTCAAGGAGGATCTAACTTCATTGCAGATTCTAGGCAGGTTTAGGATAGTTATGCACTCCGGTTATCTCTTATAGGCTCTCCGGTCTATATACTTCTCACTCAGTTTCAGTTGGCCTGACCTTATCATTTCACAAGCCTTTTCCAAATAATGTGGACATACCCACTTAGTTTTTGCTCTTTAGTTTGCATCAACCGCTTTTCCACAAAAGGAGTTGTCACTTTAATAATGATCCTGTGACGCCCCCTCTTTTCACTTCATTCCCTTTTCTCCCATTCCTTCATTCCTGTTAAACAGAGTCAAACTTAATGATCCAGGATATTGTCATCTATTGCCAGGAATTTTTAGCACTTGTTAGTTAAGTACTTGATTTAGTGCAGCCTTTGATCAAGTTAATCACAAAGCACTGATTTACAAACTTAGACAGGTGGGTGGGTATTGGTGGCCCCTTTCTCAATATCTTAACTGAGTTCTTGACTTATTGTAGACTACGCATAGTTGTGGATGGGCAACTTGGTGAGTGGAGAAGGGTAATTTCTGGTGGTGTTCCCTAAGGTAGTGTTCTGGGCCCACTGTTATTCATTCTATGTACACATGATATGTGGGTTGTACTGGAAAACCAACTAGTTGCTTATGTTGATGATGCTACTTTGATAGCAGTAATACCTTCTCCCTTTCACAGGCATTTGATCTCTGAATTACTGAATAGAGACCTAACAAATATAAATGATTGGTGCAATTTATGGGGTATGAAGCTGAATGCAAACAAAACCCAAAGTATGATTGTTAGTAGATCTAATACTCTGTATCCCAATCATCCTGATCTTATTATAAACAATGTTGTATTGAACATTTGTCTATCTTTTAAAATTTTAGGGTTTTCTGTTTGACAGCAAGTTTACCTTTGAACAACATGTGTGCTCTATTTCTTCTTCTGTTGCCCAAAAGATTGGTTTACTTAGGAAATCTTCTAGAATTTTTGAAGACATTCATGTTATGAGGAAGTGTTTCAACTCATTCATACTTCCTTGTTTGGAGTATTGTTCTCCTGTCTGGTCTTCTGCTGCAACTTCTCATCTTAAGCTACCTGACAGGAATCTGAGAGCTTGCAAACTTTTAATTCCTGATTATGAGTTTGACTTGGGGCACCGCCGCTCTGTGAGTTCACTGTGTATGTTGTATAAGATGCATCATAATCCTAACCATCCTGATCCTTTTCATCCAGCTCGGTTAACTAAAAATGCCACTAATGCAAATAGCCAAGCTTTCACGGTTGGGAGATGTAACACATCTCACTACTCTAGATGCTTCATTCCAGCAACTACCAGGTTATGGAATGAGCTCCCTAGTCCTCTCATTGAACTTCTAAAGTTTCAGAACTAGTGCTCATTCCTTCCTGCTGAGGCGTTAAGTTGTGTGTCTTTCTCCTGTCTCATTCTCTTTTCCTCTATTTTTTTCTTATGAGATTGTTTTCTCTGCTGGTGCCTTAGGGTTTATAGCATTCTGCTTTTAGTCCGTCAGATAATAATAATAATAAAGTCATTGTACTGGGTAAAAAAATAGTGCTATCCATGGTTTGATTGTTTTTGATACTGGCTTTCCTAAACCGTCTTATGCAAGAGAGGATGTGGATGCTTGACTTTCTTGAAGGATGATTTTTTGTTCTTGGTGCATTTGTGTTTCTAAAACGAGTAAATTTGATGATCATTTTTCTTTTCCAGTCCAAAATTAGACGTGGCTTGATGCAGAATTTACGTGAGCCCATTCCACAAATTGCAACTCAGTTAGCTGTACTTATTTCAAAGTTGGCCCGCGTGGATTGTCCTTGTGAGTGGCCAGAATTGATTCCCATCTTATTCGAGGGTATCAAAGCTCAAGATGACCTCGTCAGACAAAGAACATTACTAACTTTACATCATGTAGTTAAGCAGTTGGCATCTAAACGGCTGGTAGCTGATAGGCAGACGTTTCAGGTGAGAAAAACCTTCAAGCTGTCAAGGAATTGAGTAAGTTAGGGATTTTACCAGAGGAGTTGGATGCCTGGGAGGGTGAAAGAGTTAGATGAATTTGTACAAGGCAGTATATGGTAGGGAATAAAAATAATCCTTTTAGTCATGAGTGGATAGCAAACCATTGTTATTTTTTATATGGCGACCTGATTTGTGGCTAAGAGGTTACATATGTTGATGGGAAAGATGCTTTGTGCCAGGTTGAGGCTTCTCGAAGACCACTGTGGAAGCCAGTTTATAAATGAATGGTGTGTTAAGGTACCCTGCTGGTCTTCTTTGTAGTTGACGCTCTTCCACCAGAAAGCATACCTAGTATCATAAAATATTGAGATTTATTTCTTGGCTTACATCTTATTTTTGTACTTTTTAGGATCTTACCACGCAGATGTTTTTCTACCTTTTGGAGCTGTGGCAAGATCAAACGGAAGCTTTTTTAGCCCCTTCCCTACGCTATCCAGCAATTATGTCAAGTCTAGAACGTTCACATTTAGCTCTGAAAATTTTAAGAAAATTACTTATTCATGGATTCAAGAAACCTCACGAAAATAGAGAAGTGGTTGCCTTTCTACACAAAGTTTTTCAAAAAATGAGTGTTTTGTTGGAGTTTCGAAAAAAATACGAGTCTTCCGAGCAAGTGCGTGTAATCGCTGAGAAATATTTAGTCCTTCAGACCAAGGTCTTTCTCGACCTCCTTGAGATGCATCCTATTTCATTTACTCAGTTTATCAAACCGAGTTTAGAACTAACACTTCATTACGTGTTCACTCCAGCGGGAGATGGCTTATTATTTGAGCGGTTGATTGTACAGTGCATGAATCTGCTGAAAGAAATTCTTATTTGTCCCGAATATAAGCCTTCCTGCTGCTCTATAGAAATGTATGAAGCCAATAAAATAAAATCCGATTTCTTTACTAACTCTGTTTTAGTTGGACTTTGTTCCCGTCTCATATCACATTACTTCCCTCTGAATCGAGAAGACTTGGAGCTATGGGACTCGGACCCTGAAGGTTTTAGTTTGGAAGTGGAAAGAGGGGAGTCGTGGAAATATAGCTTGAGACCGTGTATCGAGAGTTTGCTCGTCTCCCTCTTTCAAGAGTACCGAGAAGCTCTTGTACCCGCTATTCTCGACCTGGTGAATGCGTGCAGTGGTATGGTTGAACCGAATGACTTTCAAGGAATTTGCCAAAAAGATGCGGTTTACAACGCCATGGGACTGACCGCTTTGGACCTCTTTCACGACGTCGATTTCGACCGCCTCTTCGCTACTACACTCGTCAAAGAGCTCCGCGTCCAGGAATCCAATTACCGAATCATCCGCCGGCGCGCTATTTGGCTCGTCGGTCGTTGGATTAGTGTGAGATTCTCGGAGGCAAATCGAGCCATTTTGTACGAAGCTTGCATTCATCTCATGTCCAGCGAGGAAGATTTTGTGGTGAGAATGAGCGCTGCCATGACCTTAAAACAAGCTATACGTGACTTCGATTTCGACTTGGACCAATTCAAGCCGTATTTGCCCAAAGCCTCTGAACTTCTCTTCAATCTACTAAAAGAGTCTCATGAATGCGATACTAAAATGCAGGTGAGTTTTTGTCGAGTCTTCAACCCTTTTAGTGGTTAGTTAAATAAGGAGATATTTGCCCTTTTCAATTGTCAAGTTTCCATTGTTTTCTAATTTAAATTACAGGTCTTACATGTGATCTCTTTCATGATTGAGGTAGTGGGTAACCGTATTCAACCGTACACTGCTCCTCTTATTCAGTACCTCCTTGCACTTTGGGAAGAATCTGAAGACCACAGTATGCTTCGCTGCGCCATTCTTTCCACTTTCATTTACATTGTGTCAGGACTTGAGGTGAGAAAGCGACCCATGTGGCTTGTATTTTCTTTCCTAATTTAAGTTAATGCATCGAGTGTCTGTGCAGTCATAGGATGGTTTTGACCTGTAGGCTTTAGGCCACGTATATACCATCATATAAACCCCAATTTAAATTAATTGGGTTGGCAAGCATTAATGCCATAAGAGGAGAAAGACGGGCGTAGAAGAGAGAGAGAGAGAGAGAACTACTATTAATCCTTCCTTTACCCCTATTCAGACTCCGTTTTGGTGAGAACATCTTGTATTTGAAGGCTTTATTGGTCATAACAACCCCCGGATTTAGATGTATCATTCTCAGCTATTCCCAAATCATCATTAACTGCTTTCTACCTGGTTGTCTTTCATCATTACTACTATCGGCATGATAGACGTGATCCACAAAGCCCCGTCTGTTAGTGCCATTGTGTATTGCCCTCGCAGAAACAAAACATTCGGAGGCTTCGGCTTCCCAGGCTAGCTGTCCCTATCCTGCCTCATTCGCCTTTTATGCACGCACCGCAACACGGTGTGGGTATTATTCTTCCTTCCCCACATATAGACTAGTATCAGGTTAGAACCTTTTCCATCTGTCAACAAACTTATAAAAATTTTTAGGTTTTGATGCAAGACACGAATCCAACTCTTTTTCCAGCTTTTTCATGATGTAATTCTAGGACCATTCAAATGATTCTGTAATCATATAAATAAGTGATAATCAGAAGAAGAAAGGTCACAAGAAGATGGAGGAAAAGCAATATTTCTCAACCGAGCTCCTCCAAGAGATCTATAGTCATTCAATCTGTGAGAGGAGAGGCATTGTTGGGATGGAGGATGACAACCCCTTCTCTTGACTAAGGAGAGTCCAAAGCGGCTTTCAAACGATGAAGTCGATTGCATTAGAGATTAGCATTAATTAATTGTTGTCTAATAGTTCGTAATGGACAATTCCTTCGATATCCCACCATATACTCAACATGTTCTTTTTTTGGATACATTCGTTCTCTTGGCTGTTCAGAAATTCTGCTTCCACACTGGAACCTTTCCAATCCTTTTCAGTTGGCGTAAGGCAGTCATATGGATTACGTTAAATTGTTCTGCGAGTTCCCTAGAAGTTGTAGCAAGATTCGCTGTAACAATAGCTTCCAAATCCTCGCAATCAACTTCTTTTGGAATACCTTTTTTTGGTGCATCTTTTTTCACTGAAATCTCTACTTCAGAATGGGAAAAAAACACCTTAAACTTTTTTAATTTACTGCATCATTCCAATAAGTGCTCTGAATTAATTTTGCCGCTCTACGCTCTACTTGCATTGCCACCTTTATGAAACTCAGAGTAAAACATGTTTAATGTGATCTTTAGATGGGATGAACATAGTGGTGAATACCGAAGAAGATTATGAACAGTATTTTTATAATCTGAAAGAAAAAGGTATAAATTACTCATTGTATCATTCCTAAAAGATAACGAGGGGGACTACTTTAATAAATACTATCTAAAACTTTATTCTAGAAAATCAGACTTTACTTTATTCCAATCTGATATATGACAATGAAAATTCATCTTGAAGAAATCAAGCCCTTTCAAACCAGCAATTTGACCCGTCTTATTTGGGGGAGTAAATAAAAACTGGCATGAGTGGACAAAGAAAATCTGAAATGATTAACCAGGGTGAAAAAGACTAAGCAGGATTAGTATTTTAGTATTGCTATTTGCTCATAGCATAACCCCTCAATCATAACAGCAAGCAGGACACCAACAACATATAAACACATTAGCACACTGGCTCTCACAAACCGCATAACTGCCCCAGCTAACAAATCAACAGTAAGGCTTTTCACACTCAACTACCACAAAACGAACAAACACCCCAAAATCAGACTAAACGGACAGCACCTGCAACAAAACAAAAAACCCACCCTCCCAAGACTTGCACTAGACACCTACTTGACATTAAAAAAAAAACATTACAAACAAGGACACAAAGAAAATCAATTCCCTCAAAGCACTATCAAACATTACACTTGGCTAAGAGGCAGACGGCAACGGGTAGGGTTGAATGGACAAGCTTCTAAGTGGGCGCCCGTAACTAGCGGTGTTTCCCAAGGTTCTGTCCTGGGACCACTACTGTTCATCATCTATGTTAATGATATGGATGGTGACGTAGTTGCGAAGATTTCTAAATTTGACGACGATACCAAACTTGGTATTAACGTTGCAAAGGAAGGAAATACTTCCCGGCTGCAGGAAGACCCTCGGAAGATTGGGGAGTGGTCGGACACGTGGCAAATGCCTTTTAACGTGAACAAATGCAAAGTGATGCATATCGGCCACCGAAAGCCCCAATCTCATTATATCCTTAAGGGCACGCTCTTGAATCCACCGACATTGAGAAGGACTTGGGTGTAACTATAACTAGTGATCTCAAGTTCTTGAGGCGGAGAAGAAAGCCCAAAGGATGCTAGGTTATATAAAGCGACAGTTTGGATATCGGAACAAGTAAATAGTACTCTTTTGTACAATTCACTTATCCGACCGCACCTGGAGTATACCATACAATTTTGGAGTCCTTCATTTCGAAAGGACATCGCGAGATTGGAACGTGTGCAAGCCAGAGCAACCAAACTGATTCCTTCTATCATACACAAAAGTTACGACGATAGATTAAGGGAATTAGATCTGTTCTCGTTGGAAACCCGTATACTGCGTGGTCAGCTCATCGAAGTTTTCAAAATACCTCGAGGGTTCTACAATGTTGACTACAGGGATATTTTCAGCCTTAATGAGAGCAGAACAAGAAATCACGGCTTCAAACTTGAGCTGAAGCGTTACAACCGCGATCTGTGTGGGAAATTTTTCACGTACAGTATCTGCGGTAGCTGGAACGCACTTCCGGTGGAGGTTGTCAACAGCAATTCTGTTGACCAGTTCAAGTCAAAACTAGACAAAGTCTTCAAAAGTGGCCGTTTAGGGAGGACGTAAGGCAATTGAGCGGGGATGTGCCCGCTCGACAGCTAGTCCAAAGGTACCCTCATTGAATGGACCGTAAGGTCTTCTAGGGTACTTATTTTCCTTGTAGCTCCTTGTAACTCTATACAAACAATTCATTCACACCACCCTCAACTATGCAGCCCCATCATAGCACACAATTATAGATAAATCCTACACAAACGCAATCCAAACCACGCGCTAAGAACAATCACAAGATGTGTTCGCACCACACCATGCTAAAACAAAAATACTCCCAATCAAAATACGTCTAGCATGAATGGAATCCAACACTTCAGCACAGCATTGACCCGTCCACACCCCAACCACCATCTGACAGAAAATCCCACACTGACCCAGACACAATAAAGTGTGCCAGCACATTACTTCCAACATCTCTACAATAACGTCCCCCCCCCATCAACAAACCCCAACTTAATCAAACACACCCCTACCCTCACCCAAAGATACTTCAACCCTACCACCAAACAAGATTCTTAAGGACCTCTTCTACCCCTTAATAAATAATCAGAAATCACTACACAGAACACACCGAGTAATCCTGTCTCAATTTCACCTCCACAAGCACATCTTCTCTCTTAGAGGGGTCTGTTTAGCAACCTAGGGGCCGTCCGCCCACCACGCAGAAGAGAGCTAGGGGGCCGGCAAGTAAAGTAAGTTCTTATGATAGAGGAGTCAGAGTCCTACCGCCATTCTATTAGCAGCCCGTTGCCAACACTTATTAGCCCTTAAATGCCACTGAGCTATCAGCACCTGGGACCAATCTGCATTAAATAGGTGTGGTTTGTTTTTCAGAATGAAAGTGAAAGGCTTCATGAATTCCTCCTGTCAGTCATTAAAATGTCTACCGATATGAATCAACCATGTCATGTGTATCTTCTGGAAGATGGTCTTCAGCTTTGGTTGACCACGCTGGAAAACTGCAGCCGCCCTTCAGAGCCCTTGTTAAATCTGTTTAGTAATATGATAACTCTCATTGAATATACGTCAGAAAACCTGCGCCTCTGTCTTCAGATAGCGAATGCCTATATCGTCCTCTGTCCGCAGATGTTCTTAGCCAAGTGAGTATTTGGGTGCTGGCTCTTCTTATCTCCCTTCCCTCGCCTCCTCACACTTCGTATGTGAGGTTGACGATTAGTTGGACCAAACCTTCCTACGCAGTTCGGATGGTAGATAGCGCCATTCGATCCTCGCATCGTGGGCGAGATATCCCCGACCACACCGGATAATCAAATGAACATAAAGATCAGAATGACAATCACTCGAGATCCTGAAGGCGGCAAGGAGCTGGTCTTCAAAGTGTGCGGGGCTTACTTGTATTCTTATTTTGACACCAATCAGCGATGGGGGTGACCCGTTACGCGAAAAGGGGTTTGTGGATCGGCGTGCCTCCATAGGGGACACGTACTCCATCGGTAAGATTCCGAAACAGGAAAGAGTAGGAATGTTTTGTAAACGTGAGAAAAGAAATGATAACTGTGTTATGATTGGCTATGTACATGATGCATTTGGGTCTACTCACCTTAGCAGAGATTAGTATCAATGTATTTTACTAATGACGCCGCTGAAAGTTGTGTCTGCGCTGCAGGAATTGAACCCCTGCTTCGACGTCAGAAATCCCGTGATGTATTCACTAGTTTAGCGAGAGCCCCACAGTTCGAAAGGTGAATAGAGTGGAGATGCAAGAAAATGAGGATTGAGGAAGACCAGAACATAATAGTGGTAGATTTGTATTTAAAAAAAAAGAGCTTACCCGTGACCCTTACCCATAAGGGACACTTTACTGTCGGGAGTCAGTGTCCCGTCCGGCCCCAGCATAGCCTCCTTCCGCAAACCTATTTTCTGCCTTTCTGTGCTAACTCTCTTCATCTCTTTCACGGCACGGGGCTACCTTGTTTGGGATGTTACACTTAGCACCCGGAGGAGCCGCGAGAGTGCTCCTGCCTTGTCGTTGTTGAGGGGGGCTCAGCCCGCCCATTAGAACCGACTGCGAAGTGGATTTTTACTATACCTCTCCTCCTTCATCGACCTTTATTTATGGTCTCATTATTGATATTCATGGTCTCCTCCTGTCCCGCTCAAGTGTGTGTAATTGCGCCTGAGGGTATCTTTTGGCGGTTGTAGTATTTGACTGAATGAATTTGTGGGTGTTAGTACTTGTTTTAGGTCTAATTTAGAGTATGATAATAATAGGTGATCACCCAACCAACTCGTTAGTGGACCCGCCTATCTCTACTTCTCTTTATTACATACCCTCCTACCCCTTTCCACACTCACTCTCCTATCTCCAGAGGTTCTGGCTGCCCGGCGCACTTTTTCGTCATCTTATGAGCCTTTGTCGAGTGGCGGTGTATACTGTGAGGTCCCTACCTGCTGCGATGCTGGTGAGAAGCCACTCTCGCTCTGCGCCGTGTATAGTGCATTATGCTCCTGCCCGCACCAGCCCGGCGCCTCCCTCGGTAGCCAATGCCTTAGCTACATACAGGGCCTATACCGCCGAGAGACGCCAATAATACTGTTAAGTCTTTTTGGTTCTGAGCTACGAAACTCCTTCAAGAGCTCTCCGTAAGGGGTGCGGCGTTATGCCATCCTGGCCGCCCTGCTAACGGGACTCAGCACCCCGTCCGACCCCAACTTAGCCTCTTCTGCTTCTTTCAGACAGCCTGTATTTCTCCCTTACTTCCTCACTTCCCCTAAAACCTCTCCCACAACTTTCTCTCGTCAGCCTCTAATTTCACAGGGTAGATGCTGACCATCTTCTCAGCCAACCATCCCGGATCGGGGCTGAGGGGGGAGGGGACAATGTTCCCTAACCCCTGAGCTCCGGTCTGGGGTGGTGGGTTTTTAACAACCTGCTTCATCCCCACCCATACCTTCCTCACATTCCCTTTCCTTGTCACTTCACCATCTATTTTTTTTACGCCGTATCGAAGGTGGAGCCGCCATGCCGAGGGACTGCCAGGCCACCAGGCGGGAGGGGTGTTCCTGAATGGCGGCACCTGGCTCTGCCAGGCCTGTACGCATCCCTTGCAGGGCGAGCTACTGCGAGGGGTGATGAGCGTATGCATCCCGTGAAAAATTTAGGGTCACCCCATGCCCAATGATGAGAAAATTAAAAATCTCCCCTTAATTTCCTCTGTTCCATCGTCGGAGCCGCCCTCGGGTAGCTCCGCAGAAAAAATGGAGGTCCTCCCCTGTGCTTGCGCAGGGGACCCTCCAAATTTCTCTAACCGGAGAGGAGTGTTACTCCTCTCCTTCGCCTACGGGTGTAGGGGGACTCCCCCTCACCCCCTTGTCTGGACGTGCTTTCGGGCACCTCTCTCTTCCCAGCTGCAGTCCCCCCTTTTCTTTCCAAGGGGACTGCCAAGAAAGCCAGCAGGCATCCCATAGCCGACCGCTCCCCATTGATGCGGCTCGGTAGGGCAAACCCCGTAAGGGGGGAGAGGGAAGCCAGGCCCCTTCGGTCGCTTCCCTCAAAAGATCTGCTGGCAAGAATATTAAACCTTGCCGGGGTCAAGGCCTGTGCCTCCCCAGACGTGACTTGTGACAACGCTACCAACGGGACCTGCGATGGCCTGGGGGAGATGGCCAACTGGCTGAGGCCGGTCCATCTGGCCTGGGGGCTCCTGCCGGCGGACGCTTTAAAAAAAACCCCACAGCTATTACTTGCTTTTAGCTTCTCTCTCCTGAGTATACCCTGAGATAGACATGGTCCTTGAGGCAACCCAGCCTCAGACGGTAGGACCTTCCATGGCAGCGAATCCGGGCTCGGCGCCAAGAACCGAACCCGAATCCACCCCTATGCAAGGTCCTCCTCAAACGGCCTGGGTTTCCAAGCCAGTACAAAGATGAGAGGGATCTCCTCCGACCGGTGGCCCTGCGACTACCAGGACCTTCTCCATCTCGGAGAAGGACCTGGCTGAGGCCGGTCCATCTGGCCTGGGGGCTCCTGCCGGCGGACGCTTTAAAAAACCCCCACAGCTATCACTTGCTTTTAGCTTCTCTCTCCTGAGTATACCCTTTTCCGCTCCCCAGGTTTTGGCACGTGGGCCCGGGGCATCACCCCTGCCACTCATTGATTTATTGATACTTTTATTGAAGCTTTCTTTTCCCCGTTACCGCCTCCATTTGAAATATCCTGGCCTCTTGTATGCCTCCGTTGCTACCCGCCAGAATTCCTGCATTTTATTGTCTCGTGTATTTTGGTAGCAGGTGTTTAGACAGAGAGAGAGAGTTTAGTTTAATGGTAGATTAGTAAGGATCTCATCTCTGATTGCTTTTGCTCATTCTAAAAAGCTATAAAAGTTGCCTCATATGAAATGGGAGGATACGCCATGCTGAGAACCTGCAGATTATAATAATCCCATGACTCAATAATAGCTGTGGCTCTCGCCTCATCTTTCAGCTGTAGAAAACGATTTAAGTATCTTTCATGCCTACAACCAATTCATTGTGCAGCTGAGAGATTAGAATTAAAAAGTATCTTGACACGGGTGTCTGACTGATTGGTGTTGCACTTGCCCTGTCTTTCGTCTCTGTTGAACCTGGATTCGTAACTGATTTTATGCCTTTTGATCCCTCCAGGTACGGAGTCAGCCTCGTGGGTACTTTTCGGTACCTCATAACGGATTTGAAGAGCGAAGGTCTTGTCCTTGTCCTCAAGTGCATCGAAACGATGATGAGGGCACTTCCACAAGAGTCCCCGCAACTCTTTCAAACAATATTCCCGACTCTGATCCAAACTATTATACAGGACAACTTAAATCCGGTGGTTCTATCAGTGTATTTATCGTTAATCGCCCGTTTAGTTCTGTATGCGGAGCCGACCTTTACGTGGGCTATTTCAAAGGTTGCCGGAGATTTAAGGATAACGGGCGAAGATGTTCTCTTGAAACTATTGAATATATGGTCACATAAAATGAATATTCTTACTTTAGAAGAACGGCGCAAACTTTGCGCCCTCGGCTTGGCTCATTTGTGTGGCACGAGCTGGGCCCCCGTTCTCGAGGTGTGGGGTTCGGCCATCACATCAATCGGAGAAGTTATCTTCGATATCACTGTGGATGACTCGATTGAAGACAAATTGGTAAGATATTATTGCACTTGGATAAACTGGTTTGGTTGGTACCTCCAAATTAACTTCGTGTCTCAATTCTTCCTCTTTTCTTTTCTTTCTCTTCCGCTTTCCATTAAAGGGTAATGGAATTTGTACTTCAAAGAATAGAGCTCTTGGGTGTTTGTTCTTGGGTGCTTCAAGGTACTCCTGTCCCGAACATTTAGGTTTAGCGAAGTTTTATGAGGAAATTGGAAAGGATGCGAGAATCCAATGGAAAATGCTGGTGAATCAGAGAGAGGGGAAAGAATGCGTAAGATTGCTTGACTGAGGGGAGAGAAAGTGAGAAACAAATTTAAGGTTGTGATAGTGAGGGGTAGGTGGTATGGTGAAAACGGTAAAATAAAAATGCCTAGGAGTAGAAAGCCCAAGTTATCTCAATCTAGTCTGAAGCCTACCACTCATCCAAGGACCAGCTGCTACAAAAGTATTTTCTTTAAGACCCGGAAAAATCAGGGGCTGACAGTTTGAAGTGTATGCTGGGTTGATGGATTTGGAGAGAGCTTATGATTGATAGTTTAGAGAGGGAAGCATCATGGCAGGTTGTTGAATGACTGTAGTGACTGGTGACTGTTAGTAGGAGTAAGGTACAGGGTGTGTGAGGTCGCCAAGGTTATTTAATATTTTGATGGATGAAGTACTGAGAGGAGTACGAATGAGTGAGGAAAAGTGTGTGAGATTGATAAGGTGATGGGTTCTAGCTATGTTGGTATATGCCGATGACCTGGTGTTTGGTGGATAAGAGTTGAGAGGGATTTTGAAAGTTGATCGAAACCTTTGAAAGGGTGTGTGAGGAGGCAGGCTAAAAGTGAATGAAACGGAAGTAAATTAATGGTTGGTGTGTAATATTAGAGTTGCGCTGTTACCCCCCTTGAGCAAGTGCAATAATAGTAGTACAAATGAAGCCGATTGCAACAACAAAGTTTTCAAGGGTTAGAAAGTCTCGGTGCAATTTGAGCGTTAGTGAATTCTAAAGCTTTGAGTGTGATGGGCCAGTCAGCTGCACGAGACTAATCTAGTGCCTACGTTTGTATATAGGAGTTAGACTATGGGAAGGAAGGAGAAGGATGTTGTTGTTTATAGCTCCCCTACAGCAGATGGCATCTCTGCGCGCTTCAACCGTTTGGGAGATTAAGAGAGAAAGATTTGATCCTACAGCCTGCTATGCTGAAGGCCCCGCAACCATTACCACAATTAAGTGGGGCCACGCTTTCTGTGAGGCTGTCCTTAAGGGACTAGGTTAGAGTGGAGGGAGGCCGTTGAATGCTGTGGGAATTTTATAGCACCCCCTTGTGCTAGCGGTCCATGCAACAGCTAGGAAGTTTAATTTCTATTGCAACCTAGCTTCACGTGGAATACAACCGAGTGGGGTGGTCCCCTTCCAGGATTGCATACCCACTTGGGAAGGACTGACCACACGATGACTCTTTTCTCTTTCCCTGCAGGGTTGGCTAGGGTTAATTAACACGGCCTTGCCCCCGGGGCTTGAGAAGGAAGGATCTTGAGCGAGAGTAGTTCAAATGGACACCTTGAAAGGGATGTTTGGTGCGCGAAGGAAACAGAGAGAGGAAAGAAATATCTGGTGGAAACGAACTTGTGTGTTGTGAGGTGATTTGGGCATGTAAAGCATGGAGGATGATAATGGACTAGTGAGGGCAATATATGAGAGTGAGTGTTGGTGTCCGAAGGGTTAGAAGTTCACGTAAAATGTGGGTTCATTGATTGTGTTTGAGAGAGAAAGGGCGCTGACGTGGAAGAAGTGGTTGATACTGTGTATTATTGTTAGGCATGGGGGGGGGATGATGAAATTCACTTAAAGATCAGAATGACGATCGCTGGTAAGTCCGACGGCGGGTCCTTGTTGGGGGGGGGGGGGGGTAGCGATGGGTTTTAATAGAAAACCAGCAGTCGTGGAACCCTTCGTGATCCATGGTGGGCAAAAAAGGGTGTTAGAAGTCTAGGTATTGTTTTAAGTGGCGTTGA
The DNA here is from genome assembly GCA_963969495.1 of Ceratothoa steindachneri. Classification (NCBI taxonomy): domain Eukaryota; kingdom Metazoa; phylum Arthropoda; class Malacostraca; order Isopoda; family Cymothoidae; genus Ceratothoa; species Ceratothoa steindachneri. The sequence goes on from OZ018318.1 coordinate 214,712,087, forward strand.
TTCTCATCGATCCCAATGTGTGGAATGTCCATGGTAGTTTATAGAGTCTCCCCCCATCCCCAGTGTTTACGATTCCTCGCCTTTCCTTTTTCTCTTAATCTCTTTCACAATTTCTCAGGCCTTTTGTGTTCACTGTTACACCTGGTGCCTGGAGGAGTGAGTGGTGTGCCCTCCTGGCCCCAGTGTCCACCTCAGTCTCAAACTAGATTGAGACCTGTGCTTTATATTCTTTATTGATATTTCCATTTGGCCCTTTTTTTACCACTTTCTTTACAAGCCTCTTCTCACTTATTTTCTTGATATCGCAGGCTAGTCGCCGACCTGCTTTCGCTCATTGATCCCCGCTCGGGGCATAGAGGGAGGAAGTATGAATCACCCCTCCCTCCTGGCTCTTATTGGGTTAGTGGGTTTTTAACATGGCATCCCGTAAGGGGATGCCATTTGTAATATGGGAGACCTTACAACGGCTGACATTTGGATGATTCTGTCCCCTGCCTGCAGGAGGACCTGCGGATATATATATATATATATATATATATATATATATATATATATATATATATATATATATATATATATATATATATATATATATATATATATATATATATATCTCTTCATCTTCCACATGCCTCTCCTGAAGACCCTTTCAAAAAGTCAAGCCCACCAGTCCCCTCCAAAGACGCCCTTCTCAAGCCCACATATTGATCCCATAAAGCGCTTGACTAAGCCCTAACCTTCCTTAACTCACTCATTTTCTAAGCTCATCACTCCTCTATCGCCCGATCTTGGGGCACATTCCACTTTCGGGCTGTCCCTTGGTGTTTTCAATGTGTTGAGGTAGTTTGCCCTTTGAGGTGGAAAGAAGGCCTAGCTACACCGCCCACTTTTCTGCGGGTAGAGGGGATAGTTGTAGAAATAAAGGTGTCGAGAGAGACCAGTTTGGAAACGCGCTAACTTCCCAAGGCCCCTTCAAAGGATTCAAATCAACCCAGTGATCGGGGCCATTCCTACTTGAACTCGGACTGGGAGGGTGTGCTGCTATTCCAGATACCATGTGTAACAGGCTACACTGCGAGCTATCAAACGATGAATTTGCGTGTGTGTGTGATACATTCCTCTTCCTCTAACTTCCACTACCCTGCAATATACGGTTCATGAACTATAGCAAAATATTATGGTATTAGGTAGGGGTATGAATACTTTGTGGAGCAAGTGTGAGGTATCCGTGAGTTAGCCTGGTGTGACCCAGTTGGAGGGGGTGCCAGCACCACTTTTATATGGAGGGACTAGTGGAACGATGGCCAGTAAGTGAGGTGGAGTTTGATGCAGTGAATTTTGGTGATATGTGGAGCTTGCCATGCAGCCAGCCATTGTGCATTAAAGATCTTCTTTATATGTGGAAGGAGATGAGTGAATCGAAGGGCAACTGCACGCGCTTGATCAGAATTGAATGAAATCCAATCTGACCAAACTTTGTATGCTCTGTGGATACAGCTTTTGATGCTGGCTAGTTTGAAATGTGTGGGAGTGCTGCTAAAGAGAGCAGTGCCGAGTTTGTTAGTGAGGTCAAAGGCTGATACAAGAGTAATTGGATCTCACAGATAAAAGGTTTGGGATGAGAGTAGCGGGACAATGCAGAAATGGTGTTTCGCGAATCCGTGAACGGGAATAGTCAGATCGTATGTAGGGCCTACCGGAGGGTGCACGGCTCAGCCGTGCACGATGGGGGAAGATTGAGGGAAAATGAGTGCCAAGGCATCGCCTCCTCCACAACGAATGCAGATGAGTTATGGAGTGAAGGAGTGCCATCGGAGGAAATGGTTATGTAATGAGAGTCGGTAGACGAATGGCAGAGATAAGTAAAGAAAGTGGAGAAGATAGAGTAACGGAAAATGTGTTGAATTTATATAGCTGCCGATCCTGCTGTAGGCATTGGGGCCGGGAGGGCACACAAGCCTGCATAGCTGAGGAACTCTGATATTTTGAACCCTAGTCTTCTTCAGGGATTACTTGCCTCCTTGCAAGAGAATGACACAGATTCTTGCATGGTACATTGTAAGCAGAGGGTATGGAATTCCAGAGGAGGGTGGCCACTGTCCTTGACAGGTACCACTGGTTCTCAGTGGAGGAAGTAATGGGCACCAAAGTCGAGTTAGAGTGGACCAAGGCAATGTAGAGTAAATAATGTGCGGCAGTCAGCGCCCATGTACTGAGAGAGAGATGACTTACAAGTTAAGGGTAGACTGGGCAGCGGTAATTAGGTGTGAAACGCGAGGCTTCTGTACGAGTTTCTCAGATTGCTTCGCCAGTATTGGGTTCCTAGATAAAGCCGGAGTTTCCGTGTTTTAGCGAGGGTGAAAGAAGCAGCCCATTCAACGGCTTCAGCGATGGCTAGTTGGACCTCTCTGACGAGCGTGCGAAGAGAACTACTGCAGTAGTATATCATTATGTAGTCTGTGTAGCGTGCGCTGCTAAGAGGACGAAGAAGAGATGAAGTAAGTGACTGTGTTCATCATAAAGGAGTACAGGAGGACGCTTAGAATCGAACTCTGGGTAACGTCTTATGACAAGAGGCTGAAGTAAGATGAACCTCCACGGACTTGGATGGAAAGAGTTGCGCAAGAACTGGAAAATGAAAGGGTGGCAAACCACAAGTTCAAGGGAGAACAAACTATCGATAATACAGGAGCAGTGGGTAAATTCGTAAGCTTTGCAAATGTCAAAGAAGACAGCTAACGTGGGACACCAGCGCGAGAATCCTTCCTGGATATCGTGGCTAAATCGAAGAAAAGGATCCAGAACAGCGAAATTGGTGGAAACCACCCTTGCACTCAGGGTTTTTTTTTATTATTTAAGGAGCCCATCTGGCGACTGCCTACCTTGCACTCAGGGAACTATGAAGGAGATCTCGAAGCCACGATCGTCTCCATAATTTTGCATGAGCAGCAGATCATGGTTAAGGGCCGGTAGGATAAAACGTACGAGGGGTCGGAGGCCTACTTAAACTCCCCTCCAGCCAGATCCAGTGGGAAAGAGCGCCGATACGTGTAGGTGTTGGATGAGTCAGTGGGGAATTCCAACAGGGGAAGGGGCAGTGGATTGACAGGATGAAAAGGCATGGTGTATCTTTTCTATCAAGAAGAGCCGGTTATAGTCATTATCCCTAGCGGCAAGGAAGAGATATGATAGTGGGTATTCTGATGATGACTGAAATTGAGGCGAAGCATAGGGCTAGCCTCTCGGCAACCACTTCTCCTCCGAATAGGAAAGATGGGTCATTGCTTAGGCCAGGGGGCCGCATGTTCGCGGGTTTCCTCGCCAAGTTGTGTGGACAAAGAGGTCGAAATCCCAGAGACATATCCATTCAAGGAAGAGCGGCAAACATCTCTAAGACGTCGTAGAAATGCTCTTGCCTGGTTAATGTGTATTTGATGTTGAAGGGGACAGGTGTGATACTATGGGCGAGTTACGCGCTTCTTATCTTATCCTGAACTACCTCACTACAATGAGAACACCAAGGAACGGCCCGAGAGTGGAATTGGCCCCAAGATCGGGGGATAGATGAGTGGGCAGCTGAGAATATTAGTGAGTTGAGGAACGTTACGGCTTAGTCAACCGCGTAGAAATTAACTACCTTATGGGACCAAACTGGGGGCTTGAGAAGGGCGTCTTTGGAGGGGGTTGGTTGTTTTGACTTTTGGAAAGGGTTTACAGGTGGGCCCCGAGGGGTGGGGTTTTTGGGAGGCGCATTTAGAAGATATATGCCGCAGATCCCCTGCAGTCATTGGGGCAGGTAGGGCACAGAATCCTTCAGATGTCAGCCGTTGTAAGGCTTCCCATAATACACATGACATCCCCTTGCAGTATCATAAAAAGGATAGATAATGAAAGGAAAAGACAAATGGGGGTGATGGCAATAGAAGAAGGAAAGGGTGGAAAGCACGCAGGCATGTTAAAAGCGACGCCCCCAACTGGAGCCCAGTAGGGAGCGGTGATCTATCCTCCTCTCGAGCAGGGATAAATGATGGAAAGTAGGTTACGACTAGGATTCGATATTTCCGCCCTGCCTCCCGAGGCGTACCCTGTGTCGACTGTTAAGCTCGGTCTCAAGTAGGATCTGCACGTCCTTATGGCCCAAAGGAAGATATGGAAGGCCCCGCTCACTGGGTTGAATTGAACTCATTGACAAGAGTCTGGGGGGAGCGGTGTGTTTCCTCTTCGTCCCTCAACGCACCCACTTTTCTCCCAAGACTTCACCCTCTCTAGCAACTCAGGCTTAACGACCTGACCAACTACCTCATGTCGTGTCAGAAGAGAGACTTTGGACAATGATAGTAGGTCGCAAGAGATCAGGACTTGAGAGGTCCTGGGCGTAATTAATCGGAAGATCAGTTTTGCCCCAGTAACCCTTACCTTGCATGTAAATGGGCTGACCACCTCCTTGCAGCCGTTTTTGGGTGCACAAGGTTGTACTGCTTATGGTAGGCGGGCTTTTTACTGCCTTGTTGGCTGCCAGGCCAACTAAAAGTCTCGACTCGGGTGTCTGCGTCTCTGGATCTGTCATCAAATCTTCAGATCCTGGCCGCCCTGTCGACGATTAGTACGACTTAGTAATGAAATCTGGGTGCTAAATTGGGAGCTGTAGCCTTTCTGGGATAGACCATCCATCCACTAAGCCACATCTGGTCGGTGTACATACTGCACAGACGCGAACACCACTCTAAAGTACCCAGGGCGGAGACATAGTCAGAAAACCCGGGATACGATAGGCGGGAGGGGCTGGGCGCGGGATAAAACCCGCCAAACCTCTTCTCTCTTTTTTTTCTTACACTCAAAAGCATAGGAATTTTCGTGTTGGTTGTTTTGTTTATGGCAAAATTTCTAACTACGTCCATCCCAGTAGAACCTCGTCCAACCTTGTCGTTGGGGTGGCCGAAGAGCAGGATAGCACCATTCTGACCGGTGGGGGGCGGGGGGCTCAGCCATTTTTGTGCTCGAAAGGAGCCTTCCCTTTGCCCCTCCCTGTGCTTTCTTACTCGCCTGGGGGTAGGAACCCTGTGTAGCCTGCTACATTTGGTACCTGCGCGTCTTCCCAGCCTCAGTGCAAATTAGGAAAGCTCTGTCACTGGGTTGATATGAACACAGATGTGGCCTGGGAAACTTGTTGGTGCGCTTACCCCACACTCCGCCTCAGCGCTACTTTATTTTTGTTTTTTTACTCTACGAGTATCCCTTCACCCTTTTCTCTGCCTACACTTGGTACCACTAAGTGTAGGCAATTTGTAGGCAACTTACCCAATTTGCTTGGGTAAGTTGTTTGTGCGCTTCCTCTCAAGCCTTCCTTTTTCTCTACAACTATCCTCTCAACCCTCTGTATAGGCTTAAAGACCTGATACCGTGTCATAAGAGAGGTTTTGGCATCTATATAAACAACGCCTTTCAACGCCCCAGTTTGAAAGAGACCGGGCTTTGAGGGGATCTGGACGTTGGTGCGCGATTAATGATAAAATCGGTTTTCCCCCAATAACCACTCCCCTGCGGGGAATAATGGGCTGACCACCTCACTGTGTCCGATCCTGGGTGCATAAGACTGAACTGTTTGTGACGGGCGGGCTTTACTGCCTTGTTGGCTGCCAGGCCAATTAAAAGTCGGGTCCCGTCTCTGCGCCTGCCAACAAAAAGATCTTCACATCCTGCCCGTCCTGGCGACGATTATTACGTCCTCCTAAGGACACCGCCCAGTCGCCCTTCCTCTAGTTGCCCAGTTGGGAGCTGCGATATTTATGGAAGGACGGTCACTGGGTAAATTCTGGTCGGTTTGCGTCGCTCTCCTATGCTGCGGACACCGTTAACGCGCTCAGGGTGGACCCTTGAAAAGTTCGAAAACCCGTGACGGAAGGTGCTGGGTGCGATATATAGCCTACCAGCCCTTCTTTTTTTTTTTTTCATTAGTTACAAATTTGTGTTTTGGCAAGTTTTCAACATTCTTCGTCGGTATTTCGGACTACGTCCTTCTCTCTCAATCCTCGCCCGGCCTTTGTGTTGGGGCGGACAAGGTGCTAGGAGTACACCACTGACAGGTTGAGGGGCTCCCTCCAACCTTATGAATGTGGCTAAGTGATTTCCCTTTTGCCATCTTCGGAACCTTCACCGGACAGCTTTGCCTCTGACGGAAGTGCCCCACCCCCCACTGTGCTTTTTACGGGTTCAGGGTTTTCCCCCCTTGTCGAGTTGACTCCTAACGACTCTCCACTTGCGGTAGGACCCCCTTTACTTTATTAGGGGCAAGACAGATGATGCGCCATTTCGGTCCCCGCCCTTCATAAACCCAAAGTTTGTTCACGTTGATGGGAGCCGACATGCCCAATCCCCCTATCTTACCTATCCGGCTCGGAATGCCCAATCCCCCTATCTTCCCTATCCAGCTCGGCATGCCCAATCCCCATATCCTGCTCGGCATGTCCAATCCCCCTATCTTCCCTATCCGGCTCAGCATACCCAATCCCCCTATCTTCCCTATCCGGCTCGGCCTGCCCAATCCCCCTATCTTCCCTATCCTGCTCGGCATGCCCAATCCCCCTATCTCCCCTTTCCGGCTCTGCATTTCCAATCCAATCCCCCGTAAGGGGCGCAGCGATTTGCCATCCGGGCCGCCGTGCTGACGGGACTCAGCACCCCGTCCGGCCCCAGCTTAGCCTCTCTTCCTTCCTTCAAAACACTTGTTTCCTCTCTTTTCACACAACCTCTCCCACAACTTTATCTGGTCAGCCTCTAATTTCACAGGGTAGATGCTGACCTTCGGCTCAAGCCAACCGTCCCGGATCGAGGCTGAGGGGGGAGGGGACAATGTTCCCTAACCCCTGGGATGGGTTTTTTTTAACAACCTGCTTCAACCCCACCCATACCTTCCTCACATACCTTTTCCTCTCCTCTTCACATTCTATCTATTTTTACGCCGTGTCTAAGGTGGAGCCGCCATGCCGATGGACTGCCAGGCCACCAGGCGGGAGGGGTGGTCCCAAATGGCGGCGCCTGGCTCTGCCAGGCCTGTAAGCACCTCTTGCAGTGCGGGCAACTGCAAGAGGTGATGAGCTATTGCGTCCCGTATAAAAAAGAGGGTCACCATGCCCATGTATGACAAAAAAAACAAAAAAACCCAACCCCCAACTTCCCCCGAAACAGCGACGGAGCCGCCCTCGGGCAGCTCCAGCAAAAAAAATAGAGGCCCCCCACCCCTGTGCTTGCGCAGGGGACCCTCCATATCTCTTCAACCGGAGAGGAGGCTTACTCCTCTCCTACGCCTACGGGTGAAGGGGACTCCCCCTCACCCCCTTCTCTGGAGGTGCTTTCGGGCACCTCCCTCTTACCAGCGGCAGTCCCCTCTGTTCTTTCCAAGGGGACTGCCAAGAAAGCCAGCAGCTCCACATCGAAGTGGCTTGGTAGGGCAAACCCCCTTAGGGGGAAGAAGGCCCCTTCGGTCGCTTCCCTCAAAAGACCTGCTGGCAAGAATATTGAACCTTGCCGGGGTCAAGGACCATGCCTTCCCACACATGACTAGTGACGATACTGCCAACGGGACCTGCGATGTCTTGTGGGGGGGGGGGGGTATGGCCAGCTGGAGGACCCCCTGAGATAGACATGGTCCTTGAGGAAACCCCGTCTCAGACGGTAGAGCCTTCCATGGGTGAAAATCCGGGCTCGGCGCCAAGCACCAAACCCGTATCCGCCCCTATGCAGTGTCCTCCTCAAACGGCTGTGGTTTCCGAAGCAGTACAAGGAGGGGAGGGATCTCCTCCGACCGGTGCCCCCACGACTACCAGGACCTTCTCCATTTCGGAGAATGACCTGGCTGAGGCCGGTCCATCTGGCCTGGGGCCTCCTTTCGGCGGAGGTGAGAAGTGGGTTCATTCCCCGCCCTCCTCTCCAAAAAAGAAAAAAAAAAGACTAAAAAGACAAAAAAGACTCGGGGCTCCTCTCTATCCGCGGGGGCTACGGAGACGAATGGGTCTGCTGCCACTTTGGCAAGCGACCAAGCCAAGATCGGCACATCCGGCCCCTCTCCCTCCGTGGGTGCGGAGCTCCTGACAATGACAAAGACCAAAAGTGCACAGGGCGGAGCCTCGATGAGATCGGGGCCCCCTGAGTCAGAGGTTACCTGCCGTTTTCGAGCCCGCTGGCTTCAAACGCTTCCTCGTTATTCGCTCCACTGATGGCAGCATGTTGTCTAAGGGCAACATGATCCATCCGAGGAGAGGATTAGCTAGTGCAATTGGTAGAGAGCCAAAGGTGACCCGTTTCTCGGACGGGAGCCTTCTGGCGAATGCGGCGAATCCCGCCGAGGCGGCCAAGATAAGTGCTCTTCGGACACTTCATGGCACCCCGGTGAGTGTGACGCCGCACTCTACCATGAACTTTGTGAAAGGAGTAGTTTATGCGAGGGAACTCGTTGACTACTCCATTGAGGACATCACCCTAGAGCTGGCCGACCATGGGGCGGTCAAGGTCGAACGTGTGATGAGAAAACAGGGAGGGGCCTCGAGACCCACCCCTACACTCTTCGTCACGTTCGACTGTGACAAGCTCCCTGAGTCGGTGCGTGCTGGTTGGTACCGCTACCGCGTAAAGGCATTCGTGCCACTGCCGCGGCGGTGCTATTACTGTCACCGCTTCGGCCATACGAATCGCTCATGTAGACGTGCAAAGTCGGGGTCACTCGAAGTCTGTGTAAATTGCTCCAAGGTCGCACACGATAAGTCCAAATCGTGTGTGGCCAAGTGTGTCAATTACGGAGAGCCGCACCCTGCTTCTTCGAAGCAATGTGGTGCATATCTCCTCGAGAAAGAAATCCTGGCCGTTCCTGCCCAGGATCGACTCTCATTCCGCGAGGCTAAGGACTTGGTCCTGGCGCGCCCGGCTCTGCCTGGGACGTCTTATTCCTCAATAGTTAGAAAGGCACCCTCTGCTCCTGGCCCATCCAGGCAAACGAGCACGGTTGTTTCCGCGCCCATTCGGAGCCCTTCTGCGGGCTCTACCCAACCCGGGTGCTTCCCTGGTAAAGCTGGCGGCAAAAAGGGTTCATACCCTGCCCCGGCTAAAACCAGGGCTTCCCCCTCTTCCCCCATCGTGACCGTTTCCCGTAAGGCGAAACGGCCACGCGCCTCCACCGAGTCCTTAGACTAACAGGAGGCAACACCCCTGAAGATGGTCGCTAGGCCATCTTCCGGGGTTCCTAAAGCTGTCCCCCGAAAGGAGGACAGCAACAAAGGAGCTTCGGCTCCTTCGCCCACGCCCCGAGGTGTGGCGAGTGGCTCGGAGACGGTGGTTCCTCGAAAAGAGGGCCCCCATCCTCCGAAGCCGCAACGCCCGCCTAAGGTTTCGAGGCGGAGGGAGGAAAAGACTCGCATGGCGAGCCCAACCTCCCCCAATAAGTCCTCGAAGGCGACAGCGCCTTCAGCGCTTTGTCCGGCAAACAGCGCCCGGGGTTCTGCCCCCGGGAAGCGTACAGTCATTTCCGTGAGGGTCTTCAGTTCGAGGAGGGCCCTCGCGTCTCCTCCGAGCTAGGCCTGGAGGGCATATTCCTTCAATGGAATTGCCGTGGACTCCGGGCCAACTGGGAGGAGCTGCGGAGGCTCGTCTCGTCCCGTTCCCCGTTAGCTATCTTTTTGCAGGAAACCATGCTAGGCGCGTGCCCCCTGCCTGCCCTCCCGGGGTATAAGGTTCTCGCGACCCCACCACCGCGGGATGGCCGGGCTGGGGGATGCGCGGTTTACACCCGGCATGATGTCTCCGTTCTTCCTTTCTCTTTAGATACCCCCTCCCAGGCAGTGGCTGTGCAGCTTCACCTGGATAGGAGGTATACTATCATTTCTGCGTACAATCCACCGTCAGCTGACATCGACGCGGGGGACTTCCGCCGCGTCGTGGCACGGTTGCCGAGGCCCTATCTCTTGCTTGGAGATCTGAACGGCAGGCATCCTCTCTGGGGAGATTACTCCATAAATCCCAGGGGACAAGTCCTTGCCAATCTGATCGAAGAGCTTGAGATGGGTGTCCTAAACGTGGATGAGTTTACGCATCACTGTCCGAGAACCGCTTCATTTTCTTGCCTTGACCTATCTTTGTGCTCTTCGGATGCACAGCCTGATTTTGATTGGGGGGTGGTCGACGACCTCCATGGTAGTGCTCACTTTCCCATTCAAATATCATTTTCAGGGCAACTGTCGCCTGAGAGACCACCTCGGTGGTGCTTAGCACGGGCGCGGTGGCCTGCATTTCAGGAAATGACTGAATTATCTATCTCAGTCGAGGAGTTTAGGTCGGTAGATGAGCCTGTTGAGTTCTCCGCCAACCTCATCGCCGTGGGCCTGACTACTATTCCTAGGACGTCTGGCCGTTTTGCACGCCGACCACTCCCATGGTAGTCAGCCAAGTGTGACACGGCCCTGAAACAGAAGCGTTATGCCTACATGCGCTATAAGCGCCGCTCGAACGATTTCACTGTCGCTGAATTTCGTCGGGCTAGGGCTAGGTTCCGGTATATTTCGAAGCACGCCCGCCGCTCTTGGCGGGCATACGTGTCTTCACTTAACGGGAAGACCCCTTTAGCTGAGGTGTGGACGCGAGTCAAAAGGATTCGGGGCAAGTTCTCGCAGGACCCCCCTCCCGTTCTCCAGGAGAATGGGACCGCAATCTCGGACCCCGCGTCCGTGGCGGAATCCTTAGCGACCGCTTTTTCCGCATTCTCTAGCCGTGATGCTGCTCCGCCAGCATTCAATGCACGCCGTGATGTCGCGGAAGGCCGCTGGCTGGACTTTACCTCTAGAGGCGGAGAACCCTTCAACGACAAGTTTACTGTGAGTGAGTTGGGTTCCGCTCTCGCTTCGTGCGCGGACACCGCCCATGGTCCGGACGATGTCCCGTACGCCATGCTTCGACACCTGGGTGAGCGAGGCATGGCCTTTCTGTTAGATTTGTTCAACAGGATCTGGGTGGAAGGTCTTCTCCTAGACTCTTGGCGAATCGCTACTGTGCTCGCCTTTCGCAAACCGGGGAGAGATCACTCTACTCCGACCGGTTTCCGCCCAATCTCTCTAACCTCTTGCGTGTGCAAGTTGATGGAGAAATTGGTAAATGTTAGATTAGAATTTTTCCTGGACAGCGGAGGTCATCTGTCTTCTGCACAGTGCGGCTTCCGTAAGTTTCACTCCACGTCGGATGCTCTGCTCCGACTGGAAAATGCCGTCTGCGAGGCTTTCCTTCGTAGACAGCACTACGCCACGGTGTTTTTCGATCTGGAGAAGGCCTATGATACTGCATGGCGATACGGTATCATGGAGACTCTCCACACGATGGGGGCGAGGGGACGCCTCCCAATGTTTATATCTGAATTTTTGCGAGATCGTCGATTCCGCGTACGGGTGGGGGGAGTCCTCTCCGGCCCAAAGGAGCAGGAAGAGGGTGTCCCGCAGGGAAGTTTCCTCAGTGTCACACTCTTTGCCTTGAGCATCAACGGCATCACCTCGGTGCTGCCGGAAGATGTTCTCACTACGCTCTACGTGGACAACCTTTCGATCACTTTAGGCGTGGCCCAAATGCCAACTCTGGAGCGTCGACTCCAACAGGCATTGAACCGCGTCTCTCGTTTGCCGAAGCGCACAAGTTTTGGTTTTCTTTGGCTAAGCCTAAGGTAGTGCACTTCTGCCGCCATCCACGGCTTCACCCCAACCCAGATTTGTTTCTTAATGCCCCGTAAGGGGCGCGGCGATTTGCCATCCTGGCCGCCGTGCTGACGGGACTCAGCACCCCGTCCGACCCCAGCTTAGCCTCTTCTTCTTCCTTCAAAACACTTGTTTCCTCGCTTTTCATACAACCTCTCCCACAACTTTCTCTGGTCAGCCTCTAATTTCACAGGGTAGATGCTGACCTTCCTCTCAGCCAACCGTCCAGCATCGGGGCTGAGGGGGTGGGGGGCAATGTTCCCTAACCCCTGAGTCCAGTCTTGGGTGGCTGGTTTTTAACAACCTGCTTCATCCCCACCCATACCTTCTTCACATCCCTTTTCCTCTCCTCTTCACAATCTATATATTTTACGCCGTGTCTAAGGTGGAGCCGCCATGCCGATGGACTGCCATGCCACCAGGCGGGAGGGGTGGTCCCAAATGGCGGCGCCTGGCTCTGCCGGGCTTGTAAGCACCTCTCGCAGTGCGGGCTACTGCGAGAGGTGTGCGCGATTGCATCCCGTGTAAAAAAGAGGGTCACCATGTCCAATGATGAAGATAAAAAAAAACAACTCAACCCCCAACTTCCCCTGAAACATCGACGGACTCGCCCTCGGGCAGCTCCAGCAAAATAATGGGGCCTCCTCCATATTTCTCTAACCGGAGAGGAGGCTTACTCCTCTCCTTCGCCTACGGGTGCAGGGGACTCCCCCTCACCCCCTTCTCTGGAGGTGCTTTCGGGCACCTCCCTTTTTCCAGCGGCAGTCCCCTCTTTTCTTTCCAAGGGGACTGCCAAGAAAGCCAGCAGGCAGTCCTTAGCCAGCCACACCACATCGAAGCGGCTCGGTAGGGCAAACCCCCTTAGGGGGGAAAGGGAAGCCAGGCCCCTTCGGTCGCTTCCCTCAAAAGACCTGCTGGCAAGAATCTTAAACCTGTCCGGGGCCAAGGCCTGTGCCTCCCCACAAAAGACTGGTGAATCGGCCAAGGGGACCTGCGATGTCCTGAGAGGGGATGGCCAACTGGAGGCCCCTCCTGGATAGACATGGTCCTTGAGGAAAACCAGCATCAGAGGGTAGGGCCTTCCATGGGGGGGAATCCGGGCTCGGCGCCAAGGACCGAACCTGAATCCGCCCCTATGCAAGGTCCTCCTCAAACGGCTGGGGCCTCAGAGGCAGCACAAGGAGGGGGGGGGATCTCCTCTGACCGGTGCCCCTGCGACCACCAGGACCTTTTCCATTTCGGAGAAGGACCTGGCTGAGGCCGGTCTATCTGGCCTAGGGGCTTCTGTCGGCGGAGGAGAGAAGCGGGTTCATTCCCCGCCCTCCCCTCCTAAAAAGAAGAAAAAGACAAGAAAGACTAAGAAGACTCGGGGCTCCTCTCCGTCCGCGGGGGCTGTGGGGACGGATGGGTCTGCTGCCACTTTGGCAAGCGACCAAGCCAAGACCGGCACATCCGGCCCCTCTGCCCTCCCGGGTACGGAGCTCCTGACTATGACAAAGACCAAAAGTGCACAGGGCGGAGCCTCGATGACATCAGGGCCCCTGATTCAGAGGTTACCTGGTGTTTTCGAGCCCACTGGCTTCAAACGCTTCCTCGTTATTCGCCCCACTGATAGCAGCATGTTGTCTAAGGGCAACATGATCCATCAGAGGAGAGGATTAGCTAGTGCAATTGGTAGAGAGCCGAAGGTGACCCGTTTCTCGGACGGGAGCCTTCTGGCGAATGCGGCGAATCCCGCCGAGGCGGCCAAGATAAGTGCTCTTCGGACACTTCATGGCACCCCGGTGAGTGTGACGCCGCACTCTACCATGAACTTTGTGAAAGGAGTAGTTTATGCGAGGGAACTCGTTGACTACTCCATTGAGGATATCACCCTAGAGCTGGCCGACCATGGGGCGGTCAAGGTCGAACCTGTGATGAGAAAACAGGGAGGGGCCTCGAGACCCACCCCTACACTCTTCGTCACGTTCGACTGTGACAAGCTCCCTGATTCGGTGCATGCCGGTTGGCACCGCTATCGCGTAAAGGCATTCGTGCCACTGCCGCGGCGGTGCTATTACTGTCACCGCTTCGGCCATACGAATCGCTCATGTAGACGTGCAAAGTCGGGGTCACTCGAAGTCTGTGTAAATTGCTCCAAGGTCGCACACGATAAGTCCAAATCGTGTGTGGCCAAGTGTGTCAATTGCGGAGAGCCTCACCCTGCCTCTTCGAAGCAATGTGGTGCATATCTCCTTGAGAAAGAAATCCTGGCCGTTCCTGCCCAGGATCGACTCTCATTCCGCGAGGCAAAGGACTTGGTCCTGGCGCGCCCGGCTCTTCCTGGGACGTCATATGCCTCAATAGTTAGAAAGGCACCCTCTGCTCCTGGCCCATCCAGGCCAACGAGCATGGTTGTTTCCGCGCCCATTCGGAGCCCTTCTGCGGGCTCTACCCAACCCGGGCTCTCCCCTGGTAAAGCTGGTGGCAAAAAGGGTTCATACCCTGCCCCGGCTAAAACTAGGGGTTCCCCCTTTTTCCCCAGCGTGACCGTTTCCCGTAAGGCGAAACGGCCACGCGCCTCCACCGAGTCGTTAGACTCACAGGAGGCAACACCCCTGAAGATGGTCGCCAGGCCATCTTCCGGGGTTCCTAAAGCTGTTGCCCGAAAGAAGGACAGCAACAAAGGAGCTTCGGCCCCTTCGCTTACGCCCCGGGGTGGAGCGAGTGGCTCGGAGACGGTGGTTCCTCGAAACGAGGGCCCCCCGCCTCCGAAGCCGCAACGCCCGCCTAAGGTTTCGAGGCGGAGGGAGGAAAAGACTCGCATGGCGAGCCCAACCTCCCCCAATAAGTCCGGCCAACAGCGCCCGGGGTTCTGCCCCCGGGAAGCGTACGGCCATTCCCGTGAGGGTCTTCAGTTCGAGGAGGGCCCCTGCGTCTCCTCCGAGCTAGGCCTGGAGGGCATATTCCTTCAATGGAATTGCCGTGGACTCCGGGCCAACTGGGAGGAGTTGCGGAGGCTGTCTCATCCCGTTCCCCGTTAGCTATCGTTTTGCAGGAGACCATGCTAGGCGCGTGCCCCCTGCCCGCCCTTCCAGGGTATAAGGGTTTGCGACCCCACCACCACGGGATGCCTGGGCTGGGGGATGCGCGGTTTACACCCGGCATAATGTCTCCGTTCTTCCTTTCTCTTTAGATACCTCCTTTCAGGCAGTGGCTGTGCAGCTGCACCTGGATAGGAGGTATACTCTGATTTCTGCGTACATTCCACCGTCAGCTGACTTCGACGCGGGGGACTTCCGCCGCGTCGTGGCACGGTTGCCGAGGCCCTATCTCTTGCTTGGAGATCTGAACAACAGGCATCCTCTCTGGGGAGATTACTCCATAAATCCCAGGGGAAAAGTCCTTGCCGATCTGATCGAAGAGCTTGAGATGGGTGTCCTAAACGTGGATGAGCTTACGCATCACTGTCCGAGAACCGCTTCATTTTCTTGCCTCGACCTATCTTTGTGCTCTTCGGATGCACAGCCTGATTTTGATTGGGGGGTGGTCGATGACCTCCATGGTAGTGATCACTTTCCCATTCAAATATCATTTTCAGGGCAACTGCCGCCTGAGAGACCACCTCGGTGGTGCTTGGCGCGTGCGCGGTGGCCTGCATTTCAGGAAATGACTGAATTCTCTATCTCAGTCGAGGAGTTTAGGTCGGTATATGAGGCCGTTGAGTTCTTCTCCCGCAACCTCATTGTCGTGAGCCTGACTACTATTCCTAGGACGTCTGGCCGTTTTGCACGCCGACCACTCCCATGGTGGTCGGGCCAGTGTGAGACGACCCTGAAACAGAAGCGTTATGCCTACATGCGCTATAAGCGCCGCTCGAACGATTTCACTGTCGCTGAATTTCGTCGGGCTAGGGCTAGGTTCCGGTATATTTCGAAGCACGCCCGCCGCTCTTCTTGGCGGGCATACGTTTCTTCACTTAACGGGAAGACCCCTTTAGCTGAGGTGTGGAAGCGAGTCAAAAGGATTCGGGGCAAGTTCTCGCAGGACCCCCCTCCCGTTCTCCAGGAGAATGGGACCGCAGCATTCAATGCACGTCGTGATGTCGCTGAAGGCCGCTGGCTGGACTTTACCTCCAGAGGCGGAGAACCCTTCAACGACAATTTTACTGTGAGTGAGTTGCGTTCCGCTCTCGCTTCGTGCGCGGACACCGCCCATGTTCCGGACGATGTCCTGTACTCCATGCTTTGACACCTGGGTGAGCGAGGCATGGCCTTTCTGTTAGATTTGTTCAACAGGATCTTGGTAGAAGGTCTTCTCCCAGACTCCTGGCGAATCGCTACTGTGCTCGCCTTTCGCAAGCCGGGGAGAGATCACTCTACTCTTACCTGTTTCCGCCCAATCTCTCTAACCTCTTGCGTGTGCAATTTGATGGAGAAATTGGTAAACGTTAGATTAGCCTATTTCCTGGACAGCGGAGGCCATCTGTCTTCTGCGCAGTGCGGCTTCCGTAAGTTCCACTCCACGTCGTATGCTCTGCTCCGACTGGAAAATGCCGTCTGCGAGGCTTTCCTTCGTAGACAGCACTATGCCACGGTGTTTCTTGTGATCTGGAGAAGGCCTATGATACCGCATGGCGATACGGTATCATGGAGACTCTCCACACGATGGGGGCGAGGAGACGCCTCCCAATGTTTATATCTGAATTTTTGCGAGATCGTCAATTCCGCGTACGGGTGGGGGGAGCCCTCCACCCGTAGCCTAGTTCTAGGCTGTCGTATTTTTCGGTGACTTATGCCCAAGTGGGTAGTTTCCAGATGGGCTCTATAAAATTAAAAAAAAAAAAGAAGCATTTCCAATCCCCCTATGTTCCCTATCCGGCTCTGCATGCCCAATCCCCTTATCTTCCTTATCCGGCTCGGCATGCCGGCCCCATTAACAGGCCCTATGATTTCCCAGTCGGAATATCTGACATTTTGAGAGAGAGGTGGCCAGTTGGAGGGCTCTCATGAAGTGGAGATGGTCCCGGTGGTGACCCAGCCCCCGACACCGAACCGAAGTCCACCCCTATGCAAAGCCCTCGTCGAGCGGCACAGACCTCTAGGACTTAAAAGGAGAGCAGTGAAACCCTCTCGCGACTGGTGATCCCTGGTCTGTCCGGCCATTCTGCCCCTTCCGTTGTAGGAGAGAAGCGAGTTTACTCCTCTCTAAAGAAGAAGAAATCGGAGAACGAGGGATTCCTCCCTCCGCGTGGTTCTGGCCCGCTTCGGCAAGCGACCAGGCCCAAACCAAGTCCAAAGTCGCAAATGTGTTGGGGTTAGCGGAGCCTCGATTTCGCTGGGGCCCATCATTTAGAGATTACATGGCGTTTTTGAGCCCACTGGCTTCAAACGCCAAACGCATCCTCATGCTCCATCAAAAGAGATCTTTAGGTAAATTGACTGGTAGAGAGCCAAATTTGACCCGTTTCTCGGACCGGAGCCTTCTGGTGGACCTTTCGAGGCGGCCTAGTCCCTTTCGGACACTTAATGGTTCGCCTGTGAGTGTGACAAGGCACCCTGCCATGAACTTCGTAAAAGGAGTGGTTTGTGCAAGGAAATTCGTACTATTCCATTGATGACATCACCTTAGAGTTGGCCAACCATGGAGCAGTCAAGGTCGATTTTGTGATGAGAAAATGAAGAGGGAGGGGGTGGGGTGCTTGCCTCGAGATCCACCTCGATTTGCCTCTCACGTTCGATCGTGACAGATCCCGAGTCGTTGCGTGCTGTTTGTTATTGCTACCGCGTGAAAGCATTCGTGCCAATGCCGCGGATGTGCTTCTACTGTCAACGCTTTGGCCTTACGAATCGCTCCTGTAGACGTGCAAAGTCGGGTTTACACAAAGTCTGGGTAAATTGCCCCAAAGCAGTACACAATAAGTCGGTATATTTTATGGCCAGGTTTGTCAATTGTGGAAAGCCCCACCTTACTTTCTCGAAGCACTGTGACGCTTATCTCCTTGAAATGGAAATCTTAGCCGTTCACGCTTCGTATCGTCTCTCCTTTTGTGAGGCTAAGCACTTAACCTTTGCCCGTCCACCACTACCTAGGGTATCTCTCACTTCAATATTAAAAAGGTACCCTCTGCTCTTGGCCCGTTCAGGCCCATTCGGAACCCTTCTGCGCGTTCTACCCACCCTGGGCTCACCTGTAGAAGAGCTTGCGGCACTTGGGGTTCACCCCAGCCTCGACTAACCCTCCACCCCCGTGACCGTTTCTCGTAGGGCGATACCGCTCTGCCCGTCCACCACAGAGTTAGACTTTCACTCAAGCAAACCCTGCGAAGGTTATCGTGTGGCCATCTTCGAGCACTTGTAAAACTCTCCCCCAAAAGGAGGACAGAACCAAATCAGCTTCGGCCCCACCCAAGGCTGAGTTCCTAAACATAGGGGAATTGCGGGAAATGAGAGCGCCAAAAAGTCCGCGATGACTGGGCGAGCATAGCAACCTTTCCCTCTTCATCACATCGACTACATGACAGGAATAGGGCACCCCTCCAGGGTCCTTGGCAAAGAAGATGAGAGACGGCTGAGTGGAACTTAAGAGTTGCGGCCCATTTCACCGCGACTGTTCCGATAAATCTCCCTCCAATGCCGCGACGGCTTCAGGTCGTCTTCGAATTGCGCTCAACACTCGCGGGACGAACCGCCATTTGATGGAGCAATCCCCTCCACCACACAGCCACGACTGCGTTGTCCCCCAGACTTTTCAAAAGCACATTCTTGTTGAATGTCCTAGTCTGCGTAATCGTCGTGCACGTTACCTGTCCTGGTACCGAGACGAGCGGGGTGGCTACCGCTTGTCCTTTATACTCGGGGATTGGTTCGTGCACACACATTTGTGGACCATTTTACTTTTTGGAAGAGGCTGGCCTCCTCCATTTTACTTGACTTTCTTTGCGGTAGGTCGCATGTTCCTGCGTCTGGTGAAGGCGGGCCTCTCCCCGGCGCCGGAACGTGCTTCCTTCTTGTTTTTTTTAGTTTTGACAATATTAGTATAGCCTAATACTAGGCTAGAATTTTAATTACGGTAAATTAGGCCCTTAAAGGCACTCGCCAGATGGGCGCTTTAAAACCTCGACTCCCTAAATAACCTCATTCCCGAGAGGGGATGCCCGGTAACATCTAGAGATGTGTGCCCCCTTCCGGCTCTAACATCTGCAGTGTGCCCTCCAGGCCCCAATAGTTGCAGGAGGATCTACGGCTACAGATCTCTCGCAAGCTTTCTGCGTGATGCGGTCTAGTTGCTATTGCGCTTTAAATTCGAGAGAGAGAGAATCTTCCTCGTTGCCACTACACTTCTTCCCTTTATATAATTGCGTATTCGTTCTCCTTCACTTTTCCTTCCCCTTACTTCCTCACAGTGGAAAACCAACTTGATATGGACCCATATACGTCAATAGGCGTTCAAAACAAATTCCATACAAAATCTATATCTTCCTCACCTTTTCACTTCCTCCATCTTCACCACTTTCTTTACAGATAACTCTCTCTCTTTCTCTGTTTACAAACTTTGCATGTTATTGTGCTCTAAATTCGAGAGGGCATCACTTTGTGCTTCTCTCAGCCCCACTCTCTGAAAATTGCCCTACATTAATGCTATTCTGTTCGTCCTTTATTCACCTTTTCTTTCAGTCTTTCCCTTCCCAATTCTCCATTGATTGAAAATGCTCTCGTTGATTCGGCCTGCTTCTTCTCGCTCGTTTCCAAAACGATATTTCGACCTCTAAATTAACACCTACAGGAAGCAATCTCCGGCAGTGGGGGGAGGTCCCCCTCACCCCGGTGCAGCAGAGTGCAACCTACAAACAAAACAATAACAAAAAAAGAACCTTAAATAAAGGGGAGAAGCCTGGCCTCCCCCCAAATGTCAACAAGTCCACAAGTCAATGTGCACGAATCTGTCCCGAGTACAAGGGACAGGCGGTAGCGACCCCGCCCATCCCGGTACCGGGACAGGTAACGTGCGTGAAGATCACCCAGACTGGGACATTCGACAAGAATGTGCCGAGCAGTCAGGGGGACGACGCAGTCGTTGCAATAGGGCGCAGGCGAGTGCTCCATCAAATAGCGATGCGTCACACGAGTATGTCCGATTCGGAGACGACAGAAAGCGACCTGAAGCCGTCGCGGCATTGGGGGATAGGTCCATGGGAACAGTCGCGGCGCAATGGCACGCAACTTTAAATTCCCTTCGACCGTCTCCCATCTTCTTTGCCAAGCAGTCCAAAGAGCTGCCATGTAGTCGGTGTGAGGAAGAGCCAAACGTTGGTCCGGTCGCAGAGTCCTCGCGGACTCTTTGGCGCCCTCATCGGCGCGCTCATTCCTCGCAATTCCTACATGTCCAGGAACCCAGCAGAAGATAATCTCGACATCCGCCCGGCTCGCTCAAACCGTGTCGTCACGAAAATCGCGAACCAGGGGATGCGGAGATTCCAATGCCCCGAGAGCACTCAGGGCGCTTTGTGAGTCGCTATAGATCGCAATCCGGTCTCAGAACCGGGCACGTCGCGTAATCTCCCGTACCGAGTGGTGTATTGCCATCAGCTCGGCCATGAAGACACCCGCAGCGCCCCGCTGAATTCAAACAGAAGGGATACGGCGTGGAAGCCGACCACCTCTTGGGACTTGCAGCCATCCGTATACACTGGCACGGTTTCAGCGTGACAAGAGGTGTGCTCAAAGAAGGTCGAACGCAATACTCCCGGCGCAGTATAAGCTTTGGGAGCAGAGGCATGGCGACAAATAGCCAAACGTCCTGGGCAGAACCAGTGGCGCCACCGTCCCGATAGCTATATCTACCTCTCGAAGGAGTTTCCTGGATCTAATTTGGGTTTAGGGTATGACTGGCGTCTCTCGGCGGCATAGACACCATCGAGATCAGCTGCAGAAGCAGTGAGAGCTGTTGGCGACTGAGGGAGGCGCCGGGCTCGCGTGTACAGGCGAGTGATGCACTGCACGCGGCGCAGAGCGAGTGGCATCTCCCCAGCATCGACCAACAGGCTCTCAATGGGGGAAGTGCGGAAGGCACCGGTCGCAAGGCGAAGGCCGGTGTGGTGGATCGAATCCACCTTCCGCAATAAACGCTCGGCTGCGGATGCATAAAACTCGCATCCGTAGTCGAGCTTGGAACGAACAAAGGATCGATAAAAAAGTAAGGCAGTAGCCCTATCAGCGCCCCAAGCGCTGAACGTCACGGAACGGAGAATGTCCATGGCGCGAGTACAAGAGACCCTAAGGCTGCGAATATGAGCCCCCCAGGTGAGGCGTCGTTCGAATACAAGACCGAGGAAACGCGACTCAACCACATTCAAGCGCACCCCATTAAGTAACATTTTTTTTTTTTACTTAAGGAGCTATCTGGCGACTGCCGACTTAGGGATAAGTTGCCGTAAACAAACAGCCTAGTTTCTTAATGGGGGTGCTCCTGGATGTGGTTGAGTCGCACCGTTTCCTTGGTCTTATATTCGACCGACGCCTCACCTGGGAGGCTCATATTCGCAGCCTTAGGGTCTCTTGTACCCACGCCATGGATATTCTCCGTTCCGTGACGTTCAGCGCTTGGGGCGCTGATAGAGCTACTGCCCTACTTTTTTATCGATCCTTTGTTCGTTCGAAGCTCGACTACGGATGTGAGTTTTATGCATCCGCAGCCGAGCGTTTATTGCGGAAGTTGGATTTTATCCACCACACCGGCCTTCGCCTTGCGACCGGTGCTTCCGCACTTTCCCCATTGAGAGCCTGTTGGTCGATGCTGGGGAGATGCCACTCGCCTGTATGCGCGAGCCCGGCGTCTCCCTCAGTCGCCAACAGCCTTCACTGCATCCGCAGCTGATCTCGACGGTGCCTATGCCGCCGAGTGACGCCAGTCATACCCTAAGCCCAAAGTTAGGGCCAGGAAACTCCTTCGAGAGCTAGATATAGCTCTCGGGCCAGTGACGCCCCTGGTTCTGCCCAGGACGCCACCTTGGACGGTACCACATTTGGCTATTTGTCGCCACGCCTCTGCTCCCAAAGCTTGTACGGCGCCGGGAGTATTGCGTTCGACCTTCTTTGAGCACACCTCTTGTCACGCTGAAACCGTGCCAGTGTATACGGATGGCTGCAAGTCCCAAGAGGTGGTCGGCTTCCACGCCGTATCCCCTCTGTTTGAATTCAGCGGGGCGCTGCGGGTGTCTTCATGGCCGAGCTGATGGCAATACACCACTCGGTACGGGAGATTATGCGACGTGCCCGGTTCTGAGACCGGATTGCGATCTATAGCGACTCACAAAGCGCCCTGAGTGCTCTCGGGGCATTGGAATCTCCGCATCCCCTGGTTCGCGATATCCGTGACGCCACGGTTTTGGCGAGCCGGGCGGATGTCGAGATTATCTTCTGCTGGATTCCTGGACATGTAGGAATTGCGGGGAATGAGTGCGCCAAAGAGACTCTGCGACCGGACCGGCGTTTCGCTCTTCCTCACACCGACTACATGGCAGCAATACGGGCAGCTCTTCGGACTGCTTGGCAAAGGAGATGGGAGACGGTCGAAGGGAACTTAAAGTTGCGTGCCATTGCGCCGCGACTGTTCCCATGGACCTATCCCCCAATGCCGCGACGGCTTCAGGTCGCTTTCTGTCGTCCCTGAATCGGACACACTCGTGTGACGCATCGCTATTTGATGGAGCGCTCGCCTGCGCCCTATTGCGATGACTGCGTCGTCCCCCAGACTGCTCGGCACATTCTTGTCGAATGTCCGAGTCTGGGTGATCTTCGCGCACGTTACCTGTCCCGGTGCCGGGATGGGAGGGGTCCCTTCCGCCTGTCCCTTGTACTCGGGACGAGTGCGTGCACTTTGACTTGTTGACTTTTGGGGGGGAGGCCGGCCTTCTCCTTATTATTTAACCAGGTTTTTTTCCTTATAGGTTACACGCTCCTGCGCCGGGGGGACCTCCCCCCGACGCAGGAGCTTGTTTACTACTCGTTTTCTTTTATCCTTTTTTTCAGTTTCTGTTGTTGTTTGGGGGGGGGGGGTTGTGTGTTATTGCATTAAATTTAAAAGTAGCCTACTTCTAGGCATTTTTTAATACGACGACTAATGCCCAAGTAGGCAGTCGCCTGATGAGCTCTTTAAATTAAAAAAAAAAAAAAAACTTGGCCAATATGCAGTGATGCTGTTTCGAGCTATATATGGTTTTGGGGATTCCAGATGTTGTTAAACGCCGATGAGACTTCGTCGGATGACTGCGATGCACAGACGGAGCACCTTCAGCGCTTCCAAGCCATAGCGCGCCAGGACCCTGTCTATACCACGGCCCTGAGAACTTTCCTGGCTCAGAAATTAAAAACTTTCGAATTCCTAGTCGGTCGCGAAACTGTCGCTACTCTCTTCGAGACCCTTGAAGAAGACTGCAAACGATTATTAAGGGAAATCACTTCCGGCTGATTCATCGTGCCTCAAACAGCTTCCTGGGAGAACTCTCCTTTCAGCACCCGCTTTAGGTAGCGGGAAAGTGGTGAACCAACCAATTCCTTTGTTCTGTTTTTGGTTTCGATGTTGTTGGGACGTTTGCATAAGTTTGAATTTATATTTTTTCGCAGGATATTTAATATATCAGTTGTATATTAAAACTAATACTGTGATGAATTTAGATGTAAGTGTTATTAAGTTAGTTTTCTGGATAAAAACTATACTTGTATTTGCTTAATCGGAAAGCAAACTATTGGAAGTAAAGTCGAATTTTGGCCAAAACTTTTTAGTTTAATCTAAGCAAGTCTTGGTTTGAATTTTATCATTTGTATACAAATTGTGCTTCATGTTTGCATATTTCCAGTTTTATGTATTTCTTTCGCTTATTTTGCTTTGTACTAAAGCATTGTACATTTTTAATGTTAATAAACAGTCTTGAAAATTTCAACGATATATTTTATTTACAGATGTGAACTGATAAAGTCTGTAAAGAACTAATTTTTTTAAAAGTTACTCGAGAGTAATTTTGCTTTAAAAAAAACGCAAATAAGTTTATTTGAGGTTTTATAGAGATGGATTTGGTCAATACCTTTCTTTAGTAAGGTTGTTAAAAACGACTAACTCGGTACTTTAACCTCTTATCAGTGCAAGTGAATGAAGAGACTAAAATCAAGTCGTACATCCGGAAATATATATATTTTCTGTACCAACTCTTAATAAACTTACATTCTTGTATCTCATCCAGTCACACTTTTTTCCACCCTTTAATGGTTAACCGTTTTGAGGAAAGGTTAAGACGGGTTTTACGTCACCATAATAACCAAGGATGACTTTAGATTCTCTGATTCCGCTCTCTAGAGCCCCGTCAACTGTCCCGTATCTTGTATCGTGTGTGTGTTCGCCGCTCCAATGAATTACCTGCGGGAAAAGCGTTTTAAATGTTCAAAAGGAATCGATTTAATGAGGTGGTAGCTACATTTTTTTTTCTCTCTATTCTCGGATAATGGGAGCTTATACGAACGGTTGAACCTGCGTTTCGATGATTTCTTGTACGATTTAAGCTTACGCGGTTGGATTATCACTTTGCTGCCTTAAGAGGTGGCAATGGTAAGCTCTCCTTGCGGTTCTCTGTTGTATCCAGGTTCAAAGGATTGACCAGGATAGTAATGGATTTGGGAGTTTTATAATGGGGGCGGGATTAACGTTCCCTAGTCCTGGTCCGAGAGGCGTGTACAAGGGTAGGATGAAAGGGGGCCGGGGGGAATGTCGAAGACTATTTCGAGGAAGTTATGAAGGGCGTCCAGGTGGACGGAGGGTCAAAATGACCACCTGGGTTTTTTTTTCGCCCTGCATCCTGTGACCCGCCTACAGGGTGTTGCATCGCTCCCCAGGAACACATGACCTTTGCTTCCTGCGACCGTTTAGGAGATTAAGGGAGGAAGCTTTTTATCCTACAGCCTGCTGTGGTGTAGGATCCGCCAACGCTTACCACAATTAAGTTGCGGCCGCGCCTTCTGTGAGGCTGTCCTTAAGGGACTAGGTTAGAGGGGAGGGAGGCTGTTGCATGCTGTGGGAATTTTATAGCACCTCGGCATCTGCTGGTGGTCATGCAGCAGCGAGGAAGTGGAAGTTCAATTGCAGATTGAATCATAGTGAGGGTCCCACACCAGGATTACATCCAGGTGGGATGGTCGTGTCCTATCCACTTGGGAAGGACTGACCACTCTACAACTCATTTCTTCTTGTCCTTCATGGTAGCTAGAGTTATAAAAAAAGGCAGCCTTGCCTCTTGGTCATTTCTATGGGAAAAAAGGGCAACTAACTAAAATCATTCCGTTAAGATCTTGTGATCCCTCGGGGGGGAGGGGGAATCAAATTGTCCAGGTCGGTTCACATTCAGAAATCCAAATGACAGAAAGAGGAATATCTTCAAACAGCCCATAGAAAAAAAGTGTTCCCCTTCATCAGGTGTCTTTCTTAGACGGGTTCACGATGAAGTTGGGCAGCAGGATTACTTATGACCAAGAAGCCTTTTATTATGCCCCCTCCCAATGCACACCGCACGTCCTACCTCAGCTCTCAAACACATTTACCCAGATAGTAGAACAGCTACACAGCCCGACTACACTAAACATCCCAACCAACCCGACTTTTCCACAACACAACCAAAGCTGCATCATCCCAGACAACGCTCTGCTCACCTCTACTACATACCAGAGCCCCGTGGAACACAATAGAAGACCTCCCTTAGACCAACGACCACCACCCCCGATCATCGTCCTTCAAAACCACATCCATAAATTAAAAGAAAGCAAACTGCCAAAAATAGACCGCATACATAACAGAAACTAAACTTGTCCATAAGCAACTAAAAACCGTTAGACAAAGCACTGCACCGCGACAAAATCACCCGAGCAAGAAAAATCATCCCCCACCGCCACAGAAGATTTAACCCAAATTCACACAAGAAATAGTAAACTAAAAAAAAACTGCACCCAGGCAACAATAATCACAGCACATCCAGCAAAACACATTACTATCTAAACTCAAAACAACAAACAAACCAATACATAAGTACAATAAATCATAAGACAAACTCGACACAACTGGAGAACCCTAAAGAAAACGCATTACACACAACCTCCGTTCCCACACGAGACAAAATTGCAACACAAACAATACTGACATCCCCATGAACCACTATTCCAGCATCAGCTTCCTTCCCACATACACAAAACAGACATATCTACAGGAAAATAAAAAAACAAAAGACCAGCCAGACCCATTTTACTACAGATAGTGTACTCAAAGACATCAACTCCCTCAAAAACTCAAAAACACCCCTGCCCGGACAAAATCACCACACCTTAAACATCTAGACAACTAGGCAATCTCCTCCTTGTCAAATATTTAACCACTCATGGTTAATCAACATAATCACCTCAATCTGGAAAAAAAAACATACTGATACTCAAGCCCCATCTCACTCTGTGCACACTATCGAAAGTACTTAAAAAACTAATACACAAAAGAATACTCCAAATATCCCCCTATCTCAAAGACGGTGCTAGGTAAATTTGGTCTGAGAAAATTCGGTCTTGAAATTTAAGGAGTTAATATCCTAAATACTTGAAAAAAAAAAAACATAAATGGAAGAACACTGAAAAAATGATAATTGTTAAGGAATAACTCAAAACTAAAGGAGTAGGAACAATTAAAACATAATTATCTCAAGCTTTTCTTGAAAAATTCGGGCTTATATAGAACTTGAAAAAAACATTATTTGAGATTATAAGAAATTTCTTTTAAAAATATGAGCTTCCAAATATTAGGTTGCTTGCAGGTAACAGATGCTCTCAAAGCCGAGTGGAAGACTTCTAAAGCCTTGTTTGTTCTGGGCAATTCATGGATCACTCGATGGCGGACATTCCAAAAATTAATTGGATACCAAGGCTCTTCTTGTCTTCCTCTTTTGAGGCCAATGGATGTCAATTCTAAATAGCTTATAAATTCTATTGGCACTAATTCATCCTCGCATAAACCTTATAGGCACTAATAACATCTTCAGGTAGTACAAATGCTAAAGCACAGAACATTTTTATATTAGTCGCAAAGTTGCCATCAGTACTGAATTGGACCTTAAATCCCAGTTGATTTATTTTCTTATAAACATTGACTAAAATGGAATAGACAACCCACGCTGTTGGCACCAGTAGAGTTTCTACTGTAACTATTTTGAAGTGCTCTTTCAAAATCAATCATTGCTTCTTGTGGGTTCATATCTGGTACCAATTTTTTTAGTTGCTTCAGTCTAGTCAGGCAAAAAAGCAAAAGCACGAGGAAATAATTTACCGTTTAAAGCAGCATGAATAGTGAACAGCTGATACCATATAGATGGAGCTGATTTAAAAGGTTCATCTATTCCTAAATGTTGGGCATTCTTCGAATCTTCAAGGTCCTCATTTGAGACAAAAATTAAGATTCTCTTTCCGTCATTAGAACCAGTGTCACATTGCAAGAACGATGCACCTCTCTGAAAGCTAGTGAAAATATCTGGTATTTCAAATCCTATACGAGAAAGAGGCAAATGAGGTGCACCCAAAAGATTTATTGCACCAATTTGGCAATTCATACTTTGCATATTCACCAACACCACTTACTCTTTCTGAAATGAGAGCTCTAGTGCTTGATGCAGCGCCCTTATTCACTTTGGTTTTTAATTCTGAAATGGCGATTCTTGCTTCGGTTACATTTGTATCAGCTTCATGTTCAGGATTATTGAGATTTTTTTATAATTACAGGATCACCAGGTTTGTTCTCTGCATGCACGCGAGCATGACACTTTTTACGCATGTCACAGCGCCAAAGCTTTTCCTTATCAAAACTAAGCATATGGAAATCATAAATATAATTGAGTTCGTCAATCAACTTTTCTTTATTCTTCTCACTTTTAAAATACTTGGCAGCCATAATATGGGTAATGCGCAATTTAAAAATATATAGAACGTTGAACTTGCATGGCACTGCTCTTCAAGAAGTAGCTTGTACACCCTAAATAACATTCTTATCTGTTCCGAAGGATTAGCACACTTTAAAAATAAATCCATGAGAATGAAATAAATGAGAAAATAAATGAGAAACGGAAGTTTGGAATTAGATACATTCCTCGGTATCTTTGCTTGACCCGAAGGATTAACACTCATTCTATCATTAAAAGCAAATAGAAGCATTATAAGAGAAGACCGAATTCTCCGAGACCAAATTTTCCAAGACCGAATTCTCTGGTCACCCTCAAAGACAACACGAATTTCTAAAAGAGCACGAACCCTCTTCACTACACTTGCACAACACACTCGATGGGTTCAACAAGCACCTCCTACACACAATTCTCGCCAACATGATAAACAAAGCCTTCAGAATAGTACCAAAACACAGTCTCACAAAAATCCCTAACTTCAACAACGACGATGGATGGTTAACAAACTATCTGCAGACAAGGCTAAGTGACAATCACGCACTCGGCCGCTTCGTAGTGGCGTCCCCGCAAGAAGCCATACTCTCATCCCTACATTTCAACTTATTCACACACGACATTCCACAACTACAATCATCAATACAACACCAACTCGGATGAGATCTCACTCTGCAAAACACACAATAGTCCATACAGCTAGCAGAGGCCTCAATCAAAACAAAAAACCCCGGAAAACTTGATCACAGAAAACCGTAGTACAACCTCACTAACCACAACCTTCACACCACACTACTCCGAATCAGACTAAATGATCAAAACCTTTCCATAAACAAAACCACAACTTTTCTGTAAATCACACAAGACATTCAAAACTCACGTCACCATCACCAGACCCCAACACCTCAGCAAAGCATTGAACTCATCCCAGCCCAACAACCAACTAACAATGAAGCCCCCCATGATCAAGCCACCCAAAAGAAGCCCCTAGCACCTGTTCCGCAATCTGCCCTCACCACAACTGAATAATAAAACACATCCACACCTCACTACCCCAAAGACACCTGAATACTCTACCACCAAACATTGTCCTAAACGCCCCCTCCGCAAAAAATAAATCATTACAACGGAGTTGCAGTTATCCTGGAGTGGGGTCGCTACCGCTGGTCCCTTGGATATCTTCGAGACGGGTTCTCCACTTCCGATTGTGTCTTATTTAACTTTTGGGGAAGAGGGGGATGATGTCTTCCATTTTATGTAAATTTATGAGTGTTGACTGGGTCTCCCTTCGGCACCTGGCCATGCAATTTACCATGTTTTTGTTTCCTTTTGGAGCTTATTGGCTTTATTTTTATCGTCAATGTAGCCTAAGAATAGGCTAGCTTAAGCAAGTTTCGCGACTATGCGTTGGTGGTAGTCGCCAGATGGGCGCTGTTAAAAACAATTCCGGTTAGGTCATTCGACATCACTTCAACATTACAAACAAGCAACACCACCTATTCCTGCCAAAATCTCAGACACACGCACATCTCCGACCTTAAGGCCCTGTAAACCAGTCTAAGGAACATAGTGGCCTACCAAGGGATCATCCACCCCGCAAAAGAGGGAACGGAACTGGAAAGTAAGTGTCCCCCTTCACCCTGTTTTTCTCCTGAGCGCCCCCTTGAAGCATTACGTAACACCTTTGGAGTCATCCATTGAGCCCTCCCGACAGTGATGTATCACAACTCTGGCATGATACGTCTGCACCGAACACTCACTGAGCCTTCCCATCAATGAAGTGACAAACCTCTGCTATGTTATCATCGGGGCCATAACACCCATTGAACTGTCACGTAATGCCCATTTAGCCGTCCCATAAATAACGTAGCAGGGATGTCTCTATATCTCTCCTTGGCATGTTTGGTCCAGACCGTGGCACCCATTGAGCGATCATGGAACACCTATTGGGTCCTCCAGTAACACCCATGGAGTATCTTTTAACACCCTTTGAGCCTTATCGATAGTCACGTATCACAACTCGAACACTAGCAGCAAATGAGTCATCCCGTAACATCAAATGAGCACTTATGGGGAAAAGGGGCATTTTTATATCTTTATTCATTTTCAGTTTCTTTGTTTCTTCTTCTTGGGTTGCTTTCCACTCGATTTTACTTCTCTGCATTAGTTGGTCCTTTCAACGTTTTCTTCCGTTTTCCTTAGCTTCAGTATTCTTGTTGAGTTTGTCCTTGAAACATCTTCGTTTTCTTCCTTGAGATATTTTTCCTAAAATTTATTTGGACTTCTGGAACGAGGTACCTCTTGATTTCGCTTCCGATACGCTAGCCACACGACTGGCTTAGTCCGTTCTTTCGTTGGTAAGTTTTTTCTGTTTTTTTTTCTTCTATTTATATTATCGAGTTGGAAGGAATTTCTCTCATACATTTCGCACCCCTACACAGGTCCCTTTCTAGAAAGCGGAGCGAATTTGAGGATTGGGGAGAGACTAGTCTTGGATATCTTAATCGAGGAGTAGTAGCTCTCCCTCTCCGGACTCCAGTCTGCGGACTTAGTGGAGTGAACGAGGAGAGTGAACGTCTTTTTTTGTTAATCAATGAGTAATAGCTTCTCCTTCCCCTGCTCTCCGAAGTTGACCGCAGCACATTTTTAATTCTTTTTGTAGGACACTAGCAGAGTAACGAAGATCAGAAATTGTTCGGCCTTAGAGGGTCACCAGTTATGGGGGGGGAGGATGCTTTCTCTTCTTTATGTAGTCTTGATTTTTCTTTTCTGCAGGTTATCCCCTCGAATTTTCTTCTTCTTTAGTTGGTCCTTTATCTTCGTTTTCTTTCTTGAGCGATTTTATAAAATTTATTTTGACTCTGGAGTTTCGAACGAGGTACCTCTTGATTCCGTTTCTATGTTTATGCCACACGACTGGCGAAGTCCGTTCTTTTGTATGGTAAGTTTTTTGGCCATTTATATTATCGAGTTGGAAGGAATTTCTCTCATACATTTCGCACCCCTATACAAGATTCGAACGAGGTACCTCTTGATTTCGTTTTCAATACGCTAGCCACACGACTGGCTTAGTCCGTTATTTTGATTGAGTAAGTTTTCTGCTATTTATATTATCGAATTGGAAGGAATTTTTCTCATACATTTCGCAACCTTACAGACTCACGTACCCCAATATTAGCCATTGATCCCTCCCGTATTACACATGAGAGCTCCCGTAACACCCAGACTCTTCGCTATTGTTATCACGACATACGAAGTGATCCCTCCCGCACCAACCAAAAAACGTTCACGTAATCCCGTAATAACCATTGAACCCTTTGGCACTCCCGATGAATTCTCCCGTATCACCCATCGAGCACTCCCGAAATCTCGTAGTACCTATTGAGCCCACCCATTGCGCCTTCCCATCATACCTATTGCGTCATCCTGTCATCCTATAACACCTATTGAGCCATTCCTGAGCACGCATTAGCCCTACTTGAAGAACCATTGAGCCTCCCTGTACAAAGGCACTGTTCAACGAAGAATGTGCTGCCGTAGGCATCACATGTAGTGTGGGACTTCCATACCTACTGATCTATCACAGAACACCCATTAAGCCTCTCCTGAACGAAGGCATTGTTTGGGATGAACAACGTTTGGTTGTAAGGGCTTCATGTTGAGCATCTTTAAAATTCCATTGAGCCCTCCCTGAACACACATTGATCTCTTCCTGAATACACATTGAGCCTTTCCTAAATACCCATTGAGCCTCCTGAACCAAAACACTTTTCATTGGTTAGCGTTTCAGGTCGTGTGGGCCCTGATTTTAAACTAAACAAACAATCAGCCCTCCGTGAACACTCATTGAACTCTTCCTGAACATGCATCAAGTAATTAAGTGATTAGTTTTTATACTGCTTCCTTAAAGGTCACAGAACTTCACAGAGTGCCTGGCCGTCGGCAGACTAGAGAAAAGATGTGACTTGAAGGCAGCAAAAGAGGAACAGCACCGAATGGCATGTACGAGGGACAAGCGGTAGCCACTCCGCTCACTCCAGTCACGGGACAGATAACGTGGGCGAAGATCAAACAGAATGAGGCATTCAACAAGAATGTGCCGAATAATCAGATGGACAAGGCAATCGTCACAATAAAGTACGGGCGACACTCCATCAAATGTCGGTGCGTCTCGTTAGCGTGCTCAATTTGAAAGGAGAGAAAGCGACCTGAAGGCGTCGCAGCAGCTCGGAGGGCTGGCCTGATATCTGCCATGTAGGCAATGCAAGAAAGAGCGAAACATTAGTCTGGTCGACAAGTCCTCTCGGATTCTTTGGCGCCTTCATCGGCTCGCTCATTCTCCGCAATCCCCACATGTCCAGAAACCCGGCAGAAGATAATCTCGACATTCACTTGGCTTGGGGCCACCATGGCGTCACGGATACCGTGAACCATGTTGCGTGGAAATTTCAATGTTCCGTGAACTATTTGGCGTTTTGTGAGTCGCTAAAAATCACACTCCGTTCTCCGAACCGTGCACGACGCGTTAATTTCCGTACCTAGCCACGTATTGCAACCAGCTCTGCTGTGAAAAAGATGCAGCGTCTGGCAGAGACCCGCTTACTTAAAACAAATACGACGATGTAAAAAAAAAATTTAAATGCGTACATCTTGCCATTGTCTTCAAGGTCATAAGTCACCGTAATTTAAATTTCAGCTTAGTCTAGGCTACTTTATAATTTACAGGAACAGGAACATGCGACCAACACCAAAGAGAGTCAAATAAAATAGAGGAAGCCAACCTCTTCCAAAAAGTTAGATAGTCGACAAATCTGTGTGAACGAACCTATCCCGAGTAAAATAGACAAACGGTAGCGACGCCGCTCGTCCCGCTACTGCGACAAGTAACATTCACGAAGATCACCCAGAATGTGCTCATCAGTCCGGAGGACAAATCAGTGGTCGCAGAAGGGTTCAGAGAAGCGCTTTATCAACAGAAGGCGACCAGAAGCCGTCGCAGAATTGGGATGTAGGTCCATGGGAAAAGAGTCGCGGCGCATTAGCACGCAACTTTAAGTTCCCCTCGGCCGTCGCCCATCGTTTGTTCCAGGCAGCCCGGAAGGCTGCCCTGATTCCTGCTATGGAGTCGGTGTGAAAAAGAGCGAAACGTTGGTCTGGTCGCCAGGTCCCCGCGGACTATATGGCGTCCTCATCTACGCACTCATTCCCTGCAATTCTCACTTATCTAGGAACCCAGCAGAAGATAATCTCGACACACTTCCGGCTCGCGGCACACGTGACGTCACGGATACCAGGAACCAGCGGGTGTGGAGATCCCAATGCCCCAAGACATTCAGGGCGCTTTTTCATTCGATAAAGATCACAACCCGGTAACGAACCTGGCACCACGCGTTATCTCCCGTACCGAGAGGTGTATTGCAACCAGCTCGGCCGTGAATTTAGTTGCAGCGCCTGGTAGAGCCACACTGACTTCAAAAAGAGGGGATACGACGCAGAAACCGATCACCTCCTGGAACTTAGAACTATCGTAGAGACTGGCACGGATCTATCGTGAAACGAAGTTGCCCAAAAAAGAACGAACGCGATACTCAGGACGCTGTGAAATCCTTGGGAGCAGATACTTAAAGGTAAAACTCTCCAGGGTGAATTCATGGGCAGAACCAGAGGCAACACTGGCACGAGAGCTACACCAAGCTCTCGATGTAGTTTCCTAGCCTTAAACCCAAAGAATTTAGGTTATAACTGCTTTAGGCAACATAGGCACTGTCGTGATAGGCACCGGATGCAGTTAGAGCCGTTGGCGACTATGAGAGGCACCAAAGTCGCACGTACAGGAGCATAATGCACCTTATGCTGTGCCGAGCGAGTGGCATCTGCCCGGCATTGAAAAGCAGTCTCTCATTGGGGGCATGCGGAAGGCAAAAGTCGCCAAGCGGAGACCAGTGTTCTGGATAGAGGCTACTTTCTGCAATAAACGCTCTGCTGCAGATGCATAAAACTCCTATCCGTATTCGAGCTTCGAGGGAACAAAGACCAGTAGAAAAGTTAGGTAGAATTCCTATCAGCACCCCAAGGAATGAACGTCACGGAAGTAAGAATGTCCATAGGGCAGGTACAAGGAACCCTATGGCTGCGAATATGAGCCTTTCAGGTGAAGAGTCAGTCGAAAACAAGGCCAAGGAAACGGTGCTAATCCACCACTTCCAAGTGAACGCCGTATAAGCATAAGTCTGGGTCAAAGTGAAGCCGTGGATGGCGGAGGAAGTGCACCACCTTAGTTTTGAATAAGGAAAATCGAAATCTCTACGTTTCAACATTGCAAGAGGCGGTTCAATGTCTATTGGAGTCGACTCTCCAGACTTGGCATATGGGCCGCACCAAAAGAGCTCGAAATGTGGTCCACGTAGAGCGTAGTGAGAACATCTTCCGGCAACACCAACGTGATAACGTTGATACTCAGGTAAAAGTGTAACACCGTGGACACTCCTTGCAGAACACCCCCTCCCTGCTCTATTGGGCCGGAGGGCGAAACGTATGTGAAATCGATGATCTCGCAAAAATAAGAAATAAAGATTGGTAGGTATCCCCTTGCTCACATCGTGAGGAGTCTTTATGAAACCATATCGCCATGCGGTATCATAAGCCTTCTCCAGATCGAAAAGCACCGTGTTTCAGTGCTGTCTACGAAGGTAGGCCTCCCGAAGCTATTTTGCATTCAGAACAGAGCATCTGGCGAGGAGTGGAACTTGCAGAAGCCACACACTGTGCAGAAGAAAGCTGGCCTTCGCTGTCCAAGAAAAATTCTAATGTAAAATTAGAAGAAGTTTGGAGGTGCCCCTTTAAAAGCACAGGGGAGGGGGGAGATACCTCCTTTTATGAGGTGGAGCTGCCAGAGGGCAGCTCAAATATAGCTGAGGGGGAGTCCCTTTGCCGCATGTGGATGAGGAGAGTGGAGCTCCTCCAGCGGTCGAAGCTATGCCTCGATTTACCTTGTCCTCCCCGACACCAAGGAAAGACAAGGCCGCTCTTTGAAGCGGATCGCCATGCGCCTCCGGTCGCCCACTATTTCTCTCTATTGTAGACATCGTAAGCTAAGATGAGAAAAAAATGCATGGAAAGTAGAAACTGTGACCTCCTAATGCCTAGAGAGACATTAGAAGAATAGAATCACTTATACATACTCAGCCCACGGGTTGGAGCTCGGATCTGCCTTGGTAACTTGGCCTGCCATTCAGGCGAAATTGTCCTCGAGCTTAGATCATAAAGGATGGCGCTGACGCAGCCCCTTTATATGCAAATTGGAAGAAGGTAAACACAGTCGACGACCCAGCGCAACTTACGCTTAATACTTGCCGCAGCCGGTCGGCTTTTGGTCTTAGCAGTTCCTAGCAGCAGGTAGGAACCTCGGGGTATACAGTACCACTCAAATAAGAACAAATAAGAAGACGAAAGTGCACCGAGCATCCAGGACCTCTGTGGATAGAAGAGCAAGTTTGGAGTGGTTGGGTGGAAATGGAATAAAGAGAAGTCGAGATATACGGGTCCACTAACGAGTAGGCTTTGGGGTCACCTATTATTTTCATACCCGACGTTAGGTGATCACGGGATTGCGGGCAGTCACCATGTCTAGCAAACCGGAATAAATCCAGATGAGAACAGATCCACCTGGCACAAATTGCAGATATACAAAAGGTTGAGGGAAATAACAACAAAAATAATAATAATAATCATAAAGATAATATTATTATTATTAAAAGGATTTGCGATCATTTAAGATACCTTTTATTTCTCAATGGGGAACTTAGGGTTTAGCGTGGAATCCGGCCATGAGGGTCTATGGTGGATGACAGCCGCTCGGAAGGCGACACAATTCAGGACTCAGGCCTGCGACTAACCACATCCGGTGTGGCTTAACTTCGCTGTAATTGAAACAACATTTACACTCGCTTAAACCTTAATCCTCGACCTATATGAACCCATTTCCTTGTTTTTAGACCCCCCAAAACCACTGAGTGCGATGAGTAGTAGTGGCAACCATAATGCAGCTGACATCTGGACAATTCCGTACCGTCACCCTCGAATTTTCACTTTACGAATCGCTCTTTGCAAATTACTTGAATGCCCTCGTTGGATTTCGCTTCTTAGATTTTAATAATACTTTTTTTTCACTAATGTCTCCTCTTAATTACCCCCCTCCCGACCCCATGGCAACTCCAACTACAAGGAAAAGAGGGCGTTAAACACTTCTTAAGACTTACCGGCGTTTGGCCGTTATAGAGCGGCGCCCGGAAAGGAGCCCGCGATGAAATGCCCCATTTAGAACCTTCTACAGTGATGAAAGAACTGTAGGATCCACAACTCCATTGGTTAGAATTCCAGCAAGTTCTTGAGGAGAAAATATTTATATTTAATTACATAACTCAAAACATTAAAAATAATATATAATTAAAGTAAAAAATTCGACTGAAAATATAAAAGAATGCAAAGGAATTCAAGTGAAAGGTTTATTGAAATAGGTAAAAAATTCAAGTGATAAATTGAGTTTTCCCCTCTCCACTCCAAAGAAAAAATGAATCAAGAATTAACTGAATAGGTTAAAGAATCCAATGATAATTTCAAGAAAAGATGTGCAAACAATTGAGTAAAAAATTCAGTGAATAGATGAAAAATTAAGTAAGATGTCCTGAAAAATGTAAGAAAATTAAGGGAAAGTTTCAATGAAGAGGTAAGGAAATGTTGGAAAAATTCACTGAAAACAGTTAAAAAATTAAATAAGTTCAATGAAAATATTAAAATAAAAATACAATTTTACTGGTGAGTTCATTGGAATAGGTTAAAAGAGTGAGTGAAAAGTTGATTGAAAATATTTCAAAAATCAAGTGAAAAGCGCACAGAAAAAGGTAGGAAAACGAATGAAAATTTTATAAAAGTTTTACTAGTAAAGGTTTCAAAAGATCCAGTCAACAGTTCACGGAAAATACCAAAGTATCGAGTTAAAGCGCACTGAAAGTCCAAAAATCAAGTCAAAATCTCAATGGAAAAGAAAAAAAGAGAATGAAAATCTCAATGAAACGAGAAATTACTCCCAGAAAATCGGAATAGAAAGGCAAAAAATATAGACAACGTTTTAATTTAAAAATGCAAAAAGGTTAAGTCCAATAAATAACTGAATTTTTTTTTTAAATCAAATGATGGGTTGAATTAAAAGGGCTAAGAATTTGAGCGAATAGTTGATTGAAAAATGTTAAAAAGAGCAGTGATGCCGAAAAAACATTTTTAAACTCTTATTTGGTCTGCTTACGAATAAGTTAAATATAAAAATAAAAAAACAAAATAGCCCCCCAAAAAACCATCAAGAAACAACAACTAATACAAACAAAAACAAACAACAAAAATATCAGGTAATGGAAGTCGTCCTACTGTTTCCAATGCCCGTTTATACACCCAATTCCCTATATATATAATGTAGGAGGCCTACCTCCTCCAAAAACTCAAATATGGTACAATTAGTATTGTACAAACCTGCCCCGTGTACAAGAGACAAGTGGTAGAGAACCCTCTCCTCCCGGTACTTCGACAGGTAGCGTGCGCAGAGATCCATCGGAACAGGACACTCAACAAGAATGCTCTGGACAGTATAGGTGACCACACAGTTGTCACAGTAAAGTGCATGAAAACGCACCATCAAATGGCGGTGCGTCTCGCGAGTAGTGCACGATTAGGAGACGACCAAAAATGACTCGAAGCCGCCTAGGCATTGGGAAGCAGGTCCGCAAGCAAATTTAGGTTCCAG